>PISX010000416.1:0-289847 GCA_004024625.1 Mellivora capensis | reverse complement strand
TGTCATATACATGGAATCACACAGTATTTGTCTTTTTTGTGCCTGGCTTATTTCATTTAGTATAACATTTTCAAGGTTCGTCTGTGTTGTAGCATGTATCAGAATTGCATTGTATGAAATACAATTTTATTGTATGCATGTACCAGATTTTCTTTACTCATTTATGTGTTGGTGGATATTTGAGTTCTCACTACCTTTCAGCTACTATGAATAATGCTGCTATTAATTTGGGTGTACAAGTATCAGTTTGAGCCCCTTACAATTCTTTCAGGTGTGTATCTAGGAGTGGAGTGCAGGATTATAAGATAGTTCTATGTTTTACTGAGGAACCACCCACCTGTCTTCCACAGCAGCTGTACCATTTTTCATTCCCACCAACAATACACGGGTTTCCCATTTCTCTACATCTTCGACAACAGTTGTTATTTTCCATGTTTTGTTTTGTTTTCTTTTTTTTTTTAATTTTTTATTTTTAAAGTAGGCTCTTTGCCCAGCATGGAGCCCAGCCCAGTGCCAGAGTCAGCAACTTTTAACTTTGTTTACAATCTTTACTTCTATGCAAAAGTTCTTTCATTTTTATGGAATCAAATGTATCTGTCTTTTATTACCTCTGGATTCCATAAAGTCTTTTATTATACCTAGGTCTTAGAGAAATTCATCCATCTTATATTCTTGTGAATAATACTTGTAAAGTTTCAGTTTTTACATTTAGCTCTGTGATTCGTTTGGAGTTAAATCTTTCGTACAATGTAACTTGTGGATGTAATACTAGCTTTTTAAAAATGCCTAGCCATTTACCCCAGGTCATTCATCAAAGAGTACATCTTTCCTGTTTCTGCTGGTTCTTGGGCCTCTTCTGAAAATATTTATTTCTCCTGCAAAACCATGACTATTTTTTTCTTACAAGTTTTTATTTAAATTGCAGTCAGTTAATGTACAGTATAATATTATTTTCAGGTGTAGAATTTAGTGATTCAACATTACATATAACACCTGCTTTTCATCACATCAAAAGCCCTCCTTAATGTCCATGACCCATTTTACCCATCCCCTCCCCACCTCCCTACTAGTAACCATCAGTCTGCTCTTTATAGGTAAAGGTCTGTTTCTTGACTTGCTTCTCTCTCTTTCTTTTTCTTCCTAGGTCCATTTATTTTGTTCCTTAAATTCCACATATGAGTGAAATCATAGGCTATTTGTCTTTCTCTGACTTATTTTGTTAGCATAATACACTCCGGCTCCATCACATCGTTGCAAAGGGCAAGATTTTGTTCTTTTTGATGCCTGCGTAATATTCCATTGTAGATCTATACCACATCTTCTTTATCCATTCACCTATCATTGGACATCTGGGCTCTCTCCATAATTTGACTATTGTTGATAATGCTGCTATAAACATTGGGGTGCACATATCCCTTCAAATTAATATTTTTGTATCCTTTGGGTAATGGCTGGGTCGTATGGTAGCTCTATTTTTATCTTTTTGAGGAAACTCATACTGTTTTCCAGAGTGGCTGCAGCAGTTTGCTAAAACCACAACTGTGAATTTTTGTGCTTCTTTAACTCTCCAGGCTAAAAAGATGTCTTAAGCTCTCCCGTAATGTTTTTCTTTTGTTTTGTGATCGTTTTGCTCTATATGCTTTGCTATTTAGTGCATGCGATTTCGTGTCCACCTTCCTGTCAGTGTGAAATGAATTTTTATCACTCTAACACAGGGGCTATCCTTTTGTGATTTCGTACTGTTTCTTTTGAATTCCATTAATCTGACATGAATATTGCCATCACTGTTTTTATTTGTTGGCACTAGTCTAAACCCTCCTTGTAATTTGGGCTTTAACTTCTCCCACCATTTTCTTTTATGTGACTTTTGTAAAAAGTACTTGGATGAGTATTGTTTTTAACTCCGTCTTCAATTTTCTATTTTTTAAGAGTGTAAATTCATCCCTGGTTACTTACTGCCAGGCTGCTTGGTTTCATCTCACTTTGGGTTCCTCGCTTTATGCTTTTTCACTTTTCATGCTTTCTTGCTGGGGTTTTGTTTGTTTCTCTGACATCATTTTAATTTCTAGCTTTTTAATTATCAAAGTCAAGAATGAAAGCACATCGCTTCCTCGATTCCTCTCCTTTCTATAAACAGCTTTTCATCTACTACCTTTGTAAAGGGTTTTTCCTCTAAAAATGTAATCTTCAAAAAATTTTTTTATTAATAAAAGGACTGCTTTTTAAACAGGCAGTATTTGGCTTTTTCCTAAGTTTTCAGATCTGCTTCATTATGGATGCAGAAGAAATGTCCTCTTAACGTGACCATTTCTAGAAGGGAGAGGGAGCAGGAATCCCATGAAGATATGAAGGATTCCATACTGGAGCTGTTTTCCCATCACTAGAAAACATTTGTCCATCTTTTCTCCGCCACTGCATTCTGTTTGAAGAGCACTAAACCCTCTGTTATCAGAGCTCTCTCTCAAGTGAAGTATAATCTTCAAATTCCCCAAACATATTTTAAAACACATAAAAATAGTACAAAATTAAGTTTTTTTTTTAAAAGAAATCAGCAACCAGTGCCCTTTTGCCGTCAAGTTATATTCTTTCCCCTCACCAACTCAAAAATAAAAATACTGGCTTGCTTAATGCCTTTTATCTATTCCCTGTTAGCTTCCTCTCCCAGGCACTGTGATTTTACCCAACACAATGGTTAATTTTGGATTTGTATTCCCAAGGCCCACAGAAATAAGAATGTCCAACCTGACAATCCCATTTATAAGCAAAACAAAAGTGGGAATAAAGGAGATAGACAACAGGCTCATCTGGGATTTGGAATTTTGCATAATCACATTGCATGTGTAAAAATCAGAGAAACAGGCACAGATCTATTCTAGCCCCCCTGAAGGGATGGTAGGTGGCACAGCGAAAATTCTGGTCTTTTAGAATAATGTAGATTTAGAATGTTATGACCAGAAGGTGTTAGATTTTTGTTGTACATTATACCAAATGTCTTCTTACTAAAGCAATTTTGATTCTTCCTGTACTGCGAAGATATAGATATCTTTATTTAAGTGTCTCAAATCATCCCTCATCCACCATCTGAGCAGGAAGGGTGGCCGCCATCTCCCCAGCATGTCAGGTGCCAGCCTTCGTTCCCTGATTCAGCCTCAGTGGAACTAATAGGTGGTGTTGCCTCAGAGTGTAGGTGGCCACACTGGGTCTGTTCTGTCACCTGTGTGAGTCCCTTGTCACTCATACCCACAAAACAGTCCTTGTGCATGCACATTTTTCCTTTGAGCTAAACTAATTTAAATAAAATAAATCAATAAATCCTACCAGTCAACAGAAGCCCCTGGGGGAGGAAAAAATAAATGAGTTCAAATATTTCCCTTCTTTTTTTAAAGACTTTTTTTTTCTTTTTTTTTTACTGTTAACTAATCTCTACACCCATCATGGGGCTTGAACTCATGATCCTGAGATCAAGAATCATGTGCCCTATTGACCAAGCAAGCCAGAAGCCCCTGAAATATTTCCATTCTTTTACCATAGCAGAGGGCACTAGGTTTTTGCCGCCACAAGACACGTGAAGTAACAGGGTTGAGTTAACAAGAAATATCTTTTTCTCTTTTTAACGAAATATCTTCTTTACAGATTTTTTGGGGTGTCAGAGACCCCAGGAAAGTTGACGATTATGTCATTGAGCTGTGGAGAGAGGACAAGAGCCGCTTTCCTAATGACGAGTGGAGGAATCAAGTTATTAACAAAGTAGGAAGCCTGGCGAGAGAGAGAGAATCCTATTCAGCCTTCTGCTTAGCCATAGTCTGCTGAGTACTGTCTAGCTCACACTCACCTTCAGAAGGACCTAAAGCTGAGCCAGCTCCTCCGATGGAAAACACCTAACACAGCCAGGATTAAGCAGCCCCAGGAATTCCTAATTACTTTTGTAAACCCCTCCCCACCCCTGCCATGTGGGGACCATGAAGACTGGAGCAGAAGAAAAAGAAGAAAGCCCGTAAGTAGAGAAGAAGCCACGTCGGGGGGTGGGGGCAGGGAGTGGGAAGGAGTGGGGCGGAGAATCAAATCATTTCTAAAAATTTGAAAAAAAATTGAAATGGGAAATATCTGCAAAGTTCTAATCTATATTTTCTATTTCTGGGTTCACTGACTCGAGACATATTTCAGACAAGTACTAGAAAGCATCATTGATGGGCTTTTTTTTTTTTTTCCTTCCCAAAGAAGTTGAAAAGGAGCATGCCCATCACAGGCTCTGGCCAAAGTGTCAGTGAGATGAGAAGTTGCTGGTGTCCTACCCTTTGTTGCCCTGGCTCCCAGCCTCACAACATCTCTGGGATTCATTTATCAAATAGCCAGTTAGATAGTATTTTCTTAGTGGATTGGCTTGATTGTACCCATTAGAACACATAAACTGTATCTCTGTGTGTTACAGAGGGGGAGAAATATATGGAAGCTTACCAATGACAGGGATGTGTCTGGCAAAACAATTGAGCCCTTTGGTCTGGTTCTTGGGTGACCATACTAGCTCAGCCCTCATCATGTATCCCAAATGGCCAGCAAAGGGCACAAGCACCCTTCTGGATCATGTCTACTAACAGATTTTGTGGGATGGCAAGAGGAGGAAAGGGTGGGCCAGAATCACAAAGACAGAGAATGCGTACCTATCGATAGTCTAGATCCCATTACACAAAAAACAACCACAGGATCAGGAAATGATCAACAAATGCAGAGTCTGGGAACTTCCTTTAGGAATTAATTAAGCAGGGGTGCCTGGGTGGCTCAGTTATTAAGCATCTGCCTTCAGCTCAGGTCATGATCTCAGGGTCCTGGGATTGGGCTCTCTGCTCAGTGGGAAACCTGCTTCTCCCTCTCCCACTCCCTGTGCTTGTGTTCCCTCTCTCACTGTGTCTCTCTCTGTCAAATAAATAAAATCTTTAAAAAAATTAATTAAGCAAGGGGGAGAATTTATAAAGTCTACTGCCAGGTGTTAGAAGCGGTAAGACAGGCAGGTATTGGGGGTTTTGGCAATTTTTTTGCCTTACCCTGGAAATGGTAATAGAAAATGTCTACCATCGTTTGGAAAAAATAGATGCCAGGCTTCATAAAGGCCCTCTGATCTTTCCTTGGACCCTTGTTTTTGTGGCCGAGAATGAAGAGATTCAGTAGGATTCAGGCTGTTCAAGTGTGTAGAGCTGGCAAGTGCCAGGACTCGGTGTTGAACCCCGTTCTTTGAACCTCATGCTCTTTCTGCTTCGTTATTCCACTTCTCAAAGACCAGGCAAAGTTGCAAAATAGTAGGGCTGTAGAATTTTAATCCACTCCTTGAGATTTGTATTAAACCTAACCACAGGTCCCCCCCTTCCCAATTCCCATCCTCTCTTCCGGAACATAATACCCTCATTTGGAATATCGTTATTGGCTTACCGCAGATGCTTTGGTGCGAAGAGACTCTTGGAAAAGTTACCAAGGGAGGAGCAATTGGGGAGAAAGCATATACAATTTCCAAGATCTATTACCTGTTCAACTTGGCTCATCCTCTTTTCTCGATGAGTATGGGATCTTTGTTTTGGCTTTACTTTGTTTGTAAGTAGGAGAAGGGAAGCTGTTGTCATTCAAAATGATTTGTGGTAGCCCTATGTTAGCGTCCTGGCTGTCCAGAAACAGGGAGGCCCAGGTGTGGTAGGCTGGCAGGTGTAACGACACACTCAGTTATCATTAGACATTTTGATAAAATGCAAATTAGAGCAAAGCCTAGATCCCCCACAGGAGTAGCCATCTGAGGAACCCCCAGGGTATCCCGCCTCCTGCTGAAAGGCATGTGGGAGGAGACCGTGGTCATTCTGCAGGGAAGCAACTCGTTGACCATAATGTCAACCCAACCGCGGGGTCTTCTGTTCCTCTTTCAAGCTGTGGTTATTTGGCATTTTCTAAAATACAGAAACAAAGGATCATAGGCTTTTGTCAAATCATTACCAGTTTTCATGGACTTTGCATAAAGAAGCAGGAAAAGACAGATCGAAGCTAGGGGACTGGTGAACACCAGCTTACAGGAGCTGCCTTGAATCAGGAAGAGGAGGATAAACAAGGTAATGAAACCAAAAATCTAATTTATCTTCTCTGTTCTTCAGCTATGTATTATTCTTTCCCTAGCCTTGCAGTATATTCTGGGATGGTGATGCTAACCAATCAATCTGATGTTCATTAAACTTAATTATCTGCTATTTTGCTTTTTAGTCGCCACAGAGCTAGAACACGTAAGAATTAAGGGCATCAATGACCAGAACAAATCTATCATCTTTTCAGAATTTCTCTCTTTCTTATGTCTAGTGTTTATACCAAATACTGGATCTCTTCTTGTATATAACCCAGAATACATAGAAGAAAAATTTAATTGCATCCATGGAATAGACATCCCTATGAAGGTAGGATTTTGAAGTTCATTTAACTCAGTGGTATGTTCCTAGAATTGTGCTAAAAGTTCTTCTTTCACTTATTTTTAGAAGACCGCCTAGGCCTCATCCTCATCCTCCACAGACACACATATGATGTGCACATGGCTTCTTTTTTCAGCCACTTTGGACAAGTAATAAGTTGTAAGCAATTCTCATGCAGTCTACAGAAATCATCCTTTTATATCCTTGATCTTGAATGGGAATGTCTGATCTTTGCCTCGGTTATGGAGAAGAGTTTTGAAAGTGATTTTATTCATTGAGTCATGCAAAGTGATGAGATTGGTCACTCCAGTTGATGGAAAAGAAAGATCCTTGACAGGCTAGCATCTTGCTGCATGGTAACATAGACAGCGAAAGGTATGGTGTAAAATGAAGGGGAAGAGGGAAAAAGCAGGTTACTCTGAAAATGAAGGAGTATATTGTAGGTTCAGGTCCATCCAAGCAGGCTGGTTGGAGAGCTGTCCAAATCGTGCCTAGCTTTTGTGATGTGTTCCCCATGCTACTACAGATCAGCTCCTCCTGTAGGCTCTGGAGGCCATCAGCAGGTGAGGAAGGTTCACACTGCTACCCCCTCTAAGACAGTTCTCTAAACCAAGTCAATTCTTAGAGTAAATTTGGAAAGAGATGTGCTGGCTGGCCACAGTTAACCACCCTGCTCCCTTTCACTGCAACTGACCTTAACCGTCCATGAAACAAATCTGATAGCACTCCTGAAATTGGCTAGTTGCCATTTACTTCCTTGTACCAAATACACAAGTAGAGACCAAGAGGATGGTCTTGCCTTGACCAAGAGGGCCACCTTGCCAGATGATAAGGGACATGTTGAGTTAGGCTCATTTATGTCCATTATGCTGTTAGGGACTATGTGAACAGATGCATATATGAGTATGAATGGAATCCAAACCGAGCACATCATGGGCCTCCCATAATAAACGAACCCAAGGGAGAAGACAAAATAACTAGTTTAGACCAAAAAGTCTTCAATATTAGTTCACAGACAGCAGTGTACCCTGATACTTTCTTTAAATATATTTCCTGGTAAACTGAGAATAAAATAATTCTAGAAAGTATCTGTGCACCCCTGTATACAGATGCTTTGATACAACAGCTCCAACATCCAGATAATTTGGGAACAGATGCAATTAGAAACTAGACACTGTAAACTCAGAAAGAACAGCAAGCTGGCTGCATCGAATGAATGTGACTGAACATTACCTAACGGGGGAAAGGCTTAGTGAATGGAGTACGGAGGGATTGAAAGTCTTCTTCCAACCAGCCAGACTCTGGGTAATGAACGTTATCAACGTGTATCTGATGATAACCAGTCATTTTAGCTTGAAAACCATGGAGAAGTGAACCTTTAGGAATGTCAAGTGACCAAACAAGTATGTGCAGAAATTAACTTTTTTTTTAATTATATATCATATAATGTAGTAGTAAAGTTTGTTTGAAGTGCATGAATAAAAAGTTAGTGAAATTACAGGAGGAACAATCTATAGAGCAATAATAGGTGCATTCCTTGTGCATCTGAAAGGAAAAGAAAAAGAGTTTTCACTCATTTTGGCCTAAAACTTAGTGTCAGGTTCCCAGGATTCTGACATCAGAACCCGGATAACGCTGATTAGAACCATAGGGGCTTTACAATAAAAGCTAAAATATTGACCATATGATGGCAAAAAGTCTTATTTTGTGGTTAACTGATTCTCTTCTAGCTACTCTCTGATGAAGTTGGTGGCGCTGTGGAGGAGGACCGCCGTCTCCTGGACGAGGACCGGGACCGCTCGGCGTTGTAGGTGACGTGCTTGTCGTAGCTCTCCATCTGAGCCTCGATGAAATCTCTCTGCTGTTGCCTGATGGTCTGGCTGATGAGCCCAGGGAGGGCGTGGATGCTCCCAATCAGAGTCTCTAGCTTGGTCTCCACAGTAACGATCCTCTTCTCAAAATCTTCGCTCCGTTCATTTAGGTCGGAAATCATGTCATACATGATGTTCTGGGTCTGCAAAAGAGGACGGGAGACAGATAGCGAAACCAAGAACTCGTGTTTCGGGACACTTGCCCTGGAAGCAAGTGCTGAACTCCCCAAGTCTGAGGGTTGGCTTCCTTTTGGCGGCATACAAAGAAACAGGGGCATCAGGTCACGGAACACTTGACTTTTCGAAGCAGATTCAGTATGTCTGTTCAATGCCAGGATTTAGAAATGTAAGATCTTTGGGGCCCCCAGGGGGGGTTCAGTCAGTTGAGCCTCCATCTCTTGGTTTTGGCTCAGTTTGTGATCTCAGGGTTTTGAGATCGAGCCCCACCTTGGGCTCCACACTGGATGTGGAGCCTGCTTAAGATTCTCTCTCTCTTGGGACGCCTGGGTGGCTCAGTTGGTTAAGCGGCTGCCTTTGGCTCAGGTCATAATCCCAGCGTCCTGGGATCGAGTCCCACATCGGGCTCCTTGCTCGGCAGGGAGCCTGTTTCTCCCTCTGCCTCTGCCTGCCACTCTGTCTGCCTGTGCTCACTCTCCCACTCTCTCTGACAAACAAATAAATAAAATCTTAAAAAAAAAAAGATTCTCTCTCTCTCCCACTGACCCTCCCCCTCCTAAAAGTATGTAAGCTCTTAGGCCTTAATCTGATCCAGTTGCAGAAAATGTCATACAGGTCCATTGGTGGTATGCCCCATGATTTTTGGTGGTGTAGAGACAAAGTTGTGATTTAATATTTACGTGGATCTCTTAGTAGCAGCTACAAAAGTTAGTACATCACATTCATTTTGCAACATGTAATATTTATCAGGGCAAGAATAATTTTTAAAATGAAGCAGATTGAAAGAATACATAAGAGTATACTGAGGGATGTAGCAAAAATTTTGAAGGTGGGATATGAAGGAAGTTTAGGAGAAACTAATTTGGTCAAGTAATTTATAACTTAAAGCAAGAAAAAATTCTGAAAGATCTTGTGTGGTCCTAGGTTTCAAATTACAGGCTCTTCATTGGGTCAAGTAGCATTTTGAGAGGTAAAAAATTGGGAGTGACTAAGGGACCAGTCTACCCTGTTGGCTACAGGTTTTTCAGAGCTGAGTGGTCTGAAAGAGGAAAATGTATCTTGAAATTGAATGTCTTGACGAGAGGCTATTCGTAACTTGGACTCCCAGTTACGTTTCCGACAAGAACTGAGAGACCAGGAAGAAGGGAAGGGTGGGCACATGAATCTCAGTCCATTGCTGCTTTTCCCATGTTTCAAACCCTTTGTTAAAGCTGCCCATTCTTCTCTCTCATTTCCCCCTATTAAATGTGCTCTTACTTGCTTAATAACCCCTTAATGATGATAAATGAACTGGCCAACTAAGGGAATTACTATACAGGACACAGGCATCTGGTTTGAGTTTGGTCATGGAGACAGAGCACATTAACTTAACTTTTTTCAACATAGTCTTGAGACTATGGGAGCAATTCAGAAAATACTGAACCCTTATGGCACAGGAGCTCTGTAGCCGTAATAATAAACATGGTACTCAAGAATTCATTTGAAATATATAGCAGAGTATAGATCTATGAGCATCTTGCCTTATAGACTCCTGAAGTGACATTATAAAGTATAGATTCATAATATTAAATTATATATAGTAAAATGTTATAGGTTATATTATTTCTAAGTGGTCTGTTTTATTTACCCAGTTTCTTTTATCATTTGGCCTTGGAGTGATGTAAGAGTCTTCCCCATCTTTGTTCAAGACATGTCCACCTGAGAGCTGTGTGTGTAAATTGAGAACATTTTTGAGCCTCATGCGTGCTCCTACCTTCAGTGCATGATATATCCTCCCCCAGGGGTAAGTCGCTGAATACTTTATCTCTAATTCTTGGTCTCGAATAGTCAACTTTTACATATTTTTATAGTATGTGTTATCGATATACATTAATGCAAATATAACTTAGTTGTGTTATCTCATGAGGTTAGGACAAATAGATGTAATTTTCCTAGGTGATATCAGAGGCTTTCTAAAAGAGAAGAGGATGTATGGGTTTGACTGAGAGTTGCCCCTTTATTTTTTTTAAGATTTATTTTGAGAGAGAGAGAGAGCATGCACGGGGAGGGGAAGAGGGACAGAAAGAATCTCAAGCAGACTCCCCACTGAGCATAGAGCCCGACGCAGGGCTTGATCTCATGACCCTGAGATCATGACCTGAGCTGGAGTCAACAGTCTGATGCTTAACCAACTGAGCCACCCAGATGCTTTATAAAGAATGCTTTATTTAAAAATTTTATTAAAATAAAATTAAATAAAATAAAGTATAATAAATATAAATAAATATAAATAAATATAAATAAATAATAAAATAAAGTATAATAAATAATTAAATAATATAAAATAAAATAAAGAATGCTTTATTTAAACATTTTATTAAATAAAGAATGCTTTATTTAAAAGCATTCTTGTTAAAAGGTTGAGAACTGCCACGTAATGCCTCCTTTGGAATCAGCTCAGGAAAATGGAAGGTTGTCATTGTCGGCAGGTACTTACATTTGGACCGACTTGAGAGGAACAACCAAAAATCAACCAGATAAGTCTTGTGAGTTGTGACAGAAGAATCAAAGGACCATTAATGTACTTTTTTAAAAGCATGGTGATTTTTTAAATAATGAGAAAAGAATCCTACATTTTAAACTGTTTACCCTTTTTTTGGAAAGATGATTTTCACATTATGATGTAATTGCTTGTATGTATATATATATATATACATATATATTTTACATTTCAACATCTCAGTCTTCTGAGTGGGCTTAAAATAAATAAAATAATTTTACTGATGAGTCCTATGTAGCCCTGAACATCAGGGTCAAACTCAGCATGTAGTTCTGTTCTCAGAGGGATGAAATGGAATGACACATATGAAACCCAACGGTGTCGTCTCATATTCCACTTATATTTCTTACTGTATTTTCAAGCCCCTGTAAGTAGGAAGGCTTCTAGAATGGGGTCTGGATAATTTATGTAGGGAAAGAGCATATGAAGGAAGAATTTTAGGAAAATTCTATTGAGTTGGGTCACTATGCTTAGGGTGGTTTGTTGGGTTGGCGCATTTAACAAGTTTGGGAGGTCCTCCTCCCAGAGCACGAGCAGTGATCGTGCAGAGCGTCATTCCGACAGACCTCATCATGAAGGCTGAGATCCCAAGCTTACCTTGGCCAGGTCCACCAAAGTATTGGCTTGGTCGTTCAATTTCCTCTGCTCCATTTTCACACTTCTTAATCTAAAAGATAGAATCTGAAGTCAGAAGGGCTCCTTCCTTTCTATTGCTCTCCTACGCCTTCCAAAGAGCATGCATAAAATCGACAAGAGCAAAGAACTGCATGGATAATGCCTTGAATATTTGGGGTCAAGTCCAAACTGGTTATGTATCTGGTACAATGAGAAGCATGCTTCCCCAACACCGCAAAAAAGAAAAGGAGAGAGAGAGAGAGAGAGTAAGAGATGAGGTGTCTTTAGGACAACTGTTTACCAGGGAGTTAAAAGTTGAACGGAGAAAGGCTCATAAGGATTTAACCATATGAGAAAAGCCAAAACATTCCTTATAATCCCAGTATCGTTTCAAATAGACATAGGAAGAAATAGGCAAAGCGACGGGAATTTCATCGATGTTGGAGCAGTGAGTACCTTCCTATGCCTACATGACTAGATACGGGGCATAGCCCTGTTCAGTTGGAGATGGATTGGGTTAGGTATTTGAACCTGATGAAACACAGTGATAAGTGAGATTCTTATTAGCAAAAATAAAGCTTTTATTCAACCAGCAGCAAGATAACTCAAAACACATAATTCTCTTATTCTTCCTTGTGTTTCACTTGACTTTTATCTTAAACTGCCATGAATTTGAAGGGAAGCCAGACCATTTCCTCGGGAGAATTTCCCTTAATTTTTTTCCTTGTCAATAAAAGTCAGTGGACAATTAAAATGTCTGACAGATGGGACTGCTACTTGTAAAGTTACTTTTAGATACTTTGAAATATCATTGCGTATATACGATTGACAGTCAAAAAACCACTTAAAAAAATCTTTCTGAATGACAGCTCTTACTATTATTCCTTAACTCGTTTACTATAAGATTTAAAAAAAAATTTATTCATTGCTTACTCTGTACCAAGAAATTAGGATTTTCCAACAAGAGAAAAGTGGTTTATTGTTCTTTAAGCCAATGATTCAGAGCCACACTCCAGGAGAGGAGCGCAAGTCTTTCTCGGCTCCTTAGTTAAAAAAAAAAAAAAAAAAAAAAAAAAAAAAAAAAAAAAATCCATGCTAACCTTATTGCCTTGATGACAGGTTGTTTGCAAAGTATAGTGTTGATGTTGGAGAGAGTCATCTTGGTCATTTCCCAATTTAAATGAAAGGTAATTACAAAAAAAGGATTAAAAAATTCACAGGGCAAGATTTTACTGCCAGGGAGATTTTTGCAACAAATGTTCATGATGCGAAGTGATTTTGTTTTGAAACTACGATATCCAATATGTCCCTAAATCTGCTCGACCGTGAAGATAGAGTTCCTTCTGCCAGTATGGGTTTAACCGACACCTGCCTAGAACACGATATTTAACCATCTACAACAGCTTAAGGTTGTAACTTGTCATGGTGAGTCTGTGTTTCTCTTTTAGAAATGCTTGGAACTCAGTTCTCCTTTCTAGGCTCTTGGAGAGACAGAGTCTGTTTAAGTGTAAAAGAAATTTACAAATATGTATTTAAATGTAACACATCGTTGAGATAGGTTTGTCTAAGTAGTTACAAGGATTGCAGTTCTTGATGTCTGTCTTTTAAAAACAAGTCCCTTCCCTCCCCCTGCCAAAAACAAAAAACAAATACCAAAAAACCTTGGATCCTGTGTGGGGTCATTCTACAGAAATGTACTAGAGAGAACAAAGGGGCCAGGCGTGGACTCATTCTCCCCGGCCCTAGTCTGAACTTCAACCTAACTGGGTTAGGTTAGGACAGTGGTTCTGAAATGCTGGATTTATACCAGGTGTTCTAGATGGCTGAGTGACATGCCAACAAGACCTTAAATACTAAACCAGATGGAGAGACAGTTCTTCTCTTTAATTCTCTTCCAATTCTTGATTATTACAGGAAAAATGTCTCAGGCTGGTCCTATCCTGTTTTTATCTCCCAACACCTGTTAGTCTCTCCTTTTTGAAAAAAAGAGCAGGATTTCAGCTGAGAGCTTTCTGCAGACAACAGTCCATGGCTAGAATTCAACACGTGTTTCGATTGTCGGCTGATGCTGCCTTTACCTCTCTTTGCTGGGAACAGTTTTTGGTTTTGTTTAGTTTTGTTTTTGTTTTCTTAGCCATTTTGTGATAAGGACTTACATCGAGCTTTGTTTTCAGATTTAAGTAATAGGAGAGGCAGCAGGTGAATGACCCGAGTTTGCAGAACCAGATCAGAAGCCTCCAGCAACTGGTGAGTGCAGGTAAAGTCCTGAGCTTGGCCGGTCCCACGGAAGGGCCAGAGTGCTGGTCCCTTCACTCAGTGGGTACTCTGTCTTCCAAACAGCGAAGCCTTATTTGCTTCTCTTAAATTCCTATATTATGTTTCTGACAGTAGAATTTTGCCCATTTTCTTTTCTGCTAATCTGGAAAGCTGACACAGAGCAGCCCTATTTGAGTGGAATCCCCTGAGCTCCCTGCACTTAAGTCATCTCACCTTGCTGCTCCTGAGACTTCCTGCACCATAGAACTGGCAGAAAAAAGCCTACTTCGAACTGCAGCTGCCAGGATAAAAGGCAGGTAACATGCAGGTGTGTGTTTTACTTTTTTCTCCCCACCCCCCTGCCCCCGTAAAGAAGAATAAGGAACATATGTTGACTTCTTCCTTGAACTTCACTTATCACAGGAAAAGATCATGATTTTGGATCACATTTCCATAGCAGCAATCCGACTACTGAAATTCACAAATAAAGGATCCGCTTGGGTGCATGCAGCCGGTAGAAAATTCTGCAAATGTTGAGGGGAGCGGCTCACACAACTTACTTCCGAGCTCTATTTTCATTTTGTTGAAATAAAAAGACAAAACAAAAGAAAAGAAACTGTAAAATATTCTGGAACAGAATAACACAGCGTGGTGTTCACTTGTGCACAGGGGGCTCGATTCATTGGCGGAAAGATCCTGTTAAGGTTCTGCAGGATTTTGGCACAGTGATCACAGCAAAACACTGTCCAATTACATTAGCATCCTTCCCCGCTGAGAGACTGACCCACCCGAAACACAGCGCTTTCCCCAGAACAAAGGTTCAGAAGGAAGAGCCTCTAGCAGGTCATTATGGCCTCTTTGATAGACGATGTCCAAGTGGACTACAAGACCCATTTTGGCCCAATATGAACATCCTAGGGACTGTAGTCTCAATAATGGGATTATAATGTTGCCGGTGGTTTTTGGAGGGGGTACATCTCCTCCGAGCTGGGGCTATTCAGAAGCCTGGCTTTCTGAAAGGTGGGCAATCCAAAAGCTCAGCATTAGAGAAATTCTGTTTATGGAATTTCTCAGCTCGGAGACCAGTTTATGTTGCTTGCTGGGTCTGTAGTTGCAGTAGAAGAGTGATACATTATACATTTTAAAAGAGTTAAAGCTGATACCAGAAAAAGTGCTCAAAGGTCTACAGGAACAGAATGCTTCCTGGCACTAAGTGATGATCCCAAAAGACAGATCTGTTACTGGAAAGAGGACAGAGCCTAGAAAAGCAGGCATCTACCAGACACTAGGGAGGCCATGTGTCAGGGAGAGACGCTGGGAAGAGGGGAGTCCAGAATGAGCTCCAGAAAAGCTCTCAGGACAAATCAGAGGATGGGAGAGGCCAGCAGAGCTCTAGTCAGTGAATTTGTAAATCTGTGTCTGAATAGTGGGCAATGGGAGCCTTGCCCTAAAGAATCGAGCCCTGTGTGCTTTCCTGCATGACTTCACTCACTTAAAATGAGAAACTAGGCATGACTAGAATAATCTAGCCAAAACCCAGCCCATATAAATGCTCAGTTGTACTTTTTTTTTTTAAAACAAAGTATAAGTACCCTCCCGCCTCAAAGGAAATCAGATAACACCAAGACTAAGTTATAAAACAATTCTGAACATTCACACTGCTCAAAGCTTATCTACTTTAGAAGTACACTGTTGCTACCGAAGAAACAGAATAAGAAATGTCTGCGAGGAGCAGAGGAATCAGGAACGACTTCCTCTGGTACTCTATCCCAGAGAGGGATTCTGGAAGACCCATGTAAGTTATACCTGGAAACCCTTAAGAGCAATCTAGCACCTTCTAGCAATCTAACAATTGCTTAGGGACAGTTTTTCAACGTTGCCTCTCCCAATATTTTTTTCTGACATGCTATAAAAACTTTCAAACCTGTAGCA
The DNA here is from genome assembly GCA_004024625.1 of Mellivora capensis. Taxonomy (NCBI): domain Eukaryota; kingdom Metazoa; phylum Chordata; class Mammalia; order Carnivora; family Mustelidae; genus Mellivora; species Mellivora capensis. Next base: position 274,026 of record PISX010000416.1, on the reverse strand, counting down.
AAGTTGAAAAAAATTTACGGTGACTACCCCGAAGTTGTCCTCCCCGCTACCCCTACTCCCACCCCCCCGCTGCCCAGAGATTGCAGCACGAATGCATTTTGTGAAAAGATAGATAAAAATATACCCACCATTCACACGTGGCTACAAAATTATTACAGAAACCATCAAAGCAGTTTTTCTAATAGTTTTGTTATATAAAAACCTATCAGTGGCATCCAAGGCCAATCACATTTCATTTTCTATTTAATAGGTACATTACACTGACAGAAAGGCTTATAAATATGATCCCAGAGAAATGGCATGTGTGGTTGCTGGACCCATAGACTGCCTACCTCCACCCACACAGCTAAGTTGTTTTTTTTTTTTAATATACTTGAATATAGGTTTGTATTGAAACATTAAAAGTGCCAAGAATGATTTCTCCACAGTATATGGCGTGTACCTTTTGGAGGAATATTGGGTGTCTGTGTGGTATGCTTGTGGGGGTACAGGAATGGTCACTCGACCAGGAGAGGGGTCCCAGGGGATCCTTGAGGAGGTGGCCTGTGCTCAGAGGTGAAGGCTCAGCGTCTCTCAGGGGACTTGCTCTCTTAGATCTAAATTTTAAGGAATCAAGATGTGGAGGCTCCTGGGGAGTAGTATTTGATTGTAAAGGTAGCCGTGATTCCTCTTGGGAGCCAGATCTGATCCTGTGTCCCTCTGTGTTTCCCTTTTACACATTCACATACTTTGGACAGAGGTTTATCTTAAAATTCTGGCCTTTTCTTACAATGGGATAAAAAGCATAGTTGGGGGTCCCGTGTGATGTCCCAGAGCTGAAGGGGAAATGATGTCACTTTGGTGCTGACAGCAACAGGAATGTGATTAAAGTGTTCTAAGTGGCCATGAGGGCAAACGCTCAGTTGGAGGGAGAGGTGAGAGAGTAGCCCTTGAATACTGAGTCATTTCCTCCAGAGACTCTCAGCATAATATATTACATGTGTACTACCTGAGGACAGACAACTAAAACTCCAGGTTCAGAGCTTTCTGGTCTACCGCACCCGGGCAGCTCCAAGAAGGACATGTCTTGCCATCTAATTAGAACACCTAACGGTGACCCACCTTCCCATGATTCCCCTGGCAGGCTACATGAGGACAGCTACTTTCCTGACCCACCCGTGTGACAGATCTGCTCTTCCCCACACAGAAATGGCATGGAGCTAGGAGCAAGTCTGTGCAGCCTCGAGATGGATGCCCACAGGACTGTACTTACGGTAAGGACGCTGCCAACCTGGGGGAGAGAGAACTGGTGCTTTCAAGTCATTATTGAAACTCACTACACAGGCATTTATCCTTTAAAGGTCTAGGATGGTTATATATAGCGTTACAACAAAATGGTGCAAAGAATTTCAGCAATTGGAACAATGGTGGTCTGGATAAAGTCAGAATAACAGTGAAAGGGTGTAAGGTCTCCAGGCACTGTGACATCTACAATGAACATGGAGCATAGGGAAAATCCCCCAAGTCCTGAGTAAAGACTGATTTAAAAATGCAAGTACTAAATCAACTGTCTATACGATCTTCATAGAAACATGTTGGCCATGTGTTAAAAAAAAAATCCAGGTAGGTCATAAAGTAGTAAATGTTTGCCAAGATTTTGCAGTAGAATCAAACATCCTGGAGCAAACTAGAGGAATAATTAAACTACACTAAGAAATATGATTGCAGCTGAAAATATTGTTTCTAAAGAGAGAACCTGAGAAGACATTTTAATTAATACAGTAATTGATAATTCTCCCCATAACAAATGATTTTTTAGTCCTAAACAGAACTGACAGTCTTCTCAGGATTTCATCGTGGAATTACTAAAATGTCAAATAATGTCTTCTGGGCACAGACATGACAGTGTTTTCTTTTTCTCTTTTCTCACGAGAGAACAATGACCAAGCAGGAGAATTTAGACCCAGAGCTACACAAGCAGGCAGGCAACAGATGAGAAATGGTACTTACTGGTGAATAGCTTGCAAGAATTTTCGTTGATGTTTTCTTACTTTTGCATGATCTATCTTTTTTACTAGCTTCGTATTTTTGTAAATTAGCCATGTTTCCCTGAGTACATTGGCAGCTGCGTTTTTCACCTGTTAAGAAAACAAACGAACACAACAGTTGATAAATTCCAGAGCAGAATCCTTTGCAACGTGGCTGGGGGCACGGGTGGGCGGGAGGGCAGGTCACATTCATCATCTGAATGATCATGGTAAGTTCTAGCTCTGTTGAATAACTGTTTCTCACAAAAAGACAAGATGTATCTTGAATCTGTGCCTGTTAAAAAGTATGTGTCTGGGAACCATTTTTAAAATGGAGTATTAGGGAAGTACTGATCTCTTTCTGGACTAAAGTCTACCCCTCAGGAACCTTTTTATTCAACTAGTTTTTTATTTTTATTTTTTTTATTTTTTAAGAAATCGGGAGGTGCCTGTTACCTGTCTGGCAACACGATGTGGGGCGGGGGAAGGTGCTGATTTCCCCACCCTGTCTTGTAACTGTTATCCCCATGTTCTTCCTTTCCCTGGAGGAAGGCAAAATGCCAGAAGGCCAAGGTGAATCTTGTCTCTTGAAAGCTTGTTTGGTATTTTTGACTGCAAAACGACAGGAAGGGCATGTTTCCGCTGCTCACTGTCCAAGCAGTCCTATTCTTCTGCCCTCCTGGGGGGACGTAGCACACTGTACGCCTATTAGCACATTTGAATGGACTGACCGAGAGCCTATGCTGCTGTGATTTCAGTTGGTTAATTTAAGGATGCTGCATTTCAAATGGCTGAGACATATCCTTATAAGACGAGACGTATAAGATGAGACATATCCTTATAAGACATATCCTTGCAAAGGATGTAAGTGTTTCAGTAACACTGCCAAGACCTAGTGTAGCCGATGGAAGGTATGAATACTTTGTAGTAATATTCAAGCCTTTGCTTTCTTGATTAGCATCTTCAACAATTCTTGGAACCTGATAAAGGCCCAGCCAAGGCCAAGTTTGGCCTCTCCCTTGTTCACAGTGCAGGGTACGAAGACCTGAAGGTTTCACTTAGGCTAATTATTAATGACTTACTCTAAGAAGTTGATCCATGAGGCAAAGTGGGAGAGACTCTTAACTCTAGGAAACAGACTGCAGGTTGCTGGATGGGAGGGGGCTGAAGGAATGGGGTCACTGGGGGATGGGCATTAAGGAGGGAACTTAATGTAATGAACACTGGGTGCTCTATGCAACTGATCGATCACTAAATTCTACTTCTGAAACTAATACCCACCCCCCCAAGTTGGCCCATAGAGTTCTTCTGAGTGATGGATAAAAGATGTTTCTAGGGGCACCAGGTAGGGGAAGATGACTTTGTGAGAAATTCGAAGTGGTGGGGAAGACAGAGCAGAGAACTGGACTTGAGAAACGGTTCTAAGTTCTTTGGACTAAGTCAGATCAAGGAGACTAGCTAAACCTCCCATGACTTCAGTTTTCTCTTCCCTACATGAGAAAAGTAGAGTGAATTCTTACTAAAGTCCTTTTCAGGACTTAGTCTTCATTCAGGAAGAATCTTAGAATTACATTACAACTACGGTCACAGGGATCTATGTGGTTCCCCCCGCCCCCCAATTTTAGCCCAGAAAGCCCCAGGTTTGGTAGCTGGCGGTGAATCTCAGTCAGGCTGCTGTAAAGGTTTCTTTCTGAGTGAAACTGTATTGCGAGAACCCACGTTAAGAGAATGACTCGTTTCTTAGAACTGCTTTTAGCAGCAACCTGGGTTGGTGACGTCCTCAGACTCTGTGCCGACAGCCTTCATTCTGAAACCAGTGGAAACAGCATCAAAATACTGGGTGCTGAGCTCCAGCAGTGCATCCAAGAAATGTGACCGCCATCCACGGTGAAGTTGAAAGGTGTTTTAGGTCAATTATGGGCTCTCCGTTCTTACAGAAACAGATTTCTCTTCTTTACAGGGGTAGGAGTCGCCTTTGGGAAGGATCTTCTATCTGGTCCTTATGTCCGTTTCAGCCGTAAGAAGCCTGCGTAAGTGGCCAAGGGTTGAGGACCTTGGGAAAGGGGTAGGAAGTTACTGGCCATCACCGACTGGGGCCGGAATAGGCCCTTCCCCACCGGAAAACAGAAGGGTCAATGAATGGTAGTTTCAGCTGTCAGAACGGCTTTAGCTGCCTGGAAGATGGTAAGGAAACCTGGTGGACAACCCCTCCTTGATTTTATCAGCTCAAGACACAGAGGAGGAAACTGGAAAACTTGGTAAAAACAGATGGGATAGTGACAGCGGTTGAAGGTAGGAATGTTTGCAGGATAACGTTAACAATGGATTTTGCTTTGGGTTCCCATCCATAAACAGCAGAGGCCAAATTCCTCCAGTTCCTAAATCTTTACAAAGGCTATGAGCTGCTTGCCCTCGAGGTATTTTAAATGATTTTTTGTTGTTGTTGTTCTCTTTGGGACGACAGGGGAATAGCTGACGGGAGTAGGGAACCTCAATCTGTGATCACTGGGGTGGGCCAACACCCACCAAAGTCTGTGGCAGGATTTGTGTGCACGAGACGCTCATTGTGGTTGACAGACTAAGAATGAAAATGATTCCTCATCTGAAAATAAGACTCTATAGAGCTGCTCTGAAAAACTGTTAGACAGATGCATTAATGCTGAAATGTTCCCCTTTCTAACTCCCAAATAGGTTTTGGAACACAAGAATAAAACTCCGAAGGCATCCCATTTAACTGGTGCTTTTCAAGATGGCAGCCACAAGATGAACATCCAAGAATAGAACCATGCACCCTCTGCCTAGTGATCGCGTGTGTCTGGGATAAGTGGGTTTTTCCAGCCCCTTAGGGCTGAAAGGGACAGGGGACAGTGAGAAGACTGGTTACTAAGTACCTCAGTGTTCCACAGGGTTGAGCAATGGGGAATTGGTACCGGGCAGTGCTAGCCCACTGGAGAAGGGAAGTAAGTCTAAGCATTCGTGATGGTTTAGATGAAAGGGAAGGTGATTTACAGCACAAGTTTCTTTTGTTAATGAAGTTAAGAACCCTGCCATACAGTCATCTCCCATAGTAACCCTGGCATTCCCTCCTGCCCTTTGGGGGCATTTACAGACTCTCAGAGGGCAGGGTCTTGGCACCCATCTTTGTGTCTCTCTAGTACAAATATCTGATAGCATAGTATATACTTGGCATCATAAAAGTTTCTGATCATGAACCACAGATACATACTTACCAACCAAAGACCCTTTGGATAAGAAGGGTATAGAAGTTACAGAAGAGACCTGAGATCTAACCATGTCTTCCCTAATTTGCATTTACTAATTCAACACATTTATTAAGTATCTATCCCATGTTAGATACCATGATAGTTGCTATGGGGGATCATCGATGTGGCCCCATCAGTAGCTGGAATAACTCTAGTGCCAATTTATGGGCCAACATCACTGTGAAATAGAACTTCTTTCCTGTACATCAAAAGATAAGGACAGGAAAAAAAAGGAAAACATGAACATTGGCTCTGCCTGACTCAGGTTCAATTCCAGTTAAAATCTTTTATCAGAAACATGTTGCCAGGCATATTAATAATCAGGTATTTTGAGAAAACAGAAGCCCTAAAAGCAGTAATACTATTGAAGGTAATAGTACTTACCCAGATGCCTTAAAACCACCTACACAGGTAGAAAGGATAGGAAATGTGGTTTTTGTTTTTTTGTTTTTGTTTGTTTGTTTGTTTTTGCAATGTTCAGTTAAGGATAACACCCAGCGCTCATCACAGCATGTGCCCGCCTACCCTCCTACATACCATCACCCTGTTACCCCCCTCCCCCCACCCACCTCCCCTTTGAAACCTCCAGATTGTTTCTCAGGGTCCACAGTCTCTCACGGTTCAGAATATGAAATGTTCTATTGCTGACTTACGGTAATAATTTAAAAAAAATTAAAGCCACAGGTAGCAAAGTGAATGATATTTCAATATGTACTAAACCACAAAAGCCCTTAAAGCTGATAGACTTTGAGCTAAAACTCTGCTTTGCTCAAGCCTAGATAGAGACATGTTATTAGAGCACTGTCTTAAAGGGTGCTTTGTTTCTAGTTCTCCTTTGCTTTGGACTATTATGATTCTTAAGAATCTCCTTTTTTATGTCCTTTTCTGTCTTGCCCCTCCCTTCAGAGACTTAATTCAGGGCAATGCTTCCCCCTCTTTGCGAATTTAAGAGGAAGGAGCATAACCTTTGCCAGAAGAAGCAAGATCGAGATCCCTGCCTCTCAGTGTCCTAACTACGGTAAAATGTTGCCTTGTGTGCTGTGGGCGATGCCCCTGGGATGCCCGGGACAACCACAGGCAAGACTTCTAAGCCTGAACACCATACCATGTGCCACCCAGTTCCCCTTGGGAGCAGGTACATGGGGCTAGGTGAATGCTGGGGCTTTGGAACAGGGTAAGGCCAAGTGATCCATTCATTCCATGTTTTCACCCCCTGGGCTGATGTCACCAAGCCCAATGTGAAATCTCCACGGACTAAATCCTCCAGAATTTCTGTTCACTTGCTAAGAGGCACGTAGGAAACCAAATTACATAACTGCATAATGGTGTTCTTATTATGGATCTTATTGAGAATTCTTAACAGGATTGGAAACACCCACAGTGGACATTAATATGTATAATTATCTTCTGTGGTACATCTAGCTACTTTGAAAAAAATTACGTCTGGGCTCCCAGAATTGCTTGTTTTCAAGTTTCCTTCCAAAATGGAAGTATGCAGAGAGCCAAACTCCAGGATTTCTTCTTGGTTCAGACGTGAATGAAGAGCAAGAACATTTCCAAAAAGATAGAGTGTGGTAAACCTGCTGCCTCTGTCAGGTGATAAACAGCAAATCTAAAAAATGGCGGTTCCTGTCTTCCTAAGCCCCATGACGAGCTATCTATTAGGCTTTCATTTTGAAATCATTAGATTATTCTGCGTCCATGGACCTCCTCCGCCATGTTGGAATTACAGAGTGGTGTGTAAACTTTTGGAATTACGTGGGACGATCTCCCCCTATATACACTGAGCCATGAATGATGTGTTCCACTTTCAAACATAGTATTTTATGTGGCTAAGGTTGTCCAATAGAGAAACAGTTTCTATATGCAGTTGTTTCTCTGGAAACTTGGGCACAGAAAATAATTTTTCATGGAGATTGTTCAATGCGGTTAAGAGACATAATGGGAGGCTTGGAAAGTTACATTTCTTCCCGGAAGGAATAATCAATTGTTTGACATTCATACTGATGCTTTTTTGACAAGCCTATTCCAATTTCAGAATGTCTGTAATCAATCTTGACGACCATCAGGAAAAAAGATTTCTTCTGTGCAGTGTTTTTGGGGGATAGCTGCAGTTTTCTCTAGCCATACATGGCACCCTTGAACTTGGACTTGAACCTTCCTCTTGGCTCTGCATGGCTGTTAGGTCCTTGTTTACTCTTGGTTATGTCCCAGAAGTCATTCCTGATCTTTCAGATATTTGAACTCTTTTTTTAAATTGTAGTTGACATACCATGTTCTGTTAGTTGGGTGTGGACAATGTGGTGACTCGACAGTTGTGTCACCAAATGTTCGGCATTCGTGCCCTTACTGTCTTCATGTCACTGTGCAAAGGTGTCACAAGGATATTGACTCTGTTCCCGATGCCATACTTGACTTACTCATTTTGTAACTGTAAGTTGGTACCTCTTAATCCCTTTCAACTACCTTGCCCATCTCCAAACCCTACTCTCCTCTGGCAACTCTCAGTCGGTTCTGGGTATTTAAAAGCCTAGTTTTGTTTTGGTTTTTGTTTGTTTGTTTTTGGGTCTGTGTCTCTTTTTAACTCTGTTTTTTCATTTGTTTCTTAACTTCCACCTATGAAGGAAATCCTATGGTACTTTGTGTTTGTCTGACTAATTTCACTTAGCATGATACTCTCCATCCATGTTATTGTAAACTGCAACCATTTCATTCTTTGTTATAGCTAAGTAATGTTACACTGTGTATGTATGTTTCATATCTCCTGTATCCATTCATCTGTTGATTGAAACTTACATGGCTTCCATAGCTTAGCTATTTTTAAAAATGCAATAAATATAGGGGTACATATATCTTTTCTAATTAGTGTTTTCATTTTCTATACCCAGAACTGAAAGAACTGGATTGTATAGTACTTATCATTTTACTTTTTTTAGGCATCCCTGTGTCATTTTCCATAGTGGCTGTACCAGTTTGCATTCCCACCAACAGTCCATGAGTGTTCCCCTACTTTTACATCTTCATCAACACTTGCTATATCTTGTCTTTTTGATACTAACCATATGGATTTTGATTTTCCTGATGGTGAGTGATGCTGAGCATCTTTTCATGAGCCTGTTGGCCATCTGTGTGTCTTCTGTGGAGAATTTCTGTTCAGGCCCTCTAACCAGTTTTTAATTGGATTATTTGGATTTTTTGGTATTGTTATATTAGTTCCTTATATATTTTGAATTATTAACCCCCTATTCGAGCATCACTTGTAAATATATTCTCCCATTCATTAACAGATGGCCTTTTTATTTTGTTGTTGGATGATCCTTTTAATGTATTGTTAAATGTGGTTTACTCATATTTTGCTGAGGATTTTGATATCAACGTTCATCAGAAATATTGGTTTGTAGTCTTCTATTTTTTTGTAGTGTCTTCATTTGGTTTTGGAATCTGGGTAGTGCTGACCTCCTAGAATGAATCTGGGAGCACTCCTTCCTCTTCTTTTTGGAATGGTATGAAAAGGGTAAATGTTAACTCTTCTTTTAATGTTTGGGAGAGTTCACCCGTGAATCCACTATTTGCTCTTGGACATTTGTTGGGAGTTTATTATTATTATGGGTGCAGTTTTATTACTAGTAGTTGATGTGTTCAAGGTTCCTACTTTCTGATTCAGTCTTGGAAGACCATAGGTTTCTAGGAATTTATCCATTTCTTCTAGGTGGTCTAATTTGTTGGTGTATATTTTTTTGCAGTAGTCTCTCATAATCCCTTGTATTTTTGGCATGTCGGTTGTTACTTCTCTTTCATTTCTGATTTATATATCTGAGTCCTTCTCTTTTTTTGCTTAGGATTCTGGTTAAGGATTTATCAATTTCCCTTATCTTTTCAGTGAACCAGCTCTTAGTGTCATTGGTCCTTTCCACTGTTTTTTCGTCTCTGATTTTTAATATTTCTTTCCCTCTACTAACTTTGGGCATTATTGTTTTGTTTTGTTTTGTTTTAGTTTCTTTAAATGAATAGGTTAGATTATTTGTGATTTTTCTTGCTTCTTGAGGTAGGCCTGTCCTGCTATAAATTTCCCTCTAAAAACTGCTTCCAGTGCATCTCGAAGATTCTGGACTGTTGTTGTGTTTTCATTTGTCTATAGGTATTTTTTTTAATTTCTTCTTAGATTTCTTTCTAGACCCATTGGTTATTTGGTAGCATGTTGTATAGCCTCCGTGGTTTGTTTTTTTCCAGTTTTTTTCTTGTAATTGTTTTCTAGTTTCAGAGCATTATGTTTGGAAATGATACTTGATATGAGTTCAATCTTCTTAAACTTATTGAGACTTGTTCTTTGGCCTAATATGTGATCTGTACTGGACTGTGTCCCAAGTGCACATGAAAATAATGGGTATTCTGTTGTTTGGGGATGGAATATGCTTTATATATCTGTTAGGTCCACCTGGTCTAATGTGTGTTCAAAGCCACTCTTTCCTGGTTGATTCTGTCTGGATAATCTATCCATTGTTCCAAGTGGGGGTATTAAAGTCCCCTACCATTATTGTATTACTGTCAACTTCTCCCTTATGTCCATTAATATTTGCTTACATATTTAGGTCCTCACATACTGGGTATACAGATATTTAGAATTATATCCTTTTGTTGGACTGTTCCCCTTATTAGTATGTAATTCCCTTCTTTGTCTCTTGGTTTAAAGTCTATTCTGTCAGATGTTAAGTATTGCTACCCCAGATTTTTAGCCTTTCCATTTGCATGGAATGTCTTTTTCCATCCCTGCACTTTCAGTCTGTATGTGTCTCTATGTCGAAAGCAAGTCTCTTATAGGGACCATATAGCTGGGTCCTATTTTTCTATCCATTCAGTCAACCTGTGTCTTTTGGTTGGATCACTTAGTCCATTTACACTTAAATTGTCAACAGGCATGTACTTATTGCCATTTTGATAGTTCCCTATTGCTTTTGGAGTTCTGTTCTTCTTTTCTGGTTTGATAGCTTTTCATAGCTTTATGTTACGATTCTTTTTATTTTGTGTGCACCTATTATAGGTCTTTGGCTTGTGGTTACAATGAGGTGCATATGTAATATCCAGTGTGTATAACAGTCTATAGTAAGTTGATGGTCACTTAAGTTCAAAAGCATTCTAAAAACACTGCCTTTCTAGGGGCGCCTGAATGGCTCAGTCTGTTAAGCATCCGACTCCTGATTTCAGCTCAGGTCAGGGTCTAGAGGTTGTGAGATTGAGCACTGCATCAAGCTCTGTGCTGGGTATGGAGCCTGCTTGAGATTCTCTTTCTCCTCCTCTATCTCTAAATAAATAAATAAATAAATAAAAGCATTATATTTCTATTCTGTCACTCATATTTTATATGTATAACATATTTTACATACTTTTATTTTGAATATCCCTTAATTAATTTCTGTAGATGTAATGGACTTTACTGCTTTTGTCTGTGGCCCTTCATACTAGCTTTGTAAGTGACTCATCTACTACCGTTACTATATATTTGCTTTTTACCACTGAACTTTTTCCTTTCAAGATCTTCTTCTAGTTAAGACCTTTTTTTGCCGAGCTAAAGAAGTCCAATTAATGTTTCTTATAAGGACAGTTTAGTGGTAATGAACTCCTTGATGTCTCTTTCAATTTTGAATGATAAACTATCTGGGTAGAATATTGTCGGTATAGGTTTTTTTCCTTTCAGCAGTTTGAATATCTCATGCCCTTCCCTTCTTGCCTGCAAATTCTGCTGAAAACTCAGCTAGTAGCTTTATGGGGTTTCCCTTGTACCTAACTAGTTTCTTTTTTCTTGCAACTTACTTACTTACTTACATAATTTATTGAGAGAGCCAGCATGAGTGGGAGTTGGAGAGAGCAGGGGGAGAGGGAGAATCTTTTTTTTTTTTAAGATTTTATTTATTTATTTGTCAGAGAGAGAGCGAGCGAGTGAGCACAGGCAGGCAGAGTAGCAGGCAGAGGCAGAGGGAGAAGCAGGCTCCCTGCCAAGCACAGAGCCTGATGTGGGACTTGATACCAGGACGCTGGGATCATGACCCCGAGCTGAAGGCAGCTTAACCAACTGAGCCACCCAGGAGTCCCAAGAGAGGGATAATCTTTAGGAGGCTCTACAGTGACCTTGGAGGCCAATGTGGGGCTCTGTCTCACAACCCTGATATTATGACCTGAGCTGATCTCCAGTGTCAGACACATAACCAACTGAGCCACCCAGATGCCCCTCTCTTGCTACTTTTAAGATTCTCTTTTCATCTGCAATTTTTTCCATTTTAATATGTGTCATGGTATTGGCCTCTTTGGGTTCCTCTTGTTTGGGTGTCTCTGTACTTCCTGGACCTGTATATTTGTTTCTTTCCCCCAGGTCAGAGAAGTTTTCAGCTCTTTTGTCTTTGGTAAGTATTCTGCCCCCATTCTCTCTGTTGCTTCTGGGACCCCTATGAGTTACCCTGTTATTCATCTGTTTCGTGCACCCTTTGATCTGTTGTTGATTCCCTCTAGTGTGTTTTTCTCTTGTTATTGTCTTCTTCAGTTCTGATTGGTTCTTTATATTTTCGGTCTCTGTTGAAGTTCTGAGTTCATCCCAATTTAGGTCCATTACTTTGAACTCTTTATTGGTTAGATTACTTATCTCCATTTTGTTGGTTCGGCTGTCTTTCTTAGGTGTAGCCTTTTTCTTTCTTCTTGAACATATTCCTCTGTCTCCTCATTTTGTTTGACTCTTTTTGCTTGTTACAATGTATTAGGTAGATCAGCTGTGTCTCTTGGTGTTGGAAGTACTATTGGTCTTAGGTAGAAAGTGTCCTGTGGGGCCCAGTAGCACAGTCCACTCTGGTCACTAGAACCAGGTACTAGAGAGGTCCCCTGTGGGCAGCATGTGTCCTCCTGTTGTGCCTGGGCTTTGACCGCTCTAGGCCCACGAGTAGGTGGGGCTGGCCCCTCCCAGGGGGCAGTAGTTGCTTCAGGGGGATGCTCACTAGGTGCAGTTGGATAACCAGTGCCAACAAGGTAGGTGGAGAGGACCAAAATTGGTTCCTGCAAAGTGCTTCCAGCCAGGCTGAAGGAGGGCAAGAAAATGGTGTCCACCAGCACTTCCAGTCCTGGAGAAAGCTCCTACCAATATGAATTCAGAACTTAAGGAGACTCATCTCTGTGGTACAGGTCCCCAGTAACATGGGATGCCCGATGTGGGGTTTGATGGCCTTACTCCTTAGATAGGGTCTCTGTGCCTATGATGTCCCTCCATCCTGTGGGTTGCCATGCAGGGGACTGGGTTCTCAACCACATCTTTTCCCCTTCTCCATGTGGCTTTTTCTTTCAGTCTTTACCCGCAGAAGATCTGTTCTGCTAGTCTTTACAGAATTTTCAGAGTCGGCTGCATTATCTGTAGTGGTAGCCTCGGTGTATCCAGAGGAAGAGGTGAGCTCAGGATCCTATTATTCTGTCATCTTCCAGTATTTTAGAATTTTTATTTAAAAAGGTACAATTATAAATGGGCCCATTTAGAAATTCCATAAATAACAAAATGGAATTAAGTGTCAAGTAAATGATACTCATTAAGTTGAAGAGGACTATAAAAGGGCTATTATTTTCATATTTGTATTGACTCTAATAATGAAATGGGTAGCCTGAGAAATTTATGTTTGATTCTAATGCCATTTTAACATTTGTAACTGTACTTAGTGACATTTTGCCCATTAAAATTCAAGCTGTCGACAGGCCTGATGGAATGCCTTTCTTGGGCCTATAAGAGACCTCTGTCCCAAGTAATATGGGAAAGCAGCTCAACTTTTAAGAAGTATTAATGAGATAACATAATTAATAAAGCACTGTGGAGAATGTGAAATTTGAAATAAGGATAGTACTGCTTACCAAAAACTTTCTATAAAGAAACTCCTAGAAATAGTGGTGCATTATGAGTCCAACTAAAGTCTGTAAAAACCTTGTAAGAGAGATGCTGTAAGATCAGAACACATGGTCCTTTTTGGGGAAATGAGACGCATTCATAAAAACCAAAGGAAGTTCTCAAGAACCACAGTCCTCCAAAGGGGGACTGGGCTTTGAGGGGGCTCATGAGCAAAAGAAGCAAGAACACGAGTGCATTTTTCTGCCAAGCAGAGAAAAACAAACAGACCTTTCATCTGACTTGCTGAAGGCACAGTAGTGTAAAAGCTTAAAGCACCCTGTGTCCTGGGCTATAATATTTTGGTTCTACATCCTCAGCAGGTAACACAGAACCTCAACTATAATAGGTACACAGGGTACTTTTGTTAAATACATGTTATTCCCAGGAAGATTTTAATAAATTGAGTAGCCACAAAGAATATCTGCTGTGAGGATTGTCCCAGTCTCCAAATCCCTGGGGAATAACCCAGTAAAGCAGCAGTTCTCACCATGGGCAATGTTGTCCCCTGAGGGGACATGTGGCAGTGTCTACAGGCATTATTGGTTGTCATGAGTCTACTAAGGATGCTACTCAACAGTCAACGAGGCCCCAGGACAGCTGCAGAGCAGAGAACTATCCAGTCCCAAAGGTAAACCATGCTGAGGCTGAGTGACCCTGAGCTAAGCCAATTAAATGATCGAACCAAGCTGGAATGTCTCCCACATGATCCTGGGGACCTGTCTGAATAGCACGGATCTCTCTATCAAAGGTATTTTACTGTGGCTTTTAACATCCGTCTGCTCAGTAAGTAGGATATGGAACAGCCGGAGCCCCAAGTCAATCTAAAGCAATTACATGTCTCCTTCTCAAGTTAGAATTAAGTACGTGCTTAGGAAACCCAGGGAGCTCCGCCTCAACATGCTAACTTGGTTTCTCTCATTTGGGATCCTGTCACACCTTTTGTTCTTGTTGCTGAAAAGACTTACATGGTGTATGGGCTATTAGGGTGTTTTAATGTAATTTTCTACCCCCGTGTGGCATTAAGGTAATTCTTGGGAAATTCATAATATAGCATCTTCAAAGAAAATTCTCTGGATTATACAAGGGGGTCTGTGGAAGAGTTCTTTTGATACTGCACAACTTTTGACTCTTATATATGAACCGTACAGTGTGGAACTCTTCCAAACAAGCTCATTAGGAGATCCATAAAACACCTGCTCCAAGTTTGGATTATATGTGGGCCCATAGTCCCATAGTCATTTCCTGGTGTATTTTTGAAAGCGACAAGAATCCTAACCCTCCATTCAGCTCTCACTTAGGTCTCTCCTTGTGCTTTTCTGTAATATTCACGAACGTTCATGAGTTTGGAGACTGAGAGAGATTGGAAGGGCACACCCAGGCCAAGAGGATGGTGTCTGCAATCGAGCGGCTTGGATCCTCAAGAATACATGTGGACCTTCCAAATGCAAGGAAGCCTCACGATAGTGTGTGACAGTAAGACTTAGAGAAGGACAAGGCAATTGGAATCCATGTTTCCCTTTCGTAAACACTACCCACACGTGTAAATGTGTGCGTCAGGGCGAGGGGTCTATTAGGAAGTATTTACCTAATGAGCTGAGGTAACCTTTATGCAGACAAAATCTAAATGAGTAAAATCTAATCTAAATCTGATTAATCTAAAATGAGTAAATCTAAATCTAAAATGAGTAAAAATTATCTAAAATCTAAAATGAGTAAATCTAAAGCTAAAATGAGTAAAAAATGAGTTAAAAAAGTAAAAAAATACATCTAAAGCTAAAATGAGTAAAAACACTGAAAACTGCAACTCAGCTTGAACTCTCCACGGACTCCTTTGTGGGTAAAGTCGCCAAATGACAACGTATTTTTGTCACTTCGATGACAGCCTGATTAGATTCTGCTTTGGGTGACGCAGCAAGATGACGCTGCTGTAAAATATTATCGAGTTATCTGAACTTTCATTGTGACTTCTCAAGTACCTATGCAGAGAGGCTAAAAATAGAGTGGGAGTGGGCAAGAATCTTTTCCCTCCTTGATATGATGACTCTGAGCGAGTTACCGAGCCTCTCTGTGTCTTGGCTTCCACATTTGTAAAACGAGCCTAATACTACCACTTTCCCCGTAACCCAGTTTACAGCAGTGACCTGCTTGCAGCCAAGGGAGTGCTCTGTCAACACCGTGGTTACTGTTTTCTACCGTATTCTCCCATGGGGATGCTGTCCTTCATCTCCTGGACAGCCTGTAAGTCAGAGAAAGGGCCTATCTCTGCTACTACCTGGGGGTCCTAAAAGTTACTGGCCGGTTCTCCCTGTCGTCGCAACCCCAGTCTTTAGAACAGCGACTGGCTCACAGAAGCTCAGTAGGACAGTGTTGAATCACTTCCCCATAAAATTTCTCGATGACACTGACAGTGTGTTCCTTCCTATTCAATCAAATATTGGTCCCTTCTTGTATCCTGCAAACGTAAATGTTAAGTGCACCTATTTATTTAGACTGATGTGGTCTGTGTTGATCCTTGAGTAAATACCAAGGTCATCCAATTGTTTCCTCCCTGACCTAAAGTTAGAACGAGTTCGTTCTCAACATGCAGGGGAAAAAAAAAATGGAAGTGATTCCAAGAAGGCCTTAACGCTAAAGCACATCATGTCAGCTTCAGAGGTCAAGATAGAGGTCGTATTGCCCAACGTGGAGAGCCACACGGTAACGTCCCGTAATGTCCCCTCGGTAACTTGGAAGACACAAGGGTGATGACTCACTCGTTTGGTCAGCTGAGTATCCATCATGAAGTTGTGCACGTGTTTTTCTGCTTTGGTAAGTTCTAGCTTTCTTGCCACCACAGCGACCACCAGGGCTGTGCAACCAGCACCCTGAAAACCAGAAGAGAAGAGAACCCCAGTAAGTCAGTACATTTGGTCTCAGCCACATGAAAAAAAAAAAACATGTTGTTCACCAAGTAAGTAAGTGTCCGGAGATAAGAAACTGTAGCAGGGGCGCCTGGGTGGCTCAGTGGGTTAAAGCCTCTGCCTTCGGCTCAGGTCATGATCTCAGGGTCCTGGGATCGAGCCCTACCTTGGGCTCTCTGCTCAGCAGCGAGCCTGCTTCCTCCTCCTCTCTCTCTCTCTGTCTGCCTCTCTGCGTACTTGTGATCTCTGTCTGTCAAATAAATTAAAAAAAAAAAAAAAAAGAAACTATAGCATTCGGTGACCTCAACACATAGCACCAAAAATGCCTGGCCAACAAGCTCGAGGAGCAAGCCTATAGGTGGGGCTTTAAAAACTTAGTTCATGTATTATAAGAGCTCAAGCATGATATTTGACTCAAACAGACTTTAATCATAAGAAATAAATGGGAAAGGAGCAACTTGTGGAAACTTCAGAGATTTCTTAAGAAACAGAGCATATCAGTTATTACCTGGAGTATAACAGGAACAGATACCAGCTGAGTAAATCAGCATAAATGCATGGAGTAGAAATAACCATTATTCCATTAAAAATAACAATGTGTAATCTTCTCTCCAGCTAAGACTGGAGGGAGGTCTTCAAGTCAGTGGACCGTGACGTACCAGGAATGGAAAGAGATGCTTTATCTCCACGTACACAGAACTCCAAGGTCACGGGAAGATCTCAGCTTGACAACAGAACTATCTAGTGTTGAAGGTAAGGGATACCCGTCCTAGTTCAGACATTTACCAGTACTAAGAAAGGCACGGGCTCCCTTTCTTCCTGAAAAAAGATCAGCAGTGGTCTTTTTAAAATTACAGGCCACTGTGCCGATCTCTTAGGAAGAGCCACGAGAGAGACACTGATGGTATCCCAGGGATTAGAGTCCTTCTTCTCCATGATTGCATGCATGAGGAGTTGGTTTTTCTTGGTTTAGGCCAGTGATTTCATATGGGGCCAGGAAGGCAGAGCTGGGATACCTCGGTTGTTAGTTTTCGGGCAAGGTCATGGCTACTGCAGTTACCTCATGGATCTTGGGCACAGCCAACCTCATGGGAGTGGAGGGGGAAACTGAGGACCTACCAACAGGCCTGTGAAAGGGAGGTTGGGCCCTCCAGATGGATTCCTATCCTTGAAAGGACCCCAGAATGGTAAGACTGGCCAAACTGTCTCACCAGACAGCAAAGAAGGCAGGGTTTAGGCAGGAATCCATGGCAAAGGGGTGCCAACAGCACAATGTTATAATACTTGTGGATCTTTTAACAGGCTTGAATCTTTTTAAACTAGTTTTTAATAGGATCTTTTTAAAAAAATATTTAATTTATTTATTTGACAGAGATCACACGTAGGCAGAGAGAGAGGAGGAAGCAGGCTCCCTGCTGAGCAGAGAGCCCGATGCGGGGCTCGATCCCAGGACCCTGGGATCATGACCCAAGCTGAAGGCAGCGGCTTAACCCACTGAGCCACCCAGGTACCCCTTAATAGGATCTTCTTTACTTTAGCCAAAATGGTAAGGTGCTCACAGGATAGTTACCCAAGAGAGTCCCAAAGCCCCACCAGGTGACCTGGTTTTCCTCACTACCAGTAGGTCTGAAAATCATGAATTACAAAAAGCAAATTCCACACCCTATGTACATGGTAGACTTCACCTTCAGTATCTAATATTGAGGAACGGGAATTAATCCCAGCATATCCATGTCTATAATATTATATGGCTGCTTTAAAGTTTTATTTCTGTAATACTTAAAGGCAACATAATATTCAAGCAAGTCAGATAATTATACACAAAATGTGCTCTGAATTTTACCGTTTAAAAAGGATCTGCATTTGGAAACAAATTTAAGGAGGTAGAAGACCCATACTCTGAAAAATGTAAGACACTGATGAAAGAAACCGAAGAGGACTTAAGTCAGCGGAAAGATCGGACATGCTCAGGAATTGGAAGAATTAATATATCCATACTACTCAAAGCAACCTACAGATTCAGGGCTCCCTATCAAAATTTCAATGGTATTTTTCATAGACCTAGAACAAATGAGCCCCGAATTTGTATATAATCACAAAAAAGCCCTGATAGCCAAAGCAGTACTGAAAGAGAAGAACAAAGCTAGAGGTGTCATGCTCCCCAATCACAAACCACACTCCAATCAAAATAGTTATGGTACTGGCACAGAAATGGACTCACAGATCAATGGGACAGGATAAAGAGCCCAGAAGTAAACCCAGGCTTCAATGGTCACTTTACAACAAAGGTGACAAGAATAAAAAATGGGCCAAAGATAGTCTTGGAAACTGGACCACTTTTTTAAACCATCCACAAAAATAAAACGGAAATGAATTAAAGACCTAAATTTGAGACCTGAAACCATAAAACTCTTAGAAAAAAAAAATTGGCAGTAAACTCTTAGCCCCCTGAGCATCACATTTTGGATTTGTTTCCTCAGGCAAGGCCAACAGTGGGACAACATCAAACGTCAAACTAAAAGGGTGGCACAATGAAGAATATCATCAACAAAGCAAAAAACAACTTACCTACTGCATGAGGAAGATATTTGTAAATGGCAGATCCAGTAAGATCCCATAAGCGGTTAATATAAAGAGCACCTACAACAACACCCAGAAAAACCAAATAACCTGATTAAAAATGGGCAAAGAACCCAAATAGATGTTTCTTGTAAGAAGACATACAGCCGGCCAACAGATACATGAAAAGATGCTCAACATCAAGGAAATGCAAATCAAATCCACAATGAGATACCACCTCACACCTGTCAGAATGGCAGATACCAAAAAGACAAGAAATAACAAGTGTTAGCTAGAATGGGGAGGAAAAGGACCCCTCATGCACTGCTGGTGGGAATGTAAATTGGTACAGCCACTGAGGAAAAAAGAGTATGACAGTTCTTCAAAAAATGGAAAAGAGAGCTACCCTACAATCCAGTAATCACACGTCTGAGGATTTACCTGAATACCTCAGCCATAAAGAATGTGATCTTGCCATTGGAAGCAACATGGATGGAACTAGAAGTTTCTATGCTAAGTGAAATAAGTCAAAGATAAATACTGTATGATTTCACTTATATGTAGAATTTTTAAGAAACAAATAAACACACCAGAAATAGACAAATATAGAAAACAAACTTCCAGTTATAAAATAAAAAGATCCTGGGGCTATGGAATACATTCTAAAGGATATAGTAAATAATAATGTGAGGACTTTTTATGGTGACAGAGGGTGACTAGAATTCTGGTGATCATGTCTTAGATATAGAAATGTCGATTCACTGCAGCACACACTGAAACTAACATAGTATTATATATCACCTATACTCTAAATTTTAAAAAAAAGAATGACTTTGAAAGCATACACATATGTGCTATTCACTTTCAAACATTTGCCACAACATCTAAATAGTTTTGGTGTACTGGAAAGGGGCTAACCAAAAAACAGTGGCCACTCAAGATGGCCATCCATACCTGCCCACTGTAGTTACTATTTGCTCGAGAAATACGGGATCACATGTTGCACACTGCTCTCAGGTGCTCATCACTCAGTTACGAGATTCAAGAGCAGCAGTGGTTTCCGCATAAGCAGAGAATGTAAAAATCTGAGGGGCTTCCACTGCTAGAGAGAGAGGAGCTGTGAGCGGCAGCTGGCACTCAAAGTTGAATATTGTTCTCCCCTGGCAGGTGGCCACTGCTGAGATCCTTCTGGAAAGAGATCAACATCCTATCAGGAGTGGAAAATCACCGGTATCAAGAGCCTTTGAAGGTCGATTTTTATTTGTGTTTATTCTTGTGCTCTTTTTTGTTGTTGTTTTTGGTTTTGGTTTTTTCCCCCCCACCTGCTCAGTGGTCTCTAGCTCACCGCAAGTCTTGTGCACTAAAATGAGTATGTGCGGCAAAGTGCAAAAGCAGGAGAGTCTGACAGTTTAGGAGTTATTCAAACTATTACCCGTACCTGTCACTTCATCATCCTAACTGTACCCTTGAAATGGTATCTCAAGGGCCACTTAGAAACCTTCCTCTGTTCAAACACAGCCACTCCTTTAGTTTTGTTTTAATTAGGGCAGCCATAAATTCCTACGTCTCCAGGTTCTTAATATTCATCAAAGGACTCCATGCGGATAGAATTGGGTTTCAAAAAAGTAACTTAAAAAAAATGTAGAGGTATGCAAAATGAAAGCTTCCCAGATTCCAAGGAAATTCCCACCCACGTGAAGGGTTTTAAAGACTTAAGTAATGGCATGACGTTATTGTTCATTCGTTCCATGAAGTGAAGACAGATGAAAGTAAACATGCTTCTACAACATTTCCTCCAAAGTGTGTCGTCATCGTGATGGATGTAGAAACAGTTGGGACGAACATATGTTACTCTCTGAAAGGAGGATCCCTGTATGCCTTTAACAAGATGAGTCATCTTCCTTTCACCAAAGTCAGAAAATACATCCTGGTTCCTGGTCTCCCGTTTCGTTCATGTTATGAAGGAAGAATGAAGCAGATCACTGGCCTATCCCTTCAAGATGCTCGTGCCCCTCCTGACTACACGAGGAAAACACGGGCGTGTTTACGAAGCTGACAGACTCAAGGAAAATGTGGAGGTTCTCCTTAGCTGTGGTATCACCTTTCCTTCCGACAAAGTACACGTTGCGAGAGAGAAAGAAAGAGAGAGAGAGAGAGGAGGGAGGCTGTGTCCTTAGAAGAGATCATTACTAAAGCTCACTACCTTATACCAGATAATCAGCATAAAACAGAAGTGGAACCCCAACACCTGGAGGGTCTGAGATGCTGCCAGATGGAAAAAAATACTGCCCTTTTCTCCATTCTGCATTTCCTCATCAGAGCACAGAAACCGTAAGGCACATTGGACCACAGACTGTTCAGGAAGAAATTCATTCTCCCCGAGGTCATTTTACTGCACAACGTTTGAAAAGTTCAAGGCACCACCATCGTTTTACATCAGGTCCCCTGGTTCTGCTCCTCTGGTGGATTCTTTCAAGAATCATTTTGGAAAGCCATTTTGGGGGAGCAAGATTTAACAAGCTGACAATACAAGCCTATGGAGAAGGGAAATACTTGAATAGCACCCTGGGTAAAGGTTTGGATTCTTATTTAAAGAGGCACCTGCCTCAGATGTAACATAAACACTGGAATGTATAATTTTCTTTCTTATTTATTTCTTTTCAGCGTATGTATAATTTTCTTTTAGAAATCTCAGAACCCTCACCAAAAATGACTAACGAAAAAAAATGTGAGTGTTCAAAATACTCCAGTGTTAAATTAATTCTCCTCCTGCAAGTCTTATAGTAGCTCCCAAAAGCTCAAAACTTGAGTGTGATAGCCAATTTATTCAACTAACAGTAATTAAAATTTACCAAAATACAGTTAATTTGAAAAAAAAATCATGCTTTTTCCTTAAAATACACCCAAATCAATAAAACATCTTTAAGGCCGATTAACTTGAAAATATCCACATATCCTCCAAAAGGAAGATAAAATGAGTATTTGGAAATACTGCCCATTTCTCTGTCCCTGGGGTTGACTGATGCAGTATCACAGAATAATAAACACATTTTAGTGCGCTCGTCTGATACCCTTTTTTTTCATGAAACTATGTCAACCAATCACTTCTGGCAACTAAAATTCTATAAAACACTCAGCTTTCCTATTCTATCCCACTGGAATTCTGCAAGATCTCCTCGGGTCATGAAAATCAACAACAGTCAAGGTAATTTTGAAGACAGATTTCCCTGAGTTTCTTTAAAGATGAGTTGGTATTTGCTGATAGGAGGGGAAAGGTCAAGTCCGCTGTCCTCACCCAGTGGAAGAGGGGAGGAGGTAAGTGTGTTTTTTTTGAGTTCAGTCAAAAAGCTCAAACTTACAAAACCCAAAGCTCCGTTAGAGTGATTTGCTGGTTCAGCTCATTCTTGCGCTTTGACGGTTCGAAAGAAAGAAACGATGCCTAAAACTGGTCGTCAACAATGAGTCACGCCCGGGTTTCAATCTCCTTATTAGTGACAGTGCCAGGGTGAGTGCACGTATTGTAAAGACAGGAATGGTAGTCCTGCCAAATAAAAGTGCTGATAGCTTAGAAAAATCAGGTGGAATGGTGGAAACAAGTCCTGAAGCTGGAAGGTCAAAACAACTTCTGACTCGACATGTCTACTTGGAAAGCAGCTATTATATTTCTGAAGAAACGTCTCTATGGAGACATGAAGGTCCGCTTAGGGCACCAGCGGAGAACTTAGGGCACCAGCTTTCTGACTGAAGGTCCATCAACCCCTCCTGCTCCTCTGCACAACATAGAAACGATCCGAAGAATTTAAAGATGGGCTCTCCTCAGATTCACCGAACACACCAGAAAGACCCCAGCAAACGACAAACTTCTTCCAAGTTATTTGATCTTAAACATGTCATGTCAAATTCTAGAAGACTTACAAAAAGTATCCTGGGGTGGGTTTTTGTTTTGTTTTGTTTTTTGTTTATTCACACAAGCAATACCAGGAACTGACTTTACTCTAGTTTCTCAGGATTTCTATGTCCCCTGGCGGGGGGAAAAAATCCCTGAATGGAGAGAGAGAAAGTAGCAAGAATATAACCAGACCTTCAGTTTAGCCCTCTTGAATAGCAGTCATTCTCTTTATAAGCTCTGGCTAATTGATGACTGTGTTCTGGAAGACTCTCTGACTAAATGAACAATGTAGCGTTTTTTTCCCCTCAGGATGAAAACTGACCTTTGACAACTGACTGAGCCACCATGTGACTTTCTGTCACAACTCCTCCCCAAAGATACAGATGTAGTGAAAAGAAGGGCCATCTGTACCTCAATGTTCATAGCAGCAATGGCCACAGTCGCCAAACTGTGGAAGGAACCAAGATGCCCTTCAATGGATGAATGGATAAAGAAGATGTGGTCCATATCTACAATGGAACCCTAACCCTAACTCAACTTTTGTATCAACATGGGCGGGACTGGAAGAGATTATGCTGAGTGAAATAAGTCAAGCAGAGAGTCAATTATCATATGGTTTCACTTACTTGTGGAGCATAAGGAATAACATGGAGGACACTGGGAGAAGGAGAGGAGAAGTGAGTTGGGGGAAATTGGAGGGGGAGACAAACCATGAGAGACTGTGGACTCTGAGAAACAAACTGAGGGTTTTGGAGGGGAGGGGAGTAGGGGGGTGGGTCTGCCTGGTGGTGGGTATTAAGGAGGGCACGGATTGCATGGAGCACTGGGTGTGGTGCATAAAAATGAATCTTGGAACACTGAAAAAATTAAATTTAAAAAAAAGACTCCTCAACAATGGGTAAAAGATTCCTCAACAATGGGTAAAAGAATTTATTATCTGAAACTCTCATCCTGAGGTGGTATAAAAAAATAGACTTTTTTGTTATTGTGGTACCCTGAATAAAAATTTGAATGATTCACTGCTGCCGTGATTGTTAAATTGTTCTGAACTGCAGAAATGGTTGGGGGGAAGCTAGATTACACTTGTGAACTGGACCCACATGTGTTGAGGAATCCATGGGGAACCGCTTACCAGGTAATAACCCGGTTACCAGGTAATAACCTGGTCCCTAGGATGGGGCAGATAATACTTCCTGTTTTAAGGTAATTTTGCCAAAAAACCTCATCATCTATATTCTAGGTAAAGGGCCCATGGGAGATGCCATAATTCTACAGAAATAGACAAGCAAAAATGCTAAGTGGCTGAATGACCTTCATTCTCCTATAAGCCAAGAGATACTCTTTCACCAATGAAACTGTATTCTCCTCTTGAAATGATCCTATATATTCCTCAGTAAGGGGGAAGTAGAGCTTTTAGCTTGTGTTTTGTCTACACATACAGATATGAAAGCACAGCTAGGATAAATTTATAATTGCTAAGCAAAACAACTACCTGTTCTACATCAAGTAGGACATGATGAGAAACAAGCTCCAACTGATGAAAAGCTAAGACACCAATGATCTGACAGCGATGTCTGCCCAGCACCTTCAGCCAAAAGAAGAAAGCCATTTAGAGGTCATCCTGTTGGCTGTGGAAGCATCAAGTCTTTGGTAGGACCCCACAGAGGAAAGACTGATGGATAAAGAGAAAAAAGTAATTATAACCTTCATGGCTTTCTCTGGAAGGGTGATGAGTGACCCTTAAGCAATCCTGGGAGTCTGTGTTTTTAAGACACTATCCAGGAGCGAGGAAGAGATCTTTGTGTGTTCAGCTTTACTATTGGGTAGGTGTGGGTAAGAAGGAGATTTTTGCTTGATTTGTCTGATCTATCGCACTGTGGTACCTGTATCTAACATCATCTTATTTTAAGCATTTCCATCATCATTTATGCACACAACACTGTAAAAATTACAAGGAAAGCCTTGCACAGTTGTCTTGGATTCACAATTGACATTTCAGGCAAGGAGAGGTGTTTTTTTGTTTTGTTTTGTTTTGATAAGGCCATTTGTTTGTCTCTTAGAAATATTCTGGAAAACTCTCTCTCCTCACTCTTTAACAATATATTTCTGCCCAGAGCACTGCAGATTAATCTTAATGTCCTTGGAGCCCAAAAATATCACTCACGACACAAATTAAGCTATTTAAAAAATTTTAAATTACAGTTTAATTTTGGGGTTTTATCCAATGAAATGTGCACATCTAAAAAGGTGCCATGAAATAATTCATTAGTTTCATTAGTTTTATGAAGAAAGCCCATGCTCATTTCTTTATGTGTACATTTTGAAATGGGAAATGGTCTTTGTAGATATTAGCATTTTGGATTGGCTATATCTTACATCAAAGTGGAAAAAAAAACCCACCACATAAACCTAAAATGTCTATCAATTTCATAAAGACAAGAACCAGAAAATTCAAACATAAAAGAACACAAAAAAATATAGCCCTTCAGAGATAATAGACAAGATGATTCAGGGATGACCCTGTCCTCTCTCAGGAGTATTGTAAATAGTATTTCTTTTTCACAATTTAGTAGGGACCAGATGGAGAGAGAGATGGCCCATGGGAAATCTGACATTGTGCATTTTACCTAAACATGCATTGCAAAAGCCCGAGGGGGAATAGGCAAATAAATGCCTAAAATAAAAGCAAGTCGTGTCTGGCTTGGATAATCCCAAAGTGACAAACTGGTATTTAAGTTTCCTGAAACAAATGCCAAAAAACAAAACAAAAAAGTGTCTAACAAAACACCTTTCATCTTAAGGAAACTAACCATATGTATGGGTTAGGAAGACAACTTAGCTTCTTCTAGGTATCTTCACTGTCCGCCAAACACTCTTCATATCCATTTGTAGGTAACCTGAGCCACACATGGTCAAGCCCCAGGAAGTTTACACAGGATGGAATCAATTCCCAGAAACTCACCCCTAGAAGATCGCTCTGGGGATGTTGACTCTGTCGGAGGTTGCTTGGTCTAAGGATAGACACAATCCACTCCGTGAAGCATTTCATGTAGGTTAGTCCAAGGTTAATGAATTTGTCGACATGCAAGTAAACCACTTTTGATGGGGCAAGTTAAGAAATAAGTCTGTTTGAAGGGGCACCTGCTCCCCAATGTTCATAGCAGCAATGTCCATATAGACAAACTATGGAAAGAGCCCAGATGTCCATCGACAGATGAACGGATAAAGAAAATGTGGTATATACACACAATGGAATATTACACAGCCACCAAAAAGAATGAAATCTTGCCACTTGCAAGGACGTGGATGGAGCTAGAGGTTATTATGCTAAGTGAAATAAGTCTGTCAGAGAAAGATGCCATATGATTTCACTCCTATGCAGAATTTAAGAAACAAAACAGATGAACAAAGGGGAAGGGGAGGAAAAATAAGAAATGACAAAAACAGAGGGGGGAAAACCATAAGAGACTGTTAACTCTAGGGAACAAATCGAGGGTTGCTGGAGGGGAGAGGGGTGGGTGGTAAGGGGTAACCGGGTGACGGGCATTAAGGAGGGCTTGTGATGTCATGAGCCCTGGATGTCATATGCCATTGATGAATCACTAAACTCTCCCTCTGAAACTAATAAGACACTCTACTGAGTTAACTAAATTGAATTTAAATAAAAAATTAAAAAGTCTCATCTGTTCCTTACATGGGAGTGGACCTCCTCAGCCTGAGAACAGAGAGTCTATTTCACCATGAAGCGAGAGGGCAGCAGCGAAGTCACAGGGAACATAACGTCTTTGGGTCCGTATAGATGAAAGGTTGAGTATAACTCCTATTTTTTCTGTAAAGTAGGATCCCTAGTGAAACGTAAGTAAGCAAGTAGTTCAACGCAATAAAAGATTTTGTGCTGTCAGGTGAGGCTCTGAAGACCCTGAGGACAAAGAAAAAAGCGGGGAAAGCTAAAAATACTACAAGACCTAGGCAAGGCTGACCTCCCATCCGGTTCCGATCTATGGCGTATTAGAACATTTGCACAAACCCTGAGTCACAACTGATTCAACAATAAAAAAGGAGGGTTGGGGGGAGAACATCTTGCCTAAAAGAAACACCAAGGAAATTGTTTCTTAAGAAGCTTAAGGGGAAAGACTCTGCAATTAGTAGTTCTGTTTGTGTGGTTTTTTTTTTTTTTTCTTAATAAATAGCATCATTCATGTCCCTTGTGGGCTTGTTATGGCCCTCCAAAAATACATCCATGCAAATTTTATTTCCCAGAGCATTATGCTATAGAACAAAATGCTACCTTCTGAGGAGAAAGGAGAAAGTGATCCAATAGTTAACAGAACAGACCATCCCCAGCGTAATGAAAAAAAAAAAAAAGAATTCATTAAAAATGCACAGAACTGCGTTTTTCTTTTATAAGCCAACCATGTGAAGTGATGCCCACATATTATATTCCTTATAACTGGGCCCTGAAATGGTCATCTTGTGGCTCCTGGTGACTTTAAAACTAGTCCTGGATTTTATGTTCCCACGTAGCTGCCTTACCCCAGGTCGGTACTACCGAGTGGGAGAAGAATGTTCCCGCTCCAATCCATGCCATGGGCACGCAGTCCTTCCTGCTAGTTCTGATACTTGGAACAGTCCCCTGAGGCAGCTGTTACAAGGGTACAGGCTTCCCTGGCCACCGTTCAAAGGCCTTCACATGGAGAGCCTGTCCCTCTGCTGCCAACCTGGGGGTGGACACAGGGGAGGCACTGGGAGGGATGCCTAACTTCAGAAACGCTGGGGATTTCCTGCCTAAGGAGCACCCGGTATTAGCTCTCATATCCTGATGTAGGCAGAAAATCAAAGAAGGAGCGAGATAATATTTGGCTGTATCCAAACTAGAAAAGTAGCTAAGCAACAAACAGAACCCAGGTCACTGCCAGCAGTGCGGCGATGGGAAGCAACGCCCGGCTTCGGCATTTAGAAGTTCACGCCGCATTATGATCAGTTTGAGACAACTTGCCACCCTCCCGTTGTCATCTAAAACGCATGGAACAGGGCCACCTGGGTGGCTCAGTGGGTTTAAAGCCTCTGCCTTCAGCTCAGGCCGTGATCTCAGGGTCCTGGGATCGAGTCCCACATCGGGCTCTCTGCTCAGCGGGGAGCCTGCTCCCCCGCCCCCTTCTACCTGCCTCTCCGGCTACTTGTGATCTCAGTCTGTCAAATAAATAAAATCTTTTAATAAAAATAAATAAAACACATGGAACAAACTAGTCCCAGTCAAAGTGGAAGGTGTAAGGAGTAAGGGGTTGTGTCTGTACCTGCTACAGGTCCCAGAATGGTGGCATGTGGGGGTGGCTGAGTGGCTTGGTTGGTTGAGCATCTCTTGATTTTGTCTTGGTCACGATCTCATGGATCGTGAGGTGAAGCCCCACGTCAGGCTCTATGGAGCCCATATGGGATTCCCTCTCCCTCTTTCTCTGCTCCTCCCCTGCTCATTCTCTCTCTCTCTCTCTCAAAAAAAAAATAAATAAATAAAAGAGCAGTGGCCTATCACCACAGGCACCACAAGCAGCAAACCTTTCTCAAAATCTCCCCCAGACCTGGCCTCCCGTCCCCGCCTCATGCCATACCACCTTCCACCTTTTTTTTTTTTTTTTTTTTTTGGCGCATGCACACACTAGAGAACACAAGCAAGGCCGGCACGGGAGAGGAAGAAGCAGACTCCCCGCTGAGCAGGGAGCCCAAAGCGGGACTCAATCCCAGGACTCCGGGACCATGACCTGGGCAGAAGGGAGATGCTTAACCGACTGAGCCACCCAGGCGTCCCCACGTTTTTACTTGACTCTGTGCGTTCCTGGCCCAGTGGCCCAGTGCTCAAAGGTACTAAGCTCCTCCCTGACCCACTGTCTTCAAACAAACCATTTCCTCCCCCTGGATCCTTGCCCAAGACTACCTTAGCTTAGAAGTCAACTTTCCCACAATAGAGAAGAAAATGTTATTCAGAAAATTGTAAGGAAAATAAAATATACTTACCGTACTATACTGTACCTACTTAAAAAAATCTGCATATTAGTAGCCCATGCATTCTAAACCCATGTTCAAGTGTCCATCATAGTCTAATTCTGTAACTGACAAAATATGCAACTCTTCAGCCCTTCACCACACACCAGCTATTATCAGGGTCCCCGTTTTGCAGATAAGGAAAGTAAGTTTCAGAGAGGAGAAATGTACTAAAGTTCACATAACCAGTAGGACAATGGCAGAACCCACTGAAATAAATAAATTTCTGGCTGAAGCTGAAGCTCAAAGACCATAATTTGCTCATCGAAATTAGTCCCTCTCCCCCAAAGAGCAATCCAGGGGCACGGTGAGCTTCACGGAGCTGTGTCATGTTAAGAATGAAGATGAAAATCAGTGATGTCCTCTCCCAACCCAGAACTGATCATTAATGCTTTGCCCCTCGCAGTCGGGAAACCGAATGGCACACCATCACGCCGAGTGCCTTCACAACCTGAAAGTGTCAGCGAAAGAAACAAAGTGGCAGGATACTTACCATTATTCCAGTAAGCAAACAGACTCCTTTCCCACAGTATGTGTTTGGTACCATGTCACCGTACCCGATGGAGAGAAAAGTTATTGATATCAACCACATTGCTCCGAGGAAGTTGCTGGTAACATCCTGCTGATCGTGGTACCTGAAAAACAGCACACAGAGCCAGTCCTTTTTAATCTATCCACAGAACGGCTGCCAGATCCAATCCAGGAAATGCCCTGAGAAGCTTCTACAAACTGATCTACGTGGAGGGCTTCAAATCTCACTATTAGGTATAAATACAACTGAGGTTCCACCTGAGCAATCTGACAGATGTCAGGAAGTTCCTCAATGTTAAAAACAGTCTGAAAGAGAAACTCTAAAAAAAGTAATAAATTAGGGCTGCTATGTTCACGGGTGTAAACTGATAAATGCAGGTGTGTCTCTGAACTCTGCCCAGACCTTTCTCTTGGCTCATCATTCCCAGATGCCCGCCCAGGTGCCTAACTAATGGGACATGGTGCAGCGCTGGATTCAGCCTGCGATCTCACCTCACCCCCATCCTGAGAGTAGCAGGAGCCATGCTGCTCCCTTTGCTGAGACTGTCCTTTTCTACCTTTATCTCCGTGATGCTCTGACTCCCAGTCATCCTTCAAAATTAAATGCGGGGGGGGGGGGGGGGGGAGGGGAGCCTTTTCCGTCTGCTTGTCTCCCAGCCCTGCCCATATACCCTCTCAGCATCCTCTGTCTTCCTCCATCATTGGGCAGTACTGCAACGGACGGTCTATCTGGAGCGACTAGCTGTCTTCCCTGAAAATGGGACAGTGATTGCACAATCCTGGCCCGGACTTGAAGCTATGTGAGTGGTTCCCCTGGAAGAACTTGCCCTGGATGCCTGTTCTTTATAGTCATGGGGCAGAGTGGCCCTCCTCTGGTCTCCATGGCAGTCAGACCCCAGACTCTGGTCACCAGAGGCATTCTTGGCTCATCACCCAGCTTCTCTGAAGGACCCTATTCTTTCCCAGTTATCAGATGCCCCTGGGGAGGACTCTCCTGTCCTCATGTCTTGTTCTCCAAAGCATGCCGATAACCTCCTAGCTTGCACACACACAGCTTGCTGAAGGGCACCCTTTAGATTATAACTCTTTCATGATATTGGGGTTCTCTCTAGAGTATACTCCAATAAGAGCTTCCATAAAGAACTTTTTTTTTTAATTTTTAGGGAGAATATTTATTATTCTCATTTATAGACTCAAAGGGCTGAAAGAAGAGTGAAATGTTATTTCTGAACATAGCCTGTTGGACAGTGAGGCTCTACAGTAGAGTCAGCCCAAGCAGAAACCATCTGGCGTTGTCAGGAGGCCCCAGAAAAGGTGTGGCTCTCTCTCTTTTGTCTGTCCTAGGTCAAAAGACAAATCAAGGTCCCTCCCACTGTAATTCAGTGTCCTTATGGCCCTTTAGGACCCTGAGGGGCCGTTTGCTGAGGAAGGCAGATAAGGAAAGACTTTGTGGTCACTGGCTGGAGCATACTTAACCATCAGCAACAGGGTCCCCAAAGAAAAGGGTCGACCTGTTCATGTGAAGAGCTTGCATGATGCCAGAGAGGGGAGGCAGGAATGTTCATGCCCTAGTCAATGTCTAATGGTGAGACAAAGCTTCATTATCAAGCATGATCTACGGAAAGATCAGATACATTTAAGAGTCAAAAACTCTGATTCCCTGACACCTATGAAATATTTGTGGAGCGCCCACTAAGTGTTTAGCACTTGACTTCCATGTTCTCAATTTATGTTAATATTTTAAGACCTAGACGACCTTTTTGGCTGAAACAGCCACTGTCTTCACCCTCTCTATATCAATAAGTGTCACTTGGAAAATGTGATCACGTCTCAGGTATTTCTACACCATGAGTGATCAGAACACATCCGCTAGGCACAAAGAACTACAAAAGGAGAGTTTGAGATTTAAAACTAAAAGGGAAGGTCTCTAGGGGGAACCTCCATGGCTGGTATCCACAAGGAAATAACTTGGGCATGGCTGTGCAAACTTTCCAAACTATTCTTTCTGGAGCACTTTTCATTTGTTTCCCAAAGCTTGGAGAAGAAAGTAAACGGTTTCGAAAATCACAATAAAACACAAATAAAACACATTCACTGGAAACTTAGGCAAGCTGACTCCTCTTTAGTTGCTTAATGTAATAAATACTCGAGTTTTAAATACGCAGACTCCTCCCATCCTCATTCGACTCTTTGCAAAATCCTGAAGCATTATGCTGTGACTTCATTCTGTCAATATTTATTATACCCTATGCACTACTGTAATCCTGTAGTGAAGGGCCTGATTAGAAACAAACTTTCTAGGAATTGATATTTTAAGGCTTGGGATTTAATACTAAATTATCTCTTTGTTTTTGGCTTATGGAGTAATAAACCTGCCTGGAAAGTAGCTCAGAATGGAAAAATAGCATCTCAGACTAATGTTTATGTTACATTCAGACATACTTAGTTGTGAACAGTCAAGAACGAGGTAATTAGGGAACCATGTTAGACACTATCTGAATAATCAAGATTTCTTTCCTGGCAACTCAAATATTAAACTTACCCACAGGATGATATTATCCCTTAGAACTGCCAGGTTTGGAATGACGCCAGATTAACACCACCATGAGTGATTAATTGCACAATTTAAAAAGCAGAGGAAATATTTCAAAACTTTTTTTTTTTTTCCTTACAGATGTTTATTTCACCAACTTACTCAGGCAATGCCAACCTTCTTCTTCACAAGGACTATTCTATGAAAGACATGAAGAACTGACTCAAAGGGGCAAAGTTCAAATTCTGATCACTAGGAATACTTGTTTAAGGAAAAAGTACATCAAATAAGATTAAAATGAGAGCAAGGAAGGCCTGCTGATCTCAACCCTTTAAAATCAGAACTCTGGGGTTGGAAGAGAAGACTTACTGCACTATTTTAAAGCAAGTGCTTTATAGACATAAAGGTTTCAAGATCAGCTTTGAGGTTTGAAAAGAAGCAAAATATTCCTTCTCTTAGTTTCCATTCATGTCTTCACTGTTGATTGTGGGTCTACCGCTTTTTCTTAAATATGACAGTTTTCTATAGCACTTGTTGAAATGTGCCAGGGTTATCTTTCCAAAGGCATTACGGACTTCTTCCCTGAATGTGGTGGTCTCAGCTCTGCACCCCTCAGCGCCTTTCCACATGCACCAGTTCTGGTCACACGAATGGCTAGCACTTAGGCCATCCTCTTTCATGGTTTTGTTTCTGGCCTGGAAACAACTTTCCTTCTTCCTGGAAACAACTCCCCCCACCACACCCGCTTTCCTAGCCCTGATTTATACTTGAAGAATCTACTCATTGGTCCCCTTTTCCAGACTCCACAAAGCTTTTGGGCAACATGGTACTCCAGGACTCCAAGCTGGTTCTTTGTCTGTAGGAGTCTCTTGTAGAGATCTCTAGTAGAGATCTAGTAGAGATCTCTAGAGTAGAGATCTTGTAGAGATCTTGTAGAGATCATCAACCAATGCTAACTTTGGCCACAAGACATGTAATGTATAATCTGCTCATCTAACATGCCCCAGAGTCTTAATTATGAAGAATTCAAGGAAAAAGACTATGCCTTTATTGAATTAACTAGCATGACAAAATGAAACATTTATTCTCAAATTGATGTGCCCTTGTGGCCACACGCTAGGCCTTCAAGATCACATACACAGCAGTACAAAAAGGGTACAGAAGTGAGTCTTTCCCATCAATCAATCTGTCATGTTCTCTTCCAAGATCTGTATGCAACTTATAAGGTATTTTTACACTTATAAAAGATAATTCAGCAATGGAGGTGAACAGTGGACAAACTATGTTCATTAACCGTTTTTTTTATTAAACATGCAGTTAATACTACAAATGGCAAAAAGATCTCATCTCAGTTGTCAGCTCTGATCTCAGGTGCCAGCCTTGGTTGTAGAATAAAAAGTATTATGGAGACTGAAATGCATGTGATTCATTCACCATTGGTTCTCTCTCATGATTCTACCTTTCTCTCTGAAGATGCCACTAAAAGGACAGCAAGGCCATTTTTAAAAGGTATAAACCCACAAGAACAAAAAGAAAGGAAAGGAAAGATCAGAGCATGAAAAAGAACACCAATTCAGATGCACAAAAATACACGGGGAATTCTGTTTCCAGCCAAGAAGAACTAACAAGGGACTGGGTTTACGTTGCCTCTCAAAACAAATACAAAACCAGACAGAGTATCTGAGACAACAGTTAATAAGACATAGATCATCTACTAATAAAGGCCAGTGATTCCCAAGAGATGGTAAACAACCACAATGGTCATACAGTTGTGCCACTTTAACACCTGAAAATAATCCCCAGGATATGGTTCAGGGAAGGAAACCAGGCAGAGCCCAAAGTTTTCCCAAATTCAGGAACACAGCTGGAAATCTGCAGGGGGTGGGGTGGTGGAGTTCACAGGGTCAAAATCCAGAGAGGAGAAATCTACATCAATGGAAATCCAGAAATTTGCACAGCAGTCTCCTTGATTATTCGGCTAAGGACTAATCAATACGTGGGTGTAAAACCCCAGTGTTGAAGAAATGAAAGTACTTTACAAAGTGGTTCAGTATCACTTGAAGATACGTTGTAGTAAGTGGCATCCTGTCCAGTGAAGAGAAGACCGGATAAGTTAGTTACATTGTACCTAAGTGTATAGGTACACTGTTAGCCTCAATGTACCACGAAAATACTACTTCAGACAGTAATAACTGATAACACAATAAAGGAGAGAAGATGGAACAATAAAAAAAAATCCAAAAAGAGGCAGAAATAGAAAAAAGGAACAAAGAACAAATGGGGACAGAAAACAAATGCCAGAGGACAGATTTAACCAAGCATATCTGTAGCCACATTAAATATAAATGGCCTAAATCCCTCCAATGAAACAGCACAGGTTGTCAGAGAACCCAAGAAAGGTTCACAACGTGGAGAAACCAGTTATCATGCAGAGTGGCTAAGAACCAAAGCTGGAAACAGACAACTGATGGTGTCTAAGTAAATGGAAGGATAGATGCCCACGTGTGTGTCCCTTTCTGGTACTGCCAGATACTAACAGGAGTTTATAGTTTAGTTCCTGCGGATAGGCTGGAGAGTCTGACCCGAAGATCAGGAAAGATGTTTGAGGCTGAAAACATGGGGACTGAATTCAAGTTTCCAAAGTGATCAGCAGGATATCCAGTTTCCTTTCTTCACTGCCTATCCCTGACCCTGTAAGAGAACTCAATAATAAGACTCACTATTACAGAGAAAGAATATTTTTCTTTGGAGAAACAACGCTTTAGCAAAAGACATACATGTACTAACATCAAGGATTCCCTAATGAAAAACATGCAGCTTTCCCCTTATCCATCCCACAGGAAATTTCACCACACAACAAGCACCTCTCCCCACACAGAGCCTCCAATTTCCACTCTTGAACATGCAAGAACTACAAATGATCGGCACACATCTGAAGTATATTCTCTACGGAAAAGATGCAGAGAACAAAGGTGAGGAGCAAAGAAGACAAAAAGGAAGAAAGGAAAGTAGGAATGGATGGGAGGAGTGAGGAAGCAGAAGAACCTGGATATAATGCAGGGTGTTGGGGACAGGACTCCCGAACTCTCTAATTTCTGTCAGCAAAGACCTATGGGAAAACATGGCATCCTGTGGATGTCAAGTGCAATTGAAGAATAAAAGGGGACTCTTTTTAAAAAAACTTAATATTACAGTGAAAAAAATAATCATAACATAAAAATATAAACTAGCAGGAATCTCCCAGAAAGCAGAACAAAGGGACAAGGGTAAAGGGAGAAGGAAAAAGATACATTCTCAGAGAATCAACACAGAGGGCCTAACGACTGAATTTCCAGAAGAACACAGAAAGGGGAAGGAAAGAGATGAGCATGTTCCTTTATTTCTTTGGTTTTCCAGGAAAACGAAGGCAGGCATCTCTAAGGTTCTTGTTGCTATCTGCATACGGAATAAAAAAAGATCCATGCTGTTGGGGTTGGGGGTGGTAACAGTAAATTTTAAAATACTAGGAATAAGGAAGAGACCTTGAGAAGTTTCAGAGAGGGGAAAACCCGATCACAGCTAAACATTAAAAATGGTTGCATCTAAGATGATGATGATGATGTGTGTGTGTGTGTGTGTGCACGCGCGTGCCTGTGTATTATAGTGGGAGAGGGGGAGACAATCTATTTCTCCTGGATGGATAGAGGGGAGGGATGGAGATTCTGGGCAATTCTGGGAGGAGGAACTGAACAGGCATGTCTCTGGTTGCCCACAGAGCAGGCATCTCCGGTTCTCTGTGTGGTCAGCTCCCCCAGGGGAGGGGTGAGACCCCCAGGTTATGAGGTGTACCTACAACTCCGTCTACTTCAGTGGTGGATGAGGGGAACCCCAGGCAGCCTGCTGGGCTGTAGGTCAGGTGGGGTGTCCAGATCTGCTTCACATCAGTAAGGAAGCTGCTATTTTGACGTTGACCAGTTGAAGACCCAGAGAAGTAAGAGCAGGATGATCAATGCTCTCTCCCCAAACCCTAACTGTGTGCACGTCATTTTAATTTAAAGAGAAAGCAAATAAGTGATTCGATTAATGAAAACATAGGAGCACAACAAGAAGTCCACTGAAGGCATGCACCTAGGTTCAAAGGAGAGAAGTGCTGAGTATCAACAGCTAACAAAGGAGGGTGACCTGCCTCTCTGCTTTGCCACTGGCCCAAGTCACAGGTGGTCACCTGTACCTGACCTTGGAATCACCCATGAAGCATTTAAAAATAACTGAGCAAAAGCCTGGTGTCCCAGGACATGGATTTTTTTTTTTAAGAGCTGCCAAGTGATTTTAATGTGTTGTTCAGCCTGAGAACCATTATGGGCTTTATTTCAGAACTTCCTCATTCAACCTACATGTACGGGGGAACATGCAGATGAACAGAAAAGGGGGAGTGTTCATGAAAGCTTAAAATATGGTAAGGGAGAAAAAAACTGATGGCCAAGAATAATCAGGTAACAGGGAAACTGGCATGAATGTGAAGACAAAAGGTCAAGGTAGATCAAGATGCAATGTATGTACAGATTGAAAGCGATGATAGGATTATTTCACAATAGGACAGTGATGCCTAAAATCACCATCTTAAATTCAACCAGAATGTACAATCCAGTAGGTCAAAATATGCTATTGAGTACCTCTCTGAGTGAGGGCTCTAAAGCAAAAACAGAGCATCTTACGTATAAAACTACTCCGTGAATATATTTACGCAAAGTTCTTTCAGACCAGAGAATGTGAACATAGGACTTTCTTCTTGTCCTTTCCTTGCTTTCCTGCTTTTCTGTCACTGAGTTGTGGACACACAAACATGGCTTTACGGTCTTGGGGGTCCCCATATATTGACTTCTTCACTACTGATAAGTATATGCCAAGAAAAGGGGCAGAGAGCCTATAAAAACCAATTTCAATTTAGGCAGGAGCCTGTTCTGATTTTCATTAAACGCATATTTCTTTCTTAACTTTAAAATACCAAAGTGAGTCTTCTATTTTGATTTCATTTTGCTCCTGTCACCCATTTGGATTGCTTTCCTGTCTTCTGTTAATTTGGAAAAGTCAAAAAGCTAAAGGCGTCTCTCTCTTCCTCCCTCCTCTCCACTTCTCCCTCCTTTCTGCTTCCTCTCCACTTGTTCCATGCCAGGCATGCTCGCCCCACCCCCGGAGGAAGCCGGAGGGGGCGTGGTTCTCTAAAACTACCGAGTTCTTTTCATGTGTTAACCTTGGCTAATGAGAGTTTCATTCGCTGTATGGGTAAGAAGACTGATCTTTGGGTAGGGACCAACAGTGGATATGTTCTAAGAGCACAAGCTTCCTACTAAATAAAGTTAAAAGTCTCTAGAAAAAGAGGGGGATGATAGAACAATTTTCAAACTTGGAAGAATTACATTATGCCCCCCCCCCCCCGAAAAAAGATGTTGTCTCTATTATTCATGCATTTTCACTTACATGAGAATAAGTGAGTTCAGAAAGGACTTGCCTGTCAGTAAGTTAACAGTCTCAGTTCTCTAAGTATTTGACAATGATCTATGTTAAAAACCTATAGGAAGACAGATGTTTCAGCATCTAAATATTCAGACAAGACTAACTTAGAAGACATGAAGATCAGTGAGTTGGTTTGTACCTTTTTTTTTTTTTTAAAGATTTTATTTGACAGAGATCACAAGCAGGAAGAGAGGCAGGCAGAGAGAGAGGAGGAAGCAGGATCTCCGCTGAGCAGAGAGCCCAATGCGGGGCTCGATCCCAGGACCCTGGGATCATGACCTGAGCTGAAGGCAGAGGCCCTGACCCACTGAGCCACCCAGGCACCCCTGGTTTGTACCTTTTTTGTAAATGCACTTGAACACATTTCAGTCTAATGAACATGACCTGTTTTGGCAATTCCAAAGCCATGGGAGTGTGGCCAGAGCTGATGAGATCTTCTGAAATGTGAAAAACTTCCAGCCAGACCCCAAACATAACAAATGACAATACTCCCTCCATTTATACATCCTATGTATGCTGTAAATTATATTATTATAAATCATGTAATTTTAAAAATGAAGTGTATATTCCAATTGGACAAAAATATTTTGTTTATGCTGAAAGTGGACTGAGGTCTAAGCTAATGAAAATTGTAAATAGGTTTTTAGTACACAGAATGTCCAGCATGTCGGTCCAAGGTCAGGTGAGACGCAGATCCTCTGCGGGAAGGGACTGTCCCATGCCCATCAGAATACAGAGCAGCCCTGCCTCCGGCCAGTGACAAACCAACCAACCAACCAACCAAAAAACCCTTCTCCAAAAGGGTTTTTGGTGTTTTTTTTTTAACTTTTACTCCAAAAGTACTGGGGGCAGTACTCCCTCCAGTGAGAACCACCGGGCTAGAGTTTCTGCTGGGATACTCCAACAGCCATCCAAAAATCTTGAGCTGGTTGCATGTCAACACATCCAGAAAGCGAATGAAAAAACCTTGGAATTCAGCACAAATGAGATTCCCAGGCGATCAAAGGAACATCCGGGGCTCCCGAACAATGTTACAACCAAGGCTTGCACTTCTGACCAGTCTCTTTTCCCTCTTTGTACCTTTCTTTATTCCTTTCCCAACCCTCTGTTATTCACCTTTTCCAAGGCGTGCTGCCTCCCCCCAGCTCCTGTTCCATCCCAGGCCCCTCACACCCACCGTGAGCTCTTCTCCAAGGGGGCAGGTGGAGGCCCGGCACACAGAGAGGGAGCTATGCAGGGTCAGGCCCCAAGATGCCCCTCCCAGAAAGTCACTTTTGCAAAAAGCACTAGAGCTCACTTCTGACACATGCCAGCCTCTGCCAATGGCCGGCAGTGGTTGCCTACGTAGGCCTGGCCCGGCTACTGCTTGTGAAGCCCCTGCATGATCTCCCCTTCTGCAGACCCATAGATCCACCTGCTTTCTGGAAGCTGAGAAGAGTGGAGGGAAGGGCAGTCACTAGGTGGCAGTGGCACACCAGTTTATCCCCAAGGCTGTCCCGCTGAGTTGGGCCTGATCCCTGTCAGGGTCAGGGTCCTGAGGGCCTTTACTGGAAATACTTCCCAGTGAAAGCCCTTGCCTGGGTGTCCTGGAAGCAGGGGCTGTTCCGCGTGAGAAACAGCAGTGATGGGTGACACAAGACAGTCCCAGGCCATTCCTTCGTCCT
This sequence comes from Mellivora capensis, assembly GCA_004024625.1. Taxonomy (NCBI): domain Eukaryota; kingdom Metazoa; phylum Chordata; class Mammalia; order Carnivora; family Mustelidae; genus Mellivora; species Mellivora capensis. Next base: position 235,246 of record PISX010000416.1, on the reverse strand, counting down.
ACGTCCAGCAGCCCTCAGTGTTGCCAAGAATCTTAGGGGCATCTCCCAAGGCGGGATGGGTGGGTGACTGAGTGGGGAGAGGAGTGAGGGAAGGGGAGAGAAAGAGAGACAAAAAGAAGAAAGAGGGGGAGAGAGAGAGAGAGAGTCATACCCCCAACCTGAGATTCTCTCTAGATCACAGACCAGACCTTATCTCCCAAGTCTGTAAGAAAAAAACAAACCTGCGGATTTTTTTTTTTTTTTTTAACTAAAACTCGTCCATGTTGGATTTGAACCTGCATTTGCGGATACAGAAGTTGGGGGTCTTGTTTCCGTACTCTGAGATGGGGTCCAGGAAGGACAGCTCTGCGTTCAGAGCTGGAGCTTCTCCTGTTAGCTCTGTGAGTCCCAAGTGGCAAGTCTCCCCAGCCAAGCCTCCCCCTGTCCTCTAATATCAGAATCATACCACCTGCCCGGGGAGAACCACGGACTGTCCCCACACAGCCTGCTCAGGCCCTAAAGACTGGATGGGAGTTCTAGGCTGAGCCGGAGCCCCGTTTGCATGCAAGGGGACACCAAGGGGAGCGTCTGCTTTGGCGAAGGCACCTTCCTGCCCACGGGTGAGGTGGCAGACGATGGGGTGGGGGGCTTGGTTTTTCTCCCTTCCCGCACACTGACTGGTCCCACTGAGACAGAACATGCAGGGGGAAGACCTGAGGAAGGACAGGAAGGCAGCCTAAGGCGGGAGCTGGCTGGGCACCCTAGGGGAGAGGACAGCAGAGCACAAAATAAGGAAAGCAGGGACAAAGGGGGACGCTAGGCAACCAGAAGCCCTAGAGAGAAAATGCAAGAAGAAAAAGAAACAGCTGCCAGGCTTCCTGTGCTATTCTGTTCCCCTGCCTCCTCAGCCTTCCACTGACCAGTGCTTGGACCCTGGGTGGGGGTTGGGGGGCACACAGGGGAGGAGGAGAGAAGGAACCACAGAGGGTCTGTGAAGGTCACATGCGAGGTTTTCCCACTTCTAGGAACTGTGCCTTGCTTGCTTCAGCACGGGCAGCTGGAATAGAGTCCAAGGTGCCCAAGCATCCTGAATGAAAGGAAAACACGGGTCCCACGTCACGCAGGAGGGGAACCTGAGGGGTGCAGGGCCCCCTCAAACTCGACCCACTTCCTCCGAGGGCCTAGATCAAGCCCTGGCTGCCCCAAGGACTCAGAGGTCTGTGAGAGCCAGAGGGATATTTTTATACCAGCCAGAGACGAAAGAAGAGAAGGACTGGGGCCCAGCCAGGAAGACGAGGAGGTTCAGGGTGAACAAGAAGGAGAAAAGACGGCCGGGAAACAGACGGCGCCTAAAACTGGCAAAGCACACACAGGTGTGTTTCGACTCCAGCCGGCCTCCTTACGAACTTATCCAAATTAAAAAAACAAAACAAAACAAAACAAAAAAATACTCCTGTATGGCATTAAGGAGATCACAGGCTTACGCTGGTTCCCACAAGGGGTGCTGATTCCTCCTGAGAAAGAAACACGAGAAGGAAAAAATTAAATAAATAAAGCCAATTCCACAGGCTTTCGTTAGCCTTCTGTTTCCAGGATCTGAAGTATTTAAAAAAGGGCAGTCCACAACAGCTCCTGGCCCCATGGCCACCCCTCCAGAAGCCAGGTGGGGAGAGGGCACCCCGAGAACGTGGGCTACATTCTTAGCTCACCAGAGTCCACTGGCAAAGTGTTTGCTGAGCCCTGGGACAGCAGACATCGGTCACCTCCCCCACCCCTCCCCCCACCAATCAAAGAATCAAAATTGTAGCTTGCCAAATCAGTGAGGTTAACTTTTTTTTTTTTTTTTTTTAAATCCAGAGAACTCGGGAATCTATGAAAAGGAACAGCTCGCAAGGAAGCCTGAATGCATGAGGACCTCCGGAAGCCATCAAGGGACGGGACTGCAACAATCCGACAACCCAGGAGCTTATCAAGCTGGTTTGCATGTTGCATGCCCATGCCCTCTTCAGTACAACCTCATGGCAGTGAAACGATCTTCTTAAATGCTGTTTCTGTTCAGCGCCAAAATCCCAGCATGACCCTTCCAAGCCAGGAGCATCTCCTCCCGCTGAAAGGACCACATCGGGCTAACAGCACCCAAACCCTGAGCCCAAAGGCGACAGCTGGATCTAAAAGCGGGGTCTTCTGCTAGTCACCATAAAATACATCATTAACTAACATAACACAATAAAAAAAAAGAGAGAAAACTGAAAAAAATAAAAATAAAAAAAATAAAAGCAGAGTTTTCCGCGTGGTGCCTGGAGATGGTGCAGGCCTGGCTCTGCAAGCAAAAGTCAACCCATCAGTCTCCCTTTCTTCTCCAAATCAGGTTAGGAATGGTTAGTCGCACAGCTTGGCAAACCACAGGGGTGCCCCGGGGGAGAACAGATGTGCCTATGCTCTCCATAGGCTTTGAGGCAGCCTAAGGGAAACGCCTGACCTGCAAACACACCGGTTAGCATGGGAAGCATAAACTCCCTTCCAGCTCTGTCCGAAAGGGCTTTCTGCAACAATTCTGAAAAGAATTATTTGAGAGCCACCCTCTGTGTGGTCCACGTCACCAGCCACAAGCTACACGTGCCCCCTTGAAGGGTGGCCCGTACAATTCATTTTTACCCATTTACAATGAAAATTAAATAGCCATCTGGGGGGGGGGGTGGGTACTGGCTGCCCTATCAGACATCGAGGACCAGACAGCCAAGTGGGTGCAGGAGAGCCACAGAACACACGTGATCATGCCTTAAGAGCACAGCTCAGTTTAACTGGGCCGTAATGGTCGCTCGGAACATTCTCTCTGCCGATGTGAAATGGGAAAAAGGAATCTAATACATCCCCCAACTTCTGGGGCCTGAAACGAATATCTATCTACAATTGATACAATCCTTTGTGCCTTATGGTCATTTGCTTATTTTTTGTTGTTCACTTCTTAGGTAAAGAAAATAAGTGTTTTGAAGACATACGTTGAATTTTGATCAATTTTGGTGTATTCATTCATTCTGACACACAATATTCCCCCGGTTCATGGGCAGGGTCAGGGGGAGCAGGGGAGGTGAGGCAGCCCCACCCACGGATTCTGAAACCCACGAGAGTGACCTTTGTCTCCACCGGCTGGACACACCCTCCCGTTCTTCCACTCAGTCTTCCTTTTGTCACTTTCTATGATCCCGCCCATACTGAGGGACACAGCCGATGCCCAGAAGGGACCCACAAAAAAGTGAGTGGAGGCCAGGCACCTTCTGGGAGGACAGTTTCCCAAAGCAAACAACCTGAACCGGAGTACGTCTTTCAAGATCACGATCCCAGCTCTGCTCCCTTGGCATCCTCTTGAAACAGTGACAGAAACGGGTGGCAGTTCATCTGTTTACCAGGTCATTTTGGAGACAGTTGAGCGACATGTGTATTTTTTAAATATTTAACTTATTTATTTGTCAGAGAGAGAGAGAGAACAGCATTCAGAGGGAAAAGCAGGCTCCCCCACTGAGCAAGGAGTCCGAGGCAGGATGCAATCCTAGGAACCTGGGATCACACACTGAGCTGAAGGCAGACACTTAACCCACTCACTGAGCCACCCAGGCACCCATAGTGACATGTACATTGATAGCAAATGACAGGGAAAAAGAAGTCATGGGGATGGGTGCCCAGGTGATCTTCTGTTAATCTGTGCCTTTTTTTTTTTCCTAAAGATTTTTATTTATTCCTTTGGTAGCACAAGTAGGCAAAGAGGCAGGCAGAGGGAGAAGCTGGCTCTCAGCTGAGCAGGGAGCTTGACGTGGGGCTCGATCCCAGACCCTAGGATCATGACCTGAGCCAAAGGCAGATGCCCAACCAACTGAGCCACCCAGGCGCACTTAGGCTGTGCCTTTTGCTCAGTCAAAATGATTTCAACACGGACATTCCCGTGGTGCGAATATTTTACTTACGCAACTACTTAGCTCACGGAGAAACAGTTTCAAAGCAGTGTGAAGAGTAACACAACCCACAATGGCTTTCTTTTGCTCTGTTTGATTTAATTACCATGTTTGTTTCTTGTGTATTTTGCTCAGAAATAACATTTTCATAGCGTCTATCAGGGATGTAAACGCAGCTGAACACTTTAGGAAAGTGTGGACTTCTAAAATTAAAACTGATCTGTAATAACTGCCAGACATTTTTTCTTAGTAAAAGGAGGTAAGGGATTTGGTCGGGTATTTTTGTTGTTGTTTTTTTTTCTAGTAAGGATGTAGTTCTTGGTTTGTCTGCACACAGGTACATTACTAATAGACGTGGTGTTTATCCTTCAATCACTCGGTGTGTGTCATTTTTATATACTGTCCGGACCATGTGTATCTTTCACATCCCCAAACGCTTTATATATAGATATATATAGGCTATGTTACTACTGCACTCAGAATTACAATCCCCATCGATCTCCATCGTATACCACTCAGGAAGCACCTGAAATTTGTTTTCTGAGAATGACCAACAGGGACCCCTGGTGACCTTGTCATGGTGGCTTAGGAAGGGAACAGAACACATAGTGAAGTTCCAGGGCATCTGGGTGGCTCTGTTAGTTAAATGTCTGCCTTTGGCTCAGGTCATGATCCCGGGGTCCTGGGATCGAGCCCCACATCAGGCTCTCTGCTCAGCAGGGAGCCTGGTTCCTCCTCTCTCTCTCTGCCTGACTCTCTGCCTACTTGTGATCTCTGTCTGTCAAATAAATAAACAAAATCTTAAAAAAAATAAATGTCCTTAGCTAACTTCTCCATCTTCTGTGCCCACCCGACCTGAGAAATACTGCCTACACTCCTTAGGCACAAGTCCATAGGGACATCACAGTATTTATGTCAAAGTGTAATTTAAGTCTTGTCATTTATTTATTTAAGATTTATTTATTTGAGAGACAGCGAGTGTGCACATGTGCCAGAGAGAGCCCAAGCAGGGGGAGCGGCAGACGGAGGGAGAAGCAGGCCCGCTGAGCAGGGAGCTGGATGCGGGACTGGATCTCAGGACCCTGGGATCATGACCTGAGTCAAAGGCAACCAATTGAACCACCCTGGGGCTGAAATCTTGTTATTTATTTGTCTTTTCCAGTGGTCACTGAGAATCCAAGCAGAGACTGTCTCTAAGATCCCACAGATTAGCTCAGTACTTGGTTCCCAGTGGGAGCCCGATACATATTTGTGTAACAAATTACAGCAAGTCCAAATCCTAATCACTAAAGATTTGCATCTGGGAAATTATTTGCTTTAAATCAGAATATAAACACCAAAAAAAAAAAACACCTAACACAGTGGTATTTTATCATATAGCCAGAGAGTAAGGTAAATATATTACTTGGAATATTAATGCCCATGCTCTCAAAGGTTTTTATTATTTTGTGTTGTGGTATGTTGTAATCTGTAGATTGCTTCTGTGAGTCTCAGCTTCACCAAATCTAACAAATTTTAGTGAATTCAAAGAAAACCTGGATTTTATCTTAGTTTTCCTTTCAGAATTCAAACCCTTTCAAATTAAATTACAGTTATTATTGACCTCTGTCCCCAGGACACTGGGAAGGATATCACTGTGTAGGATACTATTTATTTCAGGCATTGGCCAATTTGTGATTCTTGTGTTCTTGTATTGTGCTCTTTTTTTAACTCTTCAGGTTCATTTTGACTCTAGAAGAAAGATAGTTCTTATATAATCCTAATGAAAGAGCACCTAATGTTTCCAAAATTCCTTCCGTACGTGAACAATGAAAACTGTGTGGCAAAATGCTAGATAGAGCCTATGGGACTTACACGCTGAAAGAGAAAACAAATCTTGAAACTACTGTTATGACTGTATTAAATACCTACAAGCTATTACCATGTATATGTGTCACGGATAAACAGACACACGCCTCGGTTCCCAAGGGTCTAATGATTATGAAATCCCCAAGACAAAGGGTAACACAGGACTGGGAGAACAATGAAGAAGTAACACAGTCTCCTGATTTTCACAAAACCACTTACTAAATACAAGACGTCCCCCTATGACGGAGCAGTAACTTAGACTAGAAAAAAAAAATCATAACCTTTCTTGTCACTTTCAGTTTAGAGAAAGACACTGGAATACGCTCGTTCACTAAAACTTCCATTTCTTCTCCCTCAAGTTTTTTTCCCCTCTGCATATTCACTGTCTAATTTCCCTGCACTTATGAACTGATAAATGGATCTTTGAAGCCAATCCAGCTCAACCCTCTCATTTAGCAGCTAGAGAAGCTGAAGCCCGGAAATGTGCACTGACCGTCCAAGGTAACTGAATGGATCGTCAGCAGACAGGAATGAGCACCCAGGTGTCTGCTCCCGGCCCCACACTCGGGCTTCCCCTCCTGAGTACCTCTGAGGGTCGCCAATGGGCATCCAGGTTTCAAGACTTGCTCCCCGTGCATCCATTTCATGCGCCTTCCCAGATGATTTCTACTATGAAAATTTTAAAAGCTTCTAAAATCAGTACCCTTCATTAAACTGCTTTCCTGAGAGCCCTCGAGGGCAGAAAAATAATTTTAGTAAAATCCACTTATTCATAAGAAATTAAATATTTTATGCAATGGATAATTTGAGATCCTTGTGTTCTTGTTCTTTTTTAACTCTTCAATCTGATTTAGACTCGGGAAGCAAGACATTCCTTACATAATCCCAATGAAACAGCTCCTAATGATTCTCAAGTTCTTTCTACAGGAGAACAATGAACATTATGGGACCCAAAGCTGAAAATAACCGACAAGACTTCCACTGAAGCAGAAAAAATTTAAATCAACTGTGAGTACTGTATTAAAGACCCTTGTGCTCCCTAGCATTTAAATACTTAGTCATTCTCTTGCGGGAAACGCTTTAAAAATCTCTTAGGCTGGCATTTACTGTTTCCTAAATGAGAAGGCGATCTGCCCTTCTGACCTTATCTATAGACCCTATGTTCTCAAAACGAGTTATTAACATGTGTGTTGTCTCTTTCATTTGTGCCCTCAGTTCCCAACCATGTGATATACTCAAGGACACTCGAGAATATCAATCCTATTCAAAGGACACTTGCATTCCCTGTCTCCTCTTGGGCATTCACCCCTCTCCAACCAGCACTGTAGTTCCTGGGGCGCCTCTCCCAGTTATCCTGGACCGTGAACCCCAGAGCCCGGTCCATGGCCCAAGCCTTCTTTAATCGCCCTGCATCAATCAGCCCTGACAACATCTGCCAAAGCCTGTTAGAGACGGCAGGTACTCAAGGAACGTTTGCTGAGCAAGGGCAGGAAACAGACAGCTGTATCCCAGTGGAGAAGTAGAATCCCAGGGTGGTCCGGGTTGATACGGGATCTGGCCTCAGTTTTGAATCTATTAGGTACATTTCCGATCTGAATCCCAAGCAGCTAGGTACATTTCTGCATCAAACCAATTTTACTACTTGTCTATTTTTTTTTTCTAAAATTCACTATGTAACTGTTCCTGTCCTCCTAACTGGACTACAGAACATAGACCTTTTATGGACAGTGGGGAGGGAGGGTATGTGCTATGGTGAGTGCTGTGAAGTGTGTCAACCTGGCGATTCACAGACCTGTACCCCTGGGGCTAATAATACATTATATGTTAATAATAACAATTTTTAAAAAAAGAACATAGACCTTAATTTTTTGTTGTTTTGTTCTGTTTTGTTTTTTCATGACCAAAATGGTCTCTCATGCTATTGGACTCTTAAGTATTTGTTTTGCTCTACCAGTGACACTGCAGTGAGGAAGGGACATTTGTCCCCAAAAGACATCATGGTGAACTATGGTTTCTGATTTCATACACTTTGTGTTTGTTTATCCTATTCCCATACAGCTGGGTTGTCACTAACTTGTTATTCCCCCTTCAGTGGCTTCCTTCTCTTTCCAATTTATGGTTATTGGGAAGATGGAATTTCAAGCTGCACTAAAGTCACGTCTAATGAAAGGCAAAAAGCTCTCACCCAGACCACCAATTATTATTATTACTTTTTAATGAATAAAGCACATCACAGGTTTAAGACCTTTATTTTTGGCTACTCACTGAAAGTCCTGAGTCTTTCTTAGTGGAATTCTGGAAGGACAGGATGTTGGATAATAGACCACCAGGAGCAAAGTAAGACAACCTAAGGTCATACGCCTCTTTCCCCCAAGCTTTTGTTTTAGACAGATGGTATTATCAGTCATCTATTATGGAAGGATATCTCTATGTGCTGCCGTGAACAAAAAGAAGTTAAAAAGAGAGTTAAAAGAAATACTGAGTTAAAAAGAAATACAGAATAATGTAGTCAACAGAACGATCCTGTTTTTGCTTTGGGGGAAAAAATGCTGTATCAATATACAGCTTGGAAGGATACAGATGATTAACATGGAGTTTTTGTTAGAGCAAATAATGATTCTTGCCAGAGAGTGGAGAGGCTAAAAGGGGTTGATTATGGTTTAGATTTAGTTACTGTTAGAGTTCTGGTTTCTAACTTCTCTGAAATTAGAAGTTCTCTGAAGAACATGCACTGTATACATTGATGTCAATTCCATATAATCTCTTGGAGACATAGTACATAGGTCACATACTGGTCGGTTACGGAGAAAGTCCTGAATGCTGGAAAGGAACATGTAAGTCACTAATTGCTGACTACAGGGTTCAGTATATGTACATTACATCAAGTTGGTTAATTGTGCTAAATACTCTGTAAGTCATCTATACATACTAACCTTCTGTTTGCATGACCCATTAAATGCTGAGTTGTATCAATTTTCCACTTTGATGGTTCTGTGTAAATTTCTGGTTCTCCTTTGCTCACTGTCTCATTTTATGTATTTTTGAAACTATATAATAAAATACATAAGATGGATTTTGAATTAGAATTATTCTGTCTTTCTGGTGAACTGTACCTTTACATTATCTAATGGTCTTTTTTAGTCTGTGGTTTTTTGTTTTTTGTGTTTTTTTTTTTTTTTTTTTTTTTTTTTTTTTTTTTTTTTTTTTTTTTTTTTTTTTTTTTTTTTTTTTTTTTGGTCTTTTTTAGCCTTAACAAAGTTTCTCTCTAAAGACTTTTATCTGATACTAACAAAGGAGGACTAATCTTCTTTTGTCTCTATTTGCATGATTTTCTTCTACTGGAAGTCAATTAGAATACTTAAGCCTCACTCTACCCATGTGTTTCTTCATTTCTTTCACATCTTCCACATACTTCCAGAGATTAAAAAATACGCACCCTTCCAGAAAGAGTTCTTCAGCTCTATTTCCAGTTTACTAATTCTCTAGGAATTGACTGTGTCTGGTCTGCTACTTCGCCTATTCACTGAGGTTCCTGTTTGGTCCTTTTCAAGTTTTTCCTGGTCTTTTTCATAGGATACTTCTGCTGGTTATTTGATCTTTCTTCCATCCATTCAGATGTGGGGTTTGGTTCCCCCCGCCTTGTCTATATATTTAAAGTTCTGGGGTGGCAGACATGGTAATCAATTTTTCTGTTCGTTATTTATGCTTACTCTCTGGATGGTTTATATCTTCATGCTCTTTGCAGCATGGCTGGTGAGGATGGGGGATGGCTTATGTCTTATGTCATAAGATACCCTGCTGAACCTGGCTTGACCTTGTCCTTCTGCAGAGACCGCGTCTCCTTCTGCCAGGTGAATCCGGGTGCTACTTACCAGGAATGGAAATGATGCTCTCTCAACTTGCCTTTGGGTAGATTCAAAAGTAAGTGTAAGCAGGCATGGGTTACCTATTCTTCAGGGAGCCCCTTCCCCCATTCTCAACCCCACCAGACAGATGCAACACCCAGACAGAGAGAGGTGTGTTTTTCATTTGGTTGGTTTCCTTCTGCGGCAGGAGATTTTGTATTTAGTCTACTCTTTCACTTAAGGTAGACCTCCTCCAAGGATTGTTTTTCAAACTGCTGTCAAGTCCCATTAGTGGACAGTAAAATCAATTTAGTGTGGTGGTTCTGTACCTTGGCTACGTCTTTGAGTCATCCAGGGAGCTTTTAAAACCTTGACTCCCAGGCCACAACCCAATGCCAATTAAATCAGAATGGCAGAGAACGGGACAGGCAATGTATATTTTTTATGGCTCCCCAGGGATCGGAATCAAGAGCCAAGGCTGAGAACCACCATCCTACCCAGCATTTTACAATTAAGTAGAATGGAATACGACAGAACAGAGAGTATATTAGCATTGATCCTCGGTGGGAACTGGACACATGGGTACAAAATCTGCTCTTCAGTGGGTGTGTGTGACAGTGTATCATGTTCTAATAGAAATTATACTCTTTGCCTGTGGTTTTCCCTTAAAAAAAAAAAAGGTTAAGCTTCTTGCTTATTAACATTAAATGTGGTCCTCAGAGTAGCTGAAGCTTGGGAAGCAGTATATTACCTGAATTCCTATTGCAATTTTTTTTTTTTTTGGTACATGTGGGGCATTTCCTGGCTTTCCTGGATGACCAGCTATGCATTTCCATTTTATCCACCTGCTCCGGGCCTTCTGTAAAATGTTCCCTGGATGTCAAACCCACCATATTGCTGAAGATGGAATTCCAGATTTCTCGATATACTTCTGTTTTCTTGGAACTTTATCTCAACGTGCGCTCTAACATCTAAGTTACTTTTACACTTGTGCCATGATTATACTCTGTTGATATGATATATGCTACAAAGACTGAAGCATGGAGACATTACCACTTCTCCCAATAAACTGGGCCAGGACAAGGCATCGTAGAGACTGTGTTTGTTGTTGCTGTCGTTGGCAGGGCTGAGCAAGCCACAGGGAACCTTTGGGCCTTTCCCAAGGCTCTTCTGGATCCTGTGTGTGTGTGTGCATGTTTTAAGTGAGATGTGAGATTATGGATTCTGGTTGTTAAGCCCTTCCTCTATCCTGTCCCCAACACATCAAAAGATGCCACAGAAATATTTCTCTAATACCGCCATGTCCCATCTCTGGAATTCAACACTTTCTCCTATCTTAATCCTCCCAAATGCCACTGACCCAGCCAAAATTCCATCCAACCCCAGGGAGTGATGGGAATTAGCCCATAGGACATTTTGTCCAATCCAGGCTGGTGCTAGGCATCTCATTATCTAAAACTTTTTACCTCCCTTTATGTTACTGTTGTGGTACTCCTACATTTTCAACTGGCAATATCATAAGTGGGCTCTCCTGCAATCATGAAGTTCAGAGCTGTCACACCCAGACCCCCCCCACCAAACTCAATCCGGCAGACTGCTGGCAATCTGTTTTCTCTCTCCAAGGAAGTAAACAGCTGCACAGTTGCTCAGCGATACCAAGGTGATAAAGGTAAAATGAAGTATATTAACAGATTGACCGAGGTAAGCTAGGGCCTTGGGTTTTATTTGATTTCGTCGATCAAAATGTTTTAATACATTACTATGCACACAGAACTGGATGACAGTCCTTTGAGGTAAGAAAAAAAAAAGCGAGGAAAATATTTAAGAAAAAAAAAAGTAAGAGAGAACTAATTCTTAGGAAAGAAAAAGAAAAAAAAATTACTGCCTACCCAAACCTGTCCCCGGGGCTCGTACTCTCTGCCACCGTCCCAGGAGGGTGGGGACCTCTCTTACAGCAAAGGGTCCTGCCAGGATGCTGGTTCTTTTTTTTGAACTCTGTTATGGAACCAACAAAGAGGTGGAAACACCCTTGAGTTCATCAAAGAGGACGGGAACCGTGTAATGCTCGGAGTGATCCCCAAATCTGTAAATGGAATGCTCTCTGATTTGCTACTTTTAGCTCTTTCCATCTTTACTCGGAAATTCAAGTTAACGGCTGTGAAGGAATAAGCAGATTTGGCAGAGCCCTGTTTATTGAACTGCAACCCAAGTCTTCACTCAGAAAAGCAGCGACGTTGAATTAGCCTTTCCCCCCAGGCTGGGTTGGAGAGCCAGTGTGGACTACTACCTCAATCAGAATTTCCAAAATTTAACTAACTCCCACTTCATCCATATCCTCCCTTCCTCCCTCTCTCTCCCCTTTCTCCCTCTTTCTAGAAGACACTGTTTTCAGTTCCTCGACTGCTCTTCCATTGTTCTGGGAAGAAGTCCATTTAATTCTGTGTACCAAATTTATTATGCTTTAAATTATCTCTTGGGCAATTCTTACAGAATCTATATATATCCAGTTCTAGAGTGTTGGTGCCAATTTTTCCTCTTGATAGCTTTCTTTGGATGAAAGAGTTGTACTTACCGCCCAACTTTTTCTTACAACACGTGCGTGCACACACACACACGATTTTATACACGCTAACAAACCACGCAGTCAACACACAAAATTCCAAATCTGTGCTGTCCAATATGTGAGCCAGAAGCCCAAAGTGCCTCATTAGATTTAATTACAATTTTTTTTGCAAAATGGAGATCTGTTCCCTAATAAATGTTAGGCACATTTCAAAGGCTCAATACCCACAAAGAGCCAGTGGCTGTCATTCCAAATGGTGCAAAAGAACAGGGTCATCCCTGCAGAAAGTTCTACTGGACAGTCTTGTTTTAAAAGTATCTATAGAATTTGGAAGTAAGAGCGGAAAGCCAAAATATAGGAATCACTGATTTTCCCCCCCTTTTCCTTTCATGTCTTCTTTCAACTGAATGGACAATCTACAGACATGTTTTTTGCTAAATGTCACTGTTAGAGAAACAGAGTAATCATAAGGATAAAACACCAAACAGCTCTCAGGGATGTGCGTCCAGGGAGAGCTTCAGAATAAACATCAAGGTCAAAAGTCAGCATTTCCAGTGCTGACCTCATAGGATTGATATTCTAAAGCCTTATCCACTGAATTATTAACATTATACACAAGTTTTTTACTTTTTAAAGTAAAGTTTTAAATTTGTTCACTTTAAGACATTCTTTGTCCTCCTAATTTTATACTAGTTTAACAGCTGCTAAGGGAAACCACAATCACTTGAACTGTTTATTATCATATCTATACACTCAAGTCCAAACTAGTGTGTTATAGACCATCTCAATGTTGATAGAAAACCATCCTTAGATCCATTACCTGGATAAAACATCTAAAGCCTAAGAAGTACCAGGAAAACCAACATAAAGTATAAAAACCACTCTGATATTTAGAACTTTCAGCCGGTAGAGCCTTTTCTTAAGGGAAATTCCTTTTTTGTAAGTTTGAGGAGGATGAGCTGCAGGGTACGATTTCATATTTCACCTATGAGGAGATGACCTTGATTACTCCATTCAAGCAGAAAATGTGAAAGGCAGCTTTCCAGAATCCAAGCAAGCAGATTAAAATAAACAAGCCCCACGGCTAACCACTGCCAAGTTTGTGGCAAGAAGGACCCACACCTGGGGGAAGATGAGGACAAGCGGAACTTAAAGCCAACCTTACTAAGGAGCTGAATAACTCAAAGAAAAATAAAAGTTTAAACGCTCCCTAATTTATCCAGTTAATGAACGGCGCCTTCTAGAACATACGCCAAAATACAGCACGTTTCCCTGTCGAAGGAAGGACTCAACTTTGTCTTGATATTCATTTACAGATTCAAAATCAAAGATTTAAAAATAATCGTCATCTCATATTTCACATTCCTGAAGGTGCAGAAGGGAAGGCATACGTGGGAAGAACCCAAGGAAGCCAGAGTAAGTAAATAAAATTACATCTACATGAAGTGGGTTCCTGGAACAACAAATGGAAAAAAATCTGTGATGTTTATGAGTGGGTCTTTGATGAAATTGAAATAGTTTCACTTCTTTCCAAAAGCAAATGCGGTCAAGACTTAGGCGTGCATCCCCTCGATGGAATACAAGGCAGGAATTAAAAGCCATGCTTCCAGGCCTCCGGGTTGAAGTCTGGCACCTAAGAGGCTTGGAAGGTGTCACTCCCGTACTCATGAAAGGTGAAAGAGTGAAAACTAGCAACTGTTCTTTGATCCAGCAGGGACTTGAGGTCAGAGGAACTAGAGTCACCAGCAGACACAGAAGATTAGAGCCTCCTTGAAACATTAACTGCTCAGAAACCAGTTCTGATGCTAGTATCACATACAAATACCTCAAGGAAGAATGACTGAGTCACAGTGGGAATGGCATCACACTCTCATGACTTTTGCCTCCAGGGGCCCCACTAGGACCTTGGGGGACAGATCACAGAAAAATCCCCTCCTGCTTCCAAAAGGGACAAGGGAAAAAATAACCATTATATAATAAGCTTAGAGCAATTTGGTTTCCCTCAACACAAGCTTTCAGCATCCCCAGCCCGGGAGATACCCAACTCCAGCCCGCCCTGAGTCTGATGGTGGTGGGGGAAGGCAGCTCTCATCCTTCAATTGATAGGGCACACTTCCAGGTTTTACCCAAGTGAATTGAAAATTTAACGTCCACACAAAAACCTGCACACACAAAGGTGGTAGAAGTTCTACTTATAATCGTCGAAACTTGGAAGCAACCAAAATGTCCTTTAATCGGGGAAGGGATAAGCATAATGGGGGACAGTGGAATATTATTCACTGCTAAAAAAAAGAAGGTATCAAGCTGCAGAAGGACATGGAGGAAATTTAAATACATACCAAGTATTTAGGCAGTCTGAAATAATAAGACAGTCTGAAAAGACGACATGACGTATGATTCCAGCTCTGTGACATTCTAGAAGAGGCAAAACTGTGTAGGCAGTTAAAAGATCAATGGTTGCCAAAGGGTTCATTGAGGAGGAAGGGATGGATAAGTTGGCGATGCAGAGGGGGGTTTTAGGACAGTGAAACTACTCCATATGATACTGTGGTGATACATCGGGGTCATTACACATTTGCGGAAACTCACAGAACGGACAAGACGGAACCCTAATGCCAACTACGGATTCTGCTTATTGACAACCTGTCAGTGTTGGGGAATCACCCGTAACAGGCTAACAGGAGGACCACACTGGTTCTGGGTGTTGATGGCGAGGGAGGTCGTTCAGGGGTAAGGAGATGCAGGGCTCTGTGGGAATTCTCTCTACTTCCTACTCCATTTGGCTGTGAACCTGAGGCTACACTAAAAGACAGTCTATCAAATATAAAAATGCTTCTACAGACAACTGACTAGAATATTATCATGTGAAAAAGGTCCAATCTTATAGACAGAAGGAGCCCCAAGTGAGGAACAGGCATTGTGTTAAGCAGTGGGGTTAATGATGGTGAGGTCGCCGTAAATGAAAGATCTCATGGTCCAGTGGGAGGGACCATCATCTGGACACGAGGTCACACAAATAAACACACAGGTGCAAACTATCACAAGTGTTTTCAAGAAATGTCCCAGGAGCCTGCCATGGGGTCTAATTTAGAGAGGGAGTGGAAGGACAGTGGTCATAAGGGCCAAACAATGTGACTTTGAGGAAGCGACATGAAGGCTGGGATTGAAACGAGGAGTCGGGATTAATTTGTGAAGAGCTGGATGAAAGACCACCTGTGGGGCTGCTCCTCACAGCATGGCTCAGGTGTTCATCCCTGTGAGAAAAGACGAAGCACGCTAAACCTGCACCGGGCTGCATGGTGTTAGGATGGACAAGCCTGGTTTGCAGAGATTAACCCACGGGGATCCCCAAATGGTGTTGAAACAGAAAAAGAAATTGAATGAGATTTATTATCCGATGCCATGAATGGAACTCAGAAGCACATGCGCTCACAGAAAACACTTCCTGTCTCTCAAAGACAGATCTCAAAACATATACTTAATAAAAGTGACTGGCCCCCTTGAAGAGGGGAAATAATAAAACTAATAGGGACTAAAAAGGATGGTATGAATTGCCGAGTGTGACAAACTGGGCAACCAGGGTGAGAGAAAGAGAGAGAGAAAGGAAGGAAGGGAGGGAAAGAAGAGAGAAAAGAGAGAAAGAGAGAGAGAGAAAAAGAGAGAGGGAGAGAAAGAGAGAGATGGAGAGAGGGAGAAGAGAGAAACAGAGAGGAAGGAAGGAAGGAAAGAGAAAAGAGAGAGAAAGGGGAAGAGAGCGAGAGAGAGGGAGAAAGAGAAAGAAGGAAGGGAAGGTAGGAAGGGGTGAGAGAAAAGAGGGAGAGAGAAACAGAGGAAAGGAAGGAAGGAAGAGGAAGAAGAGAGAAAGAGAGAGAGGGAGAAAGAGAGAGGCAGGAAGGGAGGCAGGCACACTGGAACGGGAAATATTCTGGTAAGAGGAAACATGATACTCCAAGGCCGTGAGGCAAGCAAAGTCCCGAGTATTTGAAGAGCCCAAAGCAGGTTCTGCTGGTGGTCTTTGGAGCAGTGAAGTTGGAGCAGGGAGAGGAGAGCAAGGCTAGATATGAAGTTGGTGGGGAAAGCTCAGGCCACGCCAGTGCCCCCTCAGGACCTCACTGGGGGCTCTGAGTCTGGTCCCAGCTACAGAGTCTTGAGAAATGAAAAGCCAACCAACAGAAATAAATCTTTTAAAATATTTAGGAAGAAAAAAAAATTAGGAAAGACAGTAGTATTAAACATTGAGCATAGCTGGGGCAAATTATTTTTGGTGCCCTTGTAAAAAATGTCACCTGTGTTTTAAAAATACTTTTATAATAAATAGGTGCTATTTCTATAGATGAAAAATTAAGTTACATTGAAACATGGCTTTCTAAGGTGCTCAAAACTAGTTTGTAGTAGGTTCTAGAAACATAATTAGAATTGTACTCTAGAAGACATCAGCTATTCTGTGAGTATAATAACATATTACAAATATATCCAAAAGAACTATTATTTTCCTTTAAAGGATGAAGTAGATTCATTTAAGGCTTGTCCCTTTAAAGCATTTATTACTTTTTATACGTGTTATTAAAATGCATACTTTCATTACCCTAATGAGAAAATCCCCCATAAAACCAAGGGAGAAAAAAATGAAAAACCACAGTTTAACAAAATTACTCTGTAATATTGAGATTGAATACAGATCAAGGAGCTATTATCTTTTCATTGAATACATATGAAAGATATAAAGAAACAGAGGAAGAGAGAATCCTCATTGACCAGCCCTTACATGAGTTGAAATGTATATGGTTTATTCCTAACCTGTGGCAGAATTAGGCCTGAGGTATTACATTAGCGCTGTTTTATCTTCTCATGTACATTTTGCCCTTTCACATAAAAGCGGATGCCCATTATAGATGAGTTGCAATTTCACAAGAAACAGAGGCGCATGAAATTTAGGTCTGAAATAGCACTTCTAAATTAATGCTACTAATTTATCTATACATGCCTATGACCGATCAGTTCTGCCATGACGCAATGCTAAGTAGGCCACAAGCCATCGTTAAAAGATTAAAGAGAATAAAATGTGCAAGTGTCCAAAGGCCCACAGGTCATTTAGTTCATTCCCCACCTTACGAATAAGGTTATCCTTGAGTATTCCAAACCAATCTTCAAATAATTTTCAAGACAGAGACTTCCTTTATCTGGGAAGACCCTATTTCCTGAAAGCTGCAAGGAAACATTCCAGAAGACATCAACGCACAGGATGATTATTCTTCTAGAGTTGCTTCTTATCACCCATTGGAGTAAAGGAGCTTCAGAGAGTAGATTCTTTAAACCCTGAGACCAAATTGAGCGTTATTCAGACTTTAACAAACAAGAGTAGGATGGGTCTGGTGGTAATTTAGAAGCCAGAATACCTGAGTAGCCATGTAGGCTGTGTTGGCCTCTGTGATCCACTACCCCACCCACTGGACAGCCCTTGCATTGGCCAATCTCACCATCCCTCCACCTGGCTCTATTTCACACGTCCCCCTTCTCTTCTTTCTCCCCTGCAGTCTGAGCCTTCCCATGGCACCCACATGTCAACTGTTTTTGTTCTTGTTGATTGGAAAATATTTCAAAGAAATGTCAAGATTCCTAAAGTACCTTGTAAGCACAAAGACTTGGCAGGCTAGAATGCAGAAGAAGGTCCTGGCTAAGTCTGCTCTGGGAAAAGGTCAGAATAAGAAGGGAACAAGGAAGGAAAAAATGGTGTGTGTAGTGGCAGGACAGAGACGACTTCAGGATCTGTAAGGTGACAGACAACATCTGGAGGGAATCACTGAAAGGTTTCCGATCCCACAATAAACACATGTCCAAGAAATGTGACACTTTCTTTTCCTCTGAGAAACTTCTAGTGCTTTGACCTATAGGAAGAGTCAGTATTTTCATTACATGACCTGCCTAAAAACTGACCAAAAAAAGGCTGGAAAGGTAAAACTATCGCCTCAAAACACATCGTACCAAACTTGATGTGATATGAACATCCAGGTTATTCTCCTCTCTTCACTTTATGAAACTATTCAATACACAAATCTGAAAACATTCTCATTTGGGTGCTTTTCTTCATCCCACAACAGCAACCAAAAAATGCTACCATGTTTTTAAAGCTTAGTTCAAATGACTACAAATATTTCAATATTCAACATTCAGCATATAATTTAAAAAACTGCAGGATGGGACAGAAAATTAGAGAAGAGCCCTAAAAAGACATTAATGAATTCTACTAGACACTTGAAGAAGAATTAATAACCAGTTCTTCACAAAACTTCCAAAAAAGATCGGGGGAAACACGTCCTAACTCCTTCTATTAGCTAGTATTTACCTGATACCCCAACCAAAGGCATCATGAGAAAAAACTATAGACCAATATGTATTATAAATAGGAACACAAAAATTCTCAAAAAAAATACTAGCAAACCAAATCCAATTATATAGTAAAAGGATTATATAACATGACCAGGTGGGATTTATCCCAGGAACACAAGGTTGGCTTAACATTCAAAAATCAATTACTATAATATACCATAATGACAGAAAAACAAAGTCACATGATCATCTCAATAGACACAGAGAAAGTATCTGACAAAATCCAACACGCTTTCATGATAAAAAATATTTCACAAACTAAGAAAGTAAGGCCATCTATGAAACCTGCACAGCTAACATCATACTTAATGATTAAAGACTGAAGTAGGAACAAAACGCAGGTGTCCACTCTCACCATTTCGATTCAACAGTGTAGGAGACATTCTAGCATGGCAATTAGGCAAAACAAGAAATAAAAGGCATTCATTTTGGAAAGGAAGAAGTTAAACTACCTCTATTCACAGATGGCATGATCTTGTACATATAAAAACCTAAGGCATTCACTAAAAACTTTAGAACTAATAAATTCAGCAAGGTGCCAGGGTTGAATATATACAAATCTATATACACAAAACTATTGTATACTTGTAACAACCTAAAACTGAAATTCAAAACCAATTCCCTATTTAAAATATTATCAAAAAAGAATAAAATATTTAGGAATAAATTCAAGAACAGGAGTGCAAAACATACTCTGAAAAGCATAAAACATTCTTGAAAGAAATCCAGGGAGACTTAAATTAATGCAAAGACATACCATGTTCATGGATCAGAAGACTGCATATTATTAATATGGAAACACTCCCCAGATGGATTACAGATTCAATGCAATCCCTATCAGAATCCCAGACGTTATCTTTAAAGACAGTGAAAAGCTAATCCTAAAACTCACATAAGATTGAAAAGGACCTGAAATAGTACAAACAATCTTGAACAAGAAGAACAAAGTTGTGGATGCATACACCCCAATTTTCAAACTTAATACAAAGTAATAGTCAAGACAAAGTGGAACTAGAGTAAGAACAGACACAGAGATAAATGGAATAGAAAGGGGGTGTCCAGAAATAAGCCTATCGATATGTGGTCAACTTATTTTTAACAAGCATACCAAAACCATCCAAAGGAGTAAAGAACAGTCTTTCAACAATGGTGCTGGGACAACTCGACAGCCATATACATGAGAATAAATCTGGACTTTATCTCACACTACATATAAAAATGAACTCGAAGTGCATGAAAGATCTAAATGTAAAAACTACATCTAATACAATTCTCAGAAGAAATCTTAGGGTTAGATCTACATGACATCAAGTTTAGTAATGGACTCTTAGGTATGACACCAAAAGCACGAGCAACAAAAGAAAAAAATACAACATACCAAAAAATACATTGAGCTTTATTTTAACATTTCTGTGCTTCCAAGCACACAATCAAGAAAATGAAGAGACAACCTACATAGAGAGAATATATTTGCATATCATATATCTGATAGAGGAATATCTAAAATATTTTCTAGATATCTAGAGTATATAAAGAACTCTTGCAACATGACAATTAAAAAGAATAACCTAACTAAAATATGGAGAAAGGATCTGAACAGACATTTCTCCAAAGAATATATACAAATGGACAATAAGCACATAAAAAAATGCACATCATCACTGGCCTCTGGGAAAATGCAAATAAGAACCACAGTGAGACATCATGTCACATCAGTATGATGGCTAGCATCAAAAAGTCAGATAACAGGGGATCCTAACATGCCACTCTCAGTATTAGATCATCTAAGCAGAAAAATCAGTAAAGAAACAAGAGCACTGAATGACACATTGGAACAGATGGACCTCATAGATATATACAGAACATTCCACCCTGAAACAACAGAATATTCATTCTTCTCGACCACACGTGGAACTTTCTCCAGAATAGACCACACACTGGGTTACAAATCAGGGCTCAACGGATACCAAAAGATTGAGATTATTCCCTGCATATTCTCCAATCACAATGGTTTGAAACTGGAACTCAACCACAAGAAAAAGTTTGGAAGGAATTCAAACACTTGGAAGCTAAAGAGAATCCTGCTCAAGAATGTTTAGATCAACCAGAAAATCAAAGAAGAACTTAAACAATTCATGGATACCAATGAGAATGCAGACACACTGGTTCAAAACCTATGGGATATGCCAAAGGCGGTCCTAAGGGGGAAATACATAGTCATCCAAGCCTCATTCAAAAAAAATTGAAAAATCCAGAATACACCAGCTCTCTTTACACCTGAAAGAACTGGAAAATCAACAACAAATTAAGCCAACCCCATGCACAAGAAGGGAAATAATCCAGATTAGAGCAGAGATCAATGAGATAGAAACTAGAGACACAGTAGAACACATCAATGAAACGAGAAGCTGGTTTTTTGAAAGAATCAATAAGATCAATAAACCACTGGCCAAACTAATCCAAAAGAAAAGAGAGAGGACCCAAATTAATAAAATTGTGAATGAAAGGGAAGAGAACATGACTAACACCAAAGAAATAGAAATAATCATCAGAAATTATTATCAACAGTTACATGCCAATAAGTTAACCAATCTAGAAGAAATGGATGTATTCCTGGAAACCTATAAACTTCCAAGACTGAAACAGGAAGAAACTGACAACCTGAGTAGACCAATATCTAGTAACAAGATTGAAGCAGTGATCAAAAATCTCCCAAAAAATAGGAGCCCAGGACCTGATGGATTCCCTGGGGAATTCTACCAAACTTTCAAAGAAGAAATAATACATATTCTCCTGAAGCTTTCTATTTTAAAAAATAGAAACAGAAGGAAAACTTCCAGACTCTTTCTATGAAGCCAGCATTACCCTGAATCCCAAACTAGGCAAGGACCCCATCAAAAAGGAGAATTTCAGACCAATATCCCTGATGAATATGGATGCCAAGATTCCTAACAAGATCCTAGCTAATAGGATCCAACAGTACATTAAAAAGATTATCTACCATGACCAGGTGGGATTTACCCCTGGGATGCAAGTGTAGTTCAACATTTGCAAATCAATCAGTGTGACAGAACAAATCAGTAAGAGAAGAGAGAAGAACCACATGGTCCTCTCATTTGATGCAGAAAAAGCATTTGACAAGATACACCGTCCACTCCCGATTAAAACACTTCAAAGTATATGGATAGAGAGAACATTCCTCACCTTCATAAAATCTATGAAAAACCCACAGTGAATATCATTCTCAATGGGGAAAAGCTGACAGCCTTCCCTTTGAGACTGGGGACATGACAAAGATGTCCACTCTCACCACTGTTGTTCAACATAGTACTAGAAGTCCAAGCAACAACACTCAGACAACAAAAATAAATAAAAGGTATTCAAACTGGCAAAGAAGTTGAACTCTCTCTCTTCACAGATGACATGATACTTTATATGGAAACCCAAAAGACTCCACCCTCAAACTGCTAGAACTCATATAGCAATTCAGTAATGTGGCAGGATCCAAAATCAATGTACAGATATCAGTTGCTTTCTTATATACTAACAATGAAAATATAGAAAGGGAAATTAGAGAACCGGTTCCATTTACTATAGCACTAAGAACCATAAGATACCTGGAAATAAACCTAACCAAAGAGGTAAAGGATCTGTACTCGAGGAACCACAGAACACTCAAGAAAAAAATTAAAGAAGACACAAAAAAATGGAAGAGCATTCCATGCTCATGGATCAGAAGAATAAACATTGTTAAAATGTCTATACTGCCTAGAGCAATCTATATTTTCAATGTCATCCCGATCAATATTCCACCAGCATTTTTCAAAGAGCTGGAACAAATAATCCTAAAATTTGTATGGAACTAGAAGAGACACTGAATTGCTAGAACAAAGTAGAGAGCCCAGCTATGGACCTGCAACTCTATGGTCAAATAATATTCAACAAAGCAGGAGAAAATATACAGTGGAAAAAAAGTCTCTTCAATAAATGGTGCTGGGAAAATTGGACAGCTATGTGTAGAAGAATGAAACTCGATCATTCTCCTACACCATATACAAAGATAAACTCGAAATGGATAAAAGACCTCAATGAGCCAGGAATCTATCAAAATCCTAGAGGAGAACATAGGCAGTAACCTCTTCGACATCAGCCACGGCAACTTCTTTCAAGATATGTCTCCAAAGGCAAAGGAAACAAAAGTGAAAATGAACTTTTGGGACTTCATCAAGATCAAAATCTTCTGCACAGCAAAGGAAACAGTCAACAAAACAAAGAGGCAACCCATGGAATGGGAGAAGATATTCACAAATGACAATACAGATAAAGGGCTGATATCCAAGATCTATAAAGAACTCCTCAAACTCAACACTCAAAAAACAGATAATCACTTCAGAAAATTAGCAGAAGACATGAACAGACACTTCTCCAAAGAAGACATACAAATGGCTAACAGACACATGAAAAAATGTACATCATCATTAGCCTTCAGGGAGATTCAAATCAATTGAGATACCACCTTACACCAGTTAGAATGGACAAAATTAATAAGACGGTAAACAACTAGTGTTGGAGAGGATTCCCACTGTTGGTGAGAATGCAACTTGGTGCAGCCACTTTGAAAAACAGTGTGGAGATTCCTTAAGAAATTAAAAATAGAGCTACCCTCTGACCCTGCAATAGCACTACTTGGTATTCACCCCAAAGATACAGATGTAGTGAAAAGAAGGGCCATCCATACCCCAATGTTCATAGCAGCAATGGCCACGGTCGCTAAACTGTGGAAAGAACCAAGATGCCCTTCAACAGATGAATGGATAAAGAAGATATGGTCCATATACACTATGGAGTATTATGCCTCCATCAGAAAGGATGAATACTCAACTTCTGTATCAACATGGATAGGACTGGAGGAGATTATGCTGAGTGAAATAAGTCAAGCAAAGAGAGTCAGTTATCATATGGTTTCACTTACTTGTGGAGCATAAGGAATAACATGGAGGACATTGGGAGATGGAGAGGAGAAGTGAGTTGGGGGAAACTGGAGGGGGAGACAAACCATGAGAGACTATGGACTCTGAAAAACAAACTGAGGCTTTTGGAGGGGAGGGGAGTGGGGTGGTTGGGTGAGCCTGGTGGTAGGTACTAAGGAGGGCATGGATTGCATGGAGCACTGAGTATGGAGCATAAACAATGAATCCTAGAACACTGAAAAAAAACTAAAATTATTAAAAAAAAAAACACCTTTTGCACCAAAGATTAAAAAAAAAAAAAAAAAGAAAAGTCAGATAGTGAGAGTTGGTGATGATGCAATGAAACTGGAACCCTTACACATTCCTGGTAGTAAAATGGCACAGCCACATCAGAAAACTATCTAATAGCTCCTCAAAATGGTTAAACATGGCATGAACACACAATCTAGCAATTCTATTCCTAGGAATACACCCAAAACAACAGAAAACGTATGTCCACACAAAAACCTAGACATGAATGTTCAGGGCAGCATTCATTACTCATCATAGACAAAAGGTCTATGATCCCAAATATCCATCAACTAATGGAAATTTAAAACGCAGTAGATTCATACAATGGAATGTTACTGTGCCACCTAAAGGAACAAAGGACTGAAATGTGTGAATTATATCTCAATAAAGTCATTACTTAAAAAAAAAAATCAATCACCTGAAATGCACACAGTGCAATGAATGTTGACCATCACTCATTGGCATGACTCAAGGGAATGAGCCAAGCCAATGGGAAAGGATGCAGAATTCAATCATGCATTCAGAGAAACTGTTGCAATCAAGTCTCAAAGTGGAAAAGTATTGCTAAAGCAGTAGGTGAGGGAGAACCACCGTTCAGGTTAGCACCTGCTCTATGCCCCACATCCAACCTCAACGAACAGGAATGTTAGTACTCCAGCCTCCTGGAAGGAAAGATCTCTCCTACAGGCTAGCTGAATGTTTGAACCCTATCTAGGCTTAAAATTTAATTCAATAATTAAATTTAATTCAAATTTAAATTTAATTCAAATAATGCCATACATCAACCCTTTCATATTAGTTATGTTTCCAGTTAAATTTAATAACCTATATTTTCTGCTAGAGTTGTGACTTCATGCTAAGAGTTACACAATAATTTGTTAAAGTGTATAAAGCGGTATTAGTATATTTTAAGTGAATGTGACTTGCTAGAACTTTGGTTGATTAGACTAATAAGAATAATTGAACTGTTGGACAAGTTCAGCTTATTTGTGTCGTGTTTCCTGTCAAGCATCGGAAATGCCAAAACAGAAAAATGAATGCATTACATCAGGACAGATCTTAAGATTGAAGGGAATTTCATCAGCCAAGATTATAAATGAGAGGTACTGTTTTACCAATTTAGCCTGATCAACTTGAATTAATCAACCATTGAGAAGAGAAACAGGAAAATTGCTTGTTTTCTATTTTACTTATTTTTATTTTATATATTTATCACTAGTACATTAAGATTTGTTAAAAAAATTGTAAAGTTGAGCTTCAGTTCTTAAGGGATACTGGGGGGGGGGGTTTGTTGTTTTTTTGTTTTGTTTTGTTTTAAAGATTTTATTTATTTGACAGACAGAGATCACAAGTAGGCAGAGAGGCAGGCAGGGGGGTGGGGGAGCAGGCTCCCCGCTGAGCAGAGAGCCCGGATTCGAGGCTCGATCCCAGGACCTTGGGATCATGATCTGAGCTGAAGGGAGAGGCTTTAACCCACTGAGCCATCCAGACACCCCGGGAAACTAGGTTTTAAATATGTATTGTGAAAGAGATTAAAAATTTACAACCTGAGTAACATACACTCTTCTCATGTAAAAAAAAAAAAAAAAAAAAAAAAAGCCCTATTCAGACTTTCATGAAAACAGCGGTCTTTACATAGATCTCTCTAGACAAGAGATTTAAAGAAAAAAGTTCATTCCTTCCGTAAGTGTTCTGGAATACCTCCAGTGAGCCAAGCAGAGTTTTTGGTGCTGATAATACAGCCCTAACTAGGAGAACTCAAGTTTGCTCACATGGAGTTTACATTCAAGTCGGGAGGGACAGGCAACAACAAACATGTATTTATATATTAGGCAATATTTCTAAAAACATATTTACATCACGCAGAGTGGAGGACAGGAAAGCATAGTGGCTTAGGACACAAATTCTGAAGCTACATAGCTGAGTGCAAATTCTGGTCCCAATATGTAAGCTGTGTGATCTCAAAAAGTCACTTAACCTCTTGGGGCCTCAGTTTCTTCATCTGTTAAATGGGAATAATAGTAGAGCTACCTCTAGGTCTCCTAAGTGAATGAATCAGTATTTACAAAGCACTTACAACATCTCCCAGGACACAGAAAGTACTGTGCATATTTTGTTACAGAAAATATCAGGTAATAAGTGACATGAGAGAAAACAGAGCAAAGGAAAGGGACAGTGATGCCTCTGAAAAGGGACAGGGAGCCATTTCAAATTACACTGTCAGGACCCATCTCCATAAGAGGGGCTATCTAACCCAGGGGCTGAGTGTAATGCGGAAGAGCCTGTTCAAAATGCAGAAGGGCATTCTGGGCAAAGGGATGTGCAAAGGCCCTGAGGAAGGGGCACATGTGATGAGTGTGAGGAAGAGGAGGAGGTTCCATGTACTTCTGTTGAGGAAAGTCCTATGATCTTGTTTATATTTTTAAAGGATCTCTGGCTGCTGAGTGGGGTGTTATGGGGGAATCTGACCAAAGAGAGAGGGTTAGGTGGCCACCAGAGCCCACTCAAAAGCAATCACAGAATAATTCTTTACAACCTGTTTTCCCTTAAGAATGAGAAATGGGGGTGATGTGGGCAACAGTGGAGACAGGGAGGTGCAGGAAGCAGAAGGACGCAGGAGACGGTCTGGAAGGGAGAGCCAACAGGATGGGCACGCAGGATGCTTCTGACAGCCCTTAGAGCAGAAGCATCAGTGTCACCTGGGAGACCATGAGACAAGCTTCTGGAATCTCAGGCCTTGGGCCAGACCCACTGAACCTAAGCCGAATTGTACTAGCATCTCCAGGTGACTTCTCTTTGCTGCACGGGGAAGGTTGAGAAACACTAAGTTACGGTGGCTCCACGGTGGGGGGCAGGGGATGAAGTAGGAGAGAGGACAGGGGCCAGGGACGAAAAGCTTGAGGGCAGGGTGAAAACAGCCAGCACCTGAGAAAGCTTCCAGAAAAGCCGTGTCCTCAAAGGCTGCCAGTCTAGGTTACCGAATGTAATATGACCCACACACGATCCGACCCACAGCTGTCGAGATGCCAAAAGCATCAAAGGCGGGGGACAGGTTTGGTTTCTTTGGGTTCTCTTGATAATTCAAACACACCCTGCAAACACCTGAATCTCTAAGCATGACATGCTTGGAAAACATGCAAAAGTTTATTTAAATGATGTGCTTGCCGGATGGGAGACAGTGATGTACACACACAACTTCAAAGGCCCCGATGATAACAGTCTTTTTCAGGTGTTAAATAAAGATGACATAAAGCCTTTACATATGAAGTCTTTAAAAGATTTTATTTTAAATAACCTTTATGTGGCCTATTAAATATTAACTTCTTAGGGTGCCTGGGTGGCTCAGTTGGTTAAATGTGTGACTTCAGCTCAGATCATGATCTCAGGGTCCTGGGATCAAGTCCCACATCCAGCTCTGAGCTCAGTGGGGGAGTCTGCTTGGTAGTCTCTCTCTCTGCCTTGCTCTTTGCCCTTCCCCTGCTCGTGCTCTGTCTCTCTCAAATAAAATACATAAATCTTTAAATATGTTTAAAAAATATTAACTTATTAAAGCCTCACCAAACCTACATACCTATAGATAGGTACTATTTTACCACCACTTTACAGAGTAGTAAACAGAGGCACACAAAAATTCAGGTAAGTTCTGCAACATCTCACAGCCGGTAGAGGCTGGAGTCAAGCTTCAGGGTCTGTCCTTATAACCACTTTGCTGCTTTTCTTCAAGTCAATATACAAAAGTTGCCTTGAAAAAAAAAAAAAAAAAAAAAAACCACTGGGCGCCCGGGTAGCTCAGCCCAGTAGGCAGCTGCCTTTGGCTCAGGTTGTGATCCCAGGGTCCTGGGATCGAGCCCTGCATCGGGATCCTTGCTCAGAAAGAGCCTGCTTCTCCCTCTGCCCCTACCCCCTCGCACATGTTCATTCTCTCTCTCTGTTGCAAGAATAAATAAAATCTTTAAAAAAAGAAAAGAAAAATCAGAGACTCATTGGAATGAAGCTTGTGTTTAGAGGAGTCCCCCCTTATCTGCAGGGGAGACCTTCCAAGAACCCCAGGGGATGGTTGAAACCTCAGATGGTACAGAACCCTCGACGAACTACATTATTTCCTACGCACACATACCGATGATAGTTTAATTTATAAACCAGGCACAGTACGAGATTAACAATAAAAACTAATAATAAAATAGAATGATTTTGGTAATATACTGTGACCAAAGTTCTATGAATGTGGTCTCCCTCAAAATATCTTCCTTTGCTATGTCCACCCTTCTTCTTCTTGGGATGATGTGAGATGATAAAAAGTCTGTGTGAGGAGATGAAGTGAGGGCAATGACCACAGGCAGCGTAATGGAGCGTTCAGCTGCTAGTGACCTTGTGACAACATGTCAGGAGGGAGGCGCGTCAGCCGCTGGACCTCAGTTGACCGCGGGTAACTCAAACCGCGGATAAAGGGGAACGACATTACTCCCCAGGCTGACTTACCCCCCCTTCACTCCGGACAGATAAGAAATCAATCTTATACTCAAAGAACCTTCGAGAAGGTTTCCTTTCTTCATTTTCCTTCCTTCCCTTGATAAATGATTCCAAGGTCAAATGTCTCCAACTGCCAAGGTGCTCTTCCTTGCACCGAATTTGAACTTTCTTACAAGAACTTAACCTCCAACATTCCCTCTGCAATGTAAGTACGTTTTCCCCTTGCCACTTCTCTGAAACCCAGACGGCTGGGCTCTGAAATTTTAAATCCATTCTGTTACAGGGATGCCTCCCTCCCTCCCTCATTTTTTTTTTTCCTTTTCTCTTTCACATCCTAGAAATGTCCTGTGCTGAATCATTACATTCATTAGGCTGAATACAACTGTGATTCCCTTGCTAATCCTCACTTCACTTGGAACATTAGAAGTCAGGAACATCAAAGATGTCACGGCAGAATGTTCTTATGTGCCTGGAGTGGAAAATGCCTCAGTGGTGAGGCTCTGGGGACAAGCAAGTGTCACCAAGGAGATGTGCTGTTCTGGGGCCTCGCTGTCTGTAAACATGACCCAGAGATTCTGGTTAAATATCTATCGGGGACCTGAGATGGCAATGCTGTTCTGATAGGTCACCCCCAACCCTGTCATCAGTGAGCAACATGGAGAGGTATCTGCAGTGATCCCCAGAATTCAAATGATAAGAATTCAATGTTTCGGTGCATTAAGTGTCTCTCGAGTGCTGAGAAATAACGAATCACTGGAAAGAAGCCAATGTGTGCAACGTCCTGCCTATGTGGATTTCAGCTATGCCAATAACTTAAGCCAGAAGTGAGTACCGGGATCTTACAATGTATAATGGCATATCTTTAGAATCCCTGGAATTCCTTAAAAAAAATTTTTTTTCCCCAAAAATCCACCTGGTCTCTCATAAGAATAAGTAAAGTGAAGTTAGCCCAGGCACCATTAGGGACACTTATCTGTACAATTCAATGGTCGGCTTAGAAACATTTGGAGACTAGCCCTCTCTGCTTCCCCAGGGCCTCCATCAACATTTGGCTACATTTTATGAACATCGTGTATAACAAGTTTGCAAAGTGCAGTGGTCTTCCAGTGGCCTTTGCAAAGTGCAAGGGCCAGCCATGTAACCACTTCTCAGGTAAGCCAAGTCTGGCTAACTTGACCTTCTCAGCCTCCCCAGCTCTAACTTTAGGATAACCTGCATTTCTCAGCATTTTTTCCTTCCCAACCTCCTAAGGAGCTTTTTTTCCTTTAACCTAGCTACCCCCCCCCCATGGTATTTTAATATCATGGTATACTACAGATCTGATTTTGTCCTTAATGGATATTTAAATGTGATACATAAAGAGTAAAATTTGTTCGCCCCCCCCCCCAGAACCAATGTTTGCCCCCTTAAAGTGATATCTCCCTGTTTGAGAATGTAAGAGATAAGGACATCTATTCTCCAGAGCAGTTCAGCAGAGAGGAAATATGCACAATGAGGCACCAGGCATAGTTCAGATTTTTCTTTCACGGAGCTGATATCTTAGTGGTTTATCTACAACGAGCCTTCCCAAGAACGTGAGAACTGTTACTCTTTACCATAATGTCATGTTACGCTACACGTTGCTAGACCGGATTCCACAGTATACACAGATCAGCCAAATCTGGGTCACAGTATTAAAGACCCATCTCTAGATCACCCACCGACGCCCTCCAAATCATCGCAGAGGGCAAAGCTCAAGAGCTCACTGAACTGATTAACCCAACTCCATTATTTCCCAAACGAATAAATCAGGTCCATCTTTGATATGTATCTTCTCTTTACCTAAGTTCTCAGGAAAGACTCCCTCCACGGAGCTATAGGCATATTTAGGTATTAGCAGCAGTATGGAACAGTAAAACTCTTACAGATATACTGACATCCTTTTTAATTCAGGAAACTTCAGTAAAGGAAAGGCAAAAACATCATACTCAATGGGGCTCTAACCTGATGACACGATTCAAGACTGATGTTTTTAAAAACACTTTATGTCGCTAATTTAATGCAAAAGGGACTCCTCAGTATTTACAAGTGTCTAGGAAGGAAGCTTTATTCATTTTTCTGTTCCTCCTAACATCTGTACTTTTCCATGAAGTTACGGCACCACAAAACCTGAAAAGATGGCTGTTTGCATAAAGTTAGATACAATCGCTTCATGGGCATAATCGAAGGGAATGTTACCCTCTCTTTTTTTTCCCTGCAAACCAAAGTTCAGAGCTAGTTTATCTTGACTGAGGAGAACATGAAAATCTGTTTCTCACTTATTTTTAGGAAACAAAAACCATTTGCTGATTTCTGCAGAGGCTAAAGGAGTAGACCAAAGACTCATTCTCAAAGGATGGCAAATCTGTTTCCTTCCTGAGCAAAATAGAGCAACATAATGCCCCAAGGAGGCAACCAGCAGAATTTATCACTACGGGGACAACGCAGAGTGAAGGTGGACCGCAGCAGGAAGGTGACCCATGGGACTGGGGGGAAGCAGATGCTATCATTAGAGAAAAATATATATAATCGAGCCCTGGAGCTGGTTTCTTTGAGCTGCCCCCAGAGTGTAAGCAGCAGGGGACAGAAAGATGATAACAAGTGCTCCTGGACTGTGACAGGTCACCGAGCGGAACACAAGTTAAGTAGCAATCTTCCCCAAATTCCTACCACGTGAGAGGGGGCAAGTTCAACCCTGCCCAAACTCACACGTGTGCCCCCAGATCAGCCGTCCCCTTGAATGGTTTTGAAAATTAATGCTTTAACTGCGAGTTTTTCTTCTTTTAACATCAGCTGTGCTGCGGGTCTAGGCCACCTTCAGCAGGAATCGTGTGCTCATTGGGCAGATAAAAAGCTCATGCTAGAAGGGCTGCTGGATTACAGGGAGGGTGCTGGAGGGGAGAAGGCAGTCAGCATGGGCTGCTTTCCATCCACCTTCTACCCACCTTCTCATCCCTGTGGCGCTCCGACATCCCCAGGGGGCCAAGTGCAGGCACCCAATTTTGTTCAGTTTTGAATGCCTATCAAACCCTTCACCTCTCAGAGATCTGAGATCTGAGCTAGGGCTGTAGCCTCGTGTCTCTGCCATCCAACCAGCAGCCAAATGGTGTACTGACCTCCAACACATTCTCCAGCACCTTCCCCTGGCTTGTCAGCTATTTCTGGAGTGGTTACATGTGTTCAGCCCTGGGCTAGGCGCACTGACTTCATCTACGGAGGAGTCCCTACAATGGCACCTGTCATCATTCGGAGCTAGGACCCGGAGTACAGCCCAGCAGGGTGCAGGCTGTTGCTCTGTGGTTGACAGATGGACATGAGGAATGCAGGAAAGAATTTCTCTTTCCTGCCTTCGAGAATGCCCCTGCCTTCGAGAGCGTGCGGTCTGCGGTAGGACACAAAGAGCCATCAGGTAAACTCTGGTGCCACGAACCAAGCTGCGAGGCGATTCTCACTTCTTTTCTAGGGGGGGTTGGCCCAGGGGAGGGGGCCGTGTCACTGAGAAACCCAGATTTAGTCAGCCAGTAAAGACACTACAATTTTTATTGTGCTCTGAAGGAATTTTAGCATGTTTAAAAATAGCAGGAATTGGTCCATGGACAGAATAGGTTTTTTTCAGGAGTTGGTAAGGGCATCCTTTGCGGTTCCAAGTATGGCTTCAAGGACCCTTTGTATGGTTGACAGGATTCAAGAATTAATAGTTGGACAGGGTAACCTTGAAAGTCCCTCCCAGTTTCCCAAATCCTGTGACTCAGACTCAGAGGCGTGCCCATTTTAAGATTGTTGGTGTAGGTCATGCAGAATTAGGCACGTGGAATTCTTGAGACAGGCAAGAACCAGAGCACATTAGCTCCTAGCGGCATCTCCTTAGTAGTTGTATGTCTCTGAGGTTGCAATGTCTTGAGATTTTTGCAGAGTTCATAAAATTTAAAAGCATGATGGTTAAGCTCCTTATTCATACCAAGGCTGAGTAGAATAGACTGTAATATTTTTCACTTATTGAATTTATTGCCATTTCCTCACCAAGCTTGCGCTCCATACAGAATTTAATCTCCCATGTCATAGAGACCAAAGGTCATGTGATGAGGGCTCCTGGCTGGCTCAGTAAGTGGAGTATGCAACTCTTGATCTTGGGGTTGTGAGTCTGAGCTCCATGATGGGTGGAGAGATTACTTAAAAAAAAAAAAGTTCCCTTTCTTTGGGCCTTAACCTATTTTCCCCTCTTCCCATGTCTTTCAATGAAGGTGGTACCTGAGCTTGTCTTAACGACCTTATTCTCTTTTTTCAACGACTCTTTGGCATCTACACTGCGCCCTCTTCAACTCTCTCTTCCTGTGTTCAGTCTATCTGTAAGTCCCTATAACATTCACACAAGTTATTGTTTCATATACATCATACATCACTCCCTTAGTACCTGGCCCATGGAGGGATCTGTGAAAATTAATAAAAGGAAACTTCATTTAAAACGGAATCGGGAGCCAGCAGGGGGAGCTCTCACACCCTACACCCCTGGTCAATGGCATCCCCTACTACTTTAGCAACAGGCAGGAGTGAGAAAGGTTTTCCTCCTCCCCCAGCAACAGCCCAGCCAATGAGAGACCGTCACAGCTCAGCCAATGAGAAGCCACCATACTTCCAACTTCCAGTTTAACCCAATGGACGTTTTGTTTACAGCAGCCTTTCCCAACTTGCCTTTACAAAAGAGAGGCTCTGCCTTGGTTCCAGGGATTCGCCTACTGTTTGCCAGTAGCACACTTGTCCCAGGTTACAATTCTCTGCAGTTCTCAAACACACCCATTTGTGCTGGTAAAACTGGCAGTTTTATTTTTCAGGTTAACAGATCCATCCCTTAGTCTGGTCCCTTCTCTCTGGCCTCTCCACTGGTTTTCCTGTTCCCAGCTGCCCATGACAATGGTGCGGCCAGGGGTTCTCCTTCCAAAGGGAGGCTGGCCTTTATGTTATTCAGATACCTATGACCCTTCAGGCCCTCTCCAGTGTCTCTTGGAGAATTCCCCAAAATGCAGGGAATAGGCAGTGGTCTGGGCTACGGTTTTAGGAGGTACTTGGGATGAATGTCGCTAGCATGGAGACTCGATTAAAAACTACTGTGTGTCTCAGTAAGTCATTTATTTTCATTTTGATCCTCTTAGGGTCCTTCTGAGAGATCTAAGAAAAAGCATCCATTTAGTGCTAGAAGGTCAGGATCTACCCTTAGACATTTGCTGATCTGCCTTTGTAACAAGCCTACAGGCACAGCTCTGAGCCGCAATGAAGGAAGAGCGTCCAATTCGAATTGAGTAACAGGGTCAGGTTGGCTGGATTTATTTAGAGCAAGTAACAGAGGTTTATAAGTTCCTTTCCAAGTGGAAGTATTTAAGAAAAATAAGTGTCAGATGAATCTAAGTTTAATAAAAAATAATATAGGGGATGTGAACATCATGAAGGCAGCATTTGGGAACAGACCTACAGATGGACATCCAGACCCTTATTCTCTTGGACAGCAGCCCCAGCTGAGCTCATCTCCAACCACAGCTCTTCATAAATTCTTCAAGAGCTGCGTTTCTGCCCCCTGACCATGCCCTGCACTGTCCCCTCTCCATACCCCTTATTTATGCCATCTCTATAGTACTAGCCTGTCTCACTTTGGGCCCTCCTGAAATTCTATGTATTCTAAGCCCCAAATCAAATGTTTTTTTTCTCTAGGAAGCCTTCCACTAAGTCTTGAAATTATGATTTAATCATCTGTGCCATTGTCCCTCAGCTGTGGTACTTACTGTATTTTCTCTGGTAATAGAGTTTGTTTACAAATTTACTTGACCACAGCTGACTCTTGAATCACTCAGTGCTTAGGGGTGCTGAACCACCTCGTTTCTGCAGTCAAAAATCCACAGATGACTTTGGACTCCCCCAAAACTTAACTGTTAATAGCTTACTGTTGACCACAAGCCTTACTGGTAATGGTCAATGAACACCTATTTTATATATGTATTATATACAATAGTCTTACAATAAAGTAAACTAGGGAAAAGAATATGTTACTAAGCAAATCATAAGGAAGAGAAAATCCATTTATGGTAGTGTACTCTATTTATCAAAATCCATGTATAAGTGAACCTATACGGTTCAAACTGTGTTGTTCATGAATAGACTGTATATTGTAAATTCTTGGAGGGCAAAGACTATGCCATTTCTATATTTACATTCCCCATAACCACGAAGGAATGCCAATATATATATTTGTAAATGAGGTAACGGGTAGAAATTTTCTATCTCATCTTGTTGTCTGACCCAAAATCCATCTGTAGCTTTTTTTTCTCTCTTAATAAGCAAGTACCTTCAAAAATAAATCTTAATACAAATACGGACAACTCTGACTTACTGAGTGGAAAACAACGTACAATACACTTCTCAAGTCCCTGAAGAGAGATTTTTATTAGTCTCCTTATTTAAACTCATATGAGTCTTTCTTTTTTTCCTTTGTTGGGGGGTAGGGAGCAAAGGGGGAATGTGTGGGTGGGAAGTTGTGTGCCAATCTAATACAATATGAGGATTTGGGGAAAGGACCTTAAAAATTAGCCAAACCTCCAGAATTAAAGACTCATTCTCTTATAGGACAACTGGTGATTGTTTGCTGGCTTTGTTCCAGGTTTTACGCATAGAGAAAATTGAAGCCGCCAGCTCTACCGTGCAGGAGTCAGGCCTGAATCAGTTATACCGTGCTCAGTGAAAATGGGGCACGGTAGCCAGATACTTTGCTTCAGGGGACTCTCAACTGGCAGTTAATAAAGTTATTGAACACCAGCCTGCGCCATGTGCTGGGTCCCAGGGACTTGAGTGCTTCTCCATTGTAACTTTATTTGCCACAGAAGAGGACTGGTAACTTTCACTTCCTAAGACCATATCCAGCCAATCACTAATGACCACCCCCGAGGCCCATAAAACTATGGACACGCATGACTATAAAAGTACTGATTATTTGCCTGGCAAAAGGCCAACTGACATTGTTAGAACTTGCTTTTCTGAGCACTTTCAGCCAGATTTGTACTGGTTAACTAGGCATCTCTGACAATGATCTGTCCTACAGGCCTTGTCTGCTCAGAGAGAAGAGCTTATGGCTATGTTCAAAGTCAACTGAAGGCTTGAACAGGTCAGACTCACGGGCTTGGCCTCATCACCACTGTGGCTGTGATGAATGACTTTGCCCTGATTCAAAGGGTATTCACAAGGTGATGCTCAAATTTTTAATAAGTAAATAAATATACGTGTGTGTGTACATGTACAAAATGTACATATATAAAATATGTAGCCTACAAACCTAATTTTATGCATAATTTTCATATACCATGTAAGTATATGTAATACACTTAGATATATAAATTTCTGAGTGCCCAACCATTTCTAGTCCTGAAGAGACCTGCACACACACAGCCTTTTTTTCAGGTTTTTGGAAGCTTAAGTCAGTCTCAGTCATCTCCTTACCATGGAGATGCCACCCAGAGAGGGCCAAGCTTTCTTGCTGATGGAGTCCTATTTTCCTTTTGTGCCTCGTGGCCACTTTAGAAAAGACTGATGATCACAGTGATTTTAGCAGGATGCAATTGACTAAATACCAACGAGGAAAAACTGGGAAACGTAAGGGTGGTTCTAAGACAGTGCTTACTTGCGGAACAGAACATACTAAGAAAAGGCACCTTCATTTGAATACAAGTGGGCAAATACAGATATGTTCTTTTAAAACTTAATCTACCTTAATGAGGCTTAACCCACATGTTGGCTTTCTTTGTCTTCTTTTTTACAGCTTCACCTAAATATGTTGGTTTGCTAGTAACCATAACTCAGGATTTCTTCTTTTCCAACAAAGACAATCTATAAAAAGGAAGTGTAATATGTGCTTAAATCAAGAGCATCCAAGGCTATGTGCAAGAGAGACTAGAAGGTGGTTAAGACAAGTAAAGGTTGTACTGGGGAGGTACAGAAATCTTCTCCATTCAAAAAATGAACTTGTTTTGGGAAAGACACGCAATGCAATTTTAAGTCACATCCCACCTGTGTTAAATCTGAAAAAGGTGTCCATCCAAAACATTGGGGAAGGAAAGGGGAACATCCTCTCTACCTTGCTTGAAAACTGCAAAGAAACAACAGTCATCTGGGCCACAGCAGCCTCAGCCAAAAGGAGCTGGATCTACAGGTGGTATGAAGGATAGATGGAATGAAGAAGGGAGGAGGGAGAGTAGTGATGTGACAAACATAGGGAAGTCTTACCAGGAAACAACACCACTGAAGTTCTAGATCGCCTATAAAACATGTTGTGTGAATACTTTCTTAATATCAAATGTTGCCACCATCATGACATTGTCCCAGGTATTTGGTACCTTTGCCAAATTATAGCTTCTTCCTTTCTACTCTTCTGAAGAATGAGCATTAGGTCGACGGAAAAGGCAGTGATGGTCAAGAGACACAGCAAGCAAACCTCATGAAAAGACTTAGTAGAAACACATGTAAGAAAAGCAAATTGGAATTATTTTCTAGTCTTGCCAGTCAACTCCTCCCATGTTATGTAACATAAACTGACTTGATAGGGACAGTAGTTCATTTGGGAGCAGAGACCATAGGACCAAGACAATCATGGTATTTTGCAATCCTCCATTATATAACAGATATTAAGCCTGTTTCACCCTGATCAGCATGGAGCCATTGTTTACCCGCACCTCACTGCAAGAAGACGTTAGATGATTTCCTTGTTAAAGGAAAGTCATTCTGCCAATGTTCAATGACTACATTTCAGAAGCTTGGGTTCTAAATCCATCCCAAGATCTGCTCATCCACAGCCTCTAGATTAGATTTCTTAGTGCCTCAGTGTTCCTACTGATGTTACCCAAGGTTAGGGAAGGCAGAACCTAGGATCCTCCAATAGATCAGAGCCCTTCTTCCATATCTCGCTGCTGTCCAATTTAGGTGGACAAAGAAGGTAGTTTTTGTTTAGCATTTATTTTTTTTAAAGATTTTATTTATTTATTTGACAGAGATCACAGGTAGGCAGAGAGGCAGGCAGAGAGAGAGGAGGAAGCAGGCTCCCTGCCGAGCAGAGAGCCCGATGCGGGGCTCAATCCCAGCACCCTGGGATCACGACCTGAGCCGAAGGCAGAGGCTTTAACCCACTGATCCACCCAGGCACCCCATGTTTAGCATTTATTTTTTTTAAAAAATGAATTCTAGGGACGCCTGGGTAGCTCAGTTGGTTAAGCGGCTGCCTTCGGCTCAGGTTGTGATCCCAGCGTCCTGGGATCGAGTCCCACATCAGGCTCCTTGCTCAGCAGGGAGCCTGCTTCTCCCTCTGCCTCTGCCTGCCTGTGCTCGCTCTCTCTCTCTCCCTTCTCTCTCTGACAAATAAATTTTAAAAAAATGAATTCTAGTGGGCTCTAGCTAGGACTACTCCATATAGCTTAGGTCACTCGTTAACATCTGTATGACACTCGTACCTGTCACTCAAACCAATGTCAATGTTTGCTCCTGGGTCACCGAAGTATTTTATATTTTGTCATTGAATATGTTATAATGTCAATTAAGAAAAAAACTAATTTAAGCTGTGACAAATACAAATTCATTGTCTGAACCTGAAAGTAAAATTAGAAGAAGTCCCTGTAATTTATTTTAAGTATCTTATTATGCTTAAAACAAATCTGACAAAAATGATTTTGGGGTCGGCAAACTTGTTCCACAAAATGCCGCATAGTAAATATTTTTGGCTTTGCAGACCACATATGGTCTCTGTCACGTATTCTCCCCTTCCACAAAACAATTTAAAAAAGTAAAAATTGTTCTTAGCTCATGGGATGTTCAAAAAACAAGAAGTGGGCCAAATCTGGCTCATGAGCCATTTATAGTTTGTTAATCCTTGCCTTAAACAGCTTAGGATACTTTCATTTCCTCAATTCTTCCTGATATTTGTCCCTCCAAAAATTGATCAATAAGCACAAGCTAAGACAAAGACTAAGCCAGATAAAATATTTAATAAAAAGTAAAACTGGATAAAGGGGCCTGAAAAAAAAATTCTTCTGTTTTATTTCATAGAGCCTACTTGGACCCCTACGCTGCTGTGGATGATTGTACGAGGAAGTTAAACCCAATGGTTTGCAACTCATGATGCTCTTTTTCAGAGGGCTGCCACTGGGATTCTCCAAAGCTCTTTGGATCATGCTGAGCAGCACTTGCTGTGTGCATTTCCAGCAGGAGCAATGCTAGGTTATGTATTACTGTTAATGAGATTTTCAGGAAGTACCCATGACATTCAACATACTGTAGGACCTAAGTTGAGTGGCCAGGGGACAACAGCAGCAATCCTAGAACAGCAGGTTCTCAGAAGGAAAAGATGAAATGCTGCTTTAGGGGCACTCGTATCATCTGCATTTTCTCTGTGGAGCTCTAAGACTAATGTCGCCTCAGGATGGGGTGCCCCTCTGCCCTCCCTTTGCAAATCCCCATTCAGTGACTGTAACACACAGATGCTGAAAGCCCACAAAGCAAAACATAAGATAAAAGACTGAGAAACTCTGTCAGAAGTTGACGGCGTCCAACAGAGTAAATAAAAATACTTCCAGGCTGAACAATGAAAAAGGTTTCAAGCAGTGCTGTAGCATGCGTGCCATGTTTCTGTGAAGCCTTCTGCCTGTAGTCTAGCACATTCTGAAGGTTTCAGATTTCCAAGACCAATGTGCCTGCAGTCTTCAAAAATTCAGCAAGTAGCCACAGCAATAAGGCAAGAAAAAAGAAATAAAAGGTATGAAACTGGAAAGGAAGAAGTGAAACTACCACTATTTGCTGAGAACAGGAAACTATTAGAGAAACCCTGAAGTCTCCTCCAGAAAAATGTTAGAACTAATAAATGAATTCCGCAAAGTTGCAGGACATGACATTGATAAACAGAAATCTGTGACATTTCTGTACACTAACAATACACAATCAGAAAAAGAAATTAAGAAAGCAAACCCATTTACAATAACATCAAAAAGAATCGAATACTGAGGAATAAATTTAAGCACAGTGATGAAAGGCTTGTACACTAAAAACTTTAAGACACTGATGAAAGAAACTGAAGACACAAATAAATGGAAAGACATGCCATGTTCATGAAATGGAAGGATCAATATTGTTAAAATGTCTATACAACCCAAAGCAATCGATGAGTCAATGCAATCTTTACTAAAGTTCCAATGGCATTTTCCAGAGAACTGAAACAAATAATTCTAAAATTGGTATGGAACCACAAAAAATCCCATATAGCCAAAGCAATCTTGAGAAAGAAGAACAAAGCTAGAAGTATCAAGCTTCCTGATGTCAAACTATACTACAGTTATAGTAATCAAAACAGTGAGGTTTTGGCTTAAAAACATACACAAAGATAAATGAAACAGAACTGGGAGCCCAGAAATTAACCTACACATATATGACCAATTAATTTATGACAAAGGAGCCAAGAATATACAAAGGAGATAGGAGAGTGTGTTCAATAAATGGTGCTGAGAAAACTGAACATGTAAAAGAATGAAACTGGACCACTACCTTATACCATACACAAAAATTAACTCAACATGGATTAAAGACTTAAGTGTAAGACCTGATAACATTAAATTCCTAGAAAACATAGGCAGTAAGCTGCCTGACATCTGTCTTAGTGATGTGTTTGTGTATCTGCCTCCAAATGCAAGGGAAACAAAAAGCAATAATAAATAAATGGGACTGCACCAAACTCAAAAGTTTCTGCACAGTGAAGAAACCATCATCAAGATGAAAAGGCAACCTAATGAACAGAAAATACTTGTAAATCATATATCCAAGGAAAGGATGGTATCCAAAATAGATGAAGAACTCCTACAACTCAATAATTTAAAAAGCTTATTAAAAAGTGAGAAGAGGATCTAAATAGACATACAGATGGCCAACAGGCACATGAAAAGTTGTTCAACTTCACTAATCATTAGGGAATGATAATCAAAACCACAGTGAAATACCACTTCCCACCGTTAGAATGGCTAGCATCAAAAAGACAAGAAATAAGGGTCAGAGAGCATGTGGAGTAAAGGGAACCCCCATACACTGTTGGCAGGAATATAAATTGGTGCAGCCATCTGGAAAATGAGATGGAGAATCCTCAAAAAATTAATAGATCTAATATATGATGCAGTTATCCCACTTCAGGGTCTTTATTTCAAGAACATGAAAACACTAATTTGACAAGATATATGCACCCCTATTATTTACAATAGCCAAGATATGGAAACAACCTAAGTATTCAACAACAGATGAATGGATAAAGAAGGTATATATATATATATATATATATAATGGAATATTACTCAGCCATAAACAAGAATGAAATGTTGCCATCTGTAACAGCGTGGATGGGCCGAGAGGGTATTATGCTAAGTAGTGGAGAAAGATCATTACCATATAACTTCATTAATATGTAGAATCTTGAAAAAACAGAACAAATGAACAAACAAAATAATATAAAAACAAACTCATAGATACATAAATACAGACTGATGATTACCAGGGGGATGGGGTTGTGGGGTGGGCAAAATGGGTGAAGGGGGGGATCAACTGTATGGTGACAAACGGTAACTAGGCTTTTGCACACCTGAAACATATGAAATGTTATATACCAATGTTAACTAAAAGAAAAAAAAATTCAGCAAGTGCTATTTTTGCCCCTGCTTCAAAGACATTTTAAATTAACACAGAGCTCCTCATTAAACTTTAACTTACTAAATAGTAAAACTCTAATTGCTTTCCAAAGAACCCGTTTCTTGAAGATAACAAAATGAAGACATAAGCATTTGTTCCACATTTAACATACATTATTCCCATTGGAAGTATCCTTTATGTCTCTCATAGGGTTAAACTTACTACATGAGGTCACTCATGAAGCATTACCCATCAGCCCTCTGTTGTTCTGACAGATGGGCACAAATCTGTGAGGAAACGGTTACCTCACAAGTCATCAAGGAGTGACAGAAGTCATGGTTATTCTTGACCTGACAGAACTAGAAGACTCGTAAGATCCCATGAGAGGGGCACTGGGTGGCTCAGTCAGTTAAGCATCTGCCTTCAGTTCAGGTCATGATCCCAGAGCCCAGTGATCGGAGTCCCACATTGGGCTCCCTGTTCAGTGGGGAAGTTTGCCTCTCTCTCTCCATCTCCCTCTCCCTCTGCTCATGCTCTCTCTCTCTAATAAATAAACAAATAAATAAAATCTTAAAAAAAAAAAAAGATCTCCCAAGACCTGGGTATTAAAGGGCTTGGAGCCACCAGGATCAAGTTGTTACTAGACATGGTCTTTAACCTTGCAGATTTTGGTTTAAGCACAGCTTTTGTACCCTCATTTGTAGAGGGTGGAGAATACCATAGGCACCCAAAGAACACCTTGACACTGGGAGAGAAAATCCAACCCCTCACATAACCAGGATCAGATGAAAGTTTTGAGCATATTATGCTAGTGACTAATGACCTTCGACAGTCTTCCCGGTTCTTCTCTAAGACCACATTGGGCCTGCCTATAGTGGCATCTTCATCCCTTTTACCATACAACCACACACCTACCCAAAACACCTGCCCAGTCACTATCCATACCAATGACCTTGGTAGGAAGGAACAGGAATCCAGAAGACACAGGAATTGAACAGTAGATGGGAAGAGGAATGAAAGCTCTAAGTCCATAAAAGTACTAAGTCTTTAAAGAGGAATATAAATCCTGACAGAGAGATCTCTCACTTTACAGCGATGCCCCGAGCTTCTTAGAATCTATTTAAAGAACCAAAGCAAAAACACTTTACTGACCACTAGAAAGCACTGTAGTTGGACTAGAAAAGTAACAGTAGTAAATCTAAGAACACTCATCCCATTTCAGAAAAGACACACACTGAGCCAGATCTCTAAGGGCTGGCCACCACGAACCCAGATTAAAATTATGGATCAAAGCTGATCGTTCTGTATTGCCAGTTTCATTTTGTGATACCTTCTGGGGCAAAAGCATAA
Organism: Mellivora capensis; assembly: GCA_004024625.1. Taxonomy (NCBI): domain Eukaryota; kingdom Metazoa; phylum Chordata; class Mammalia; order Carnivora; family Mustelidae; genus Mellivora; species Mellivora capensis. Next base: position 192,897 of record PISX010000416.1, on the reverse strand, counting down.
AACCACCCCAAATAATAATAAGTGGAGATTTGGGATGATTCTCCACAGATGTCTAACATGGCTTTGGTTTTGTCCAAAACAGAGAGTTATGATCACTGAAAACGCCCAATCACGTGAAATACTGGGAACCATTTATTTAAATCGGCAAAGTTAGAAAATTTAACTTTTCACTCAGATTGCTGGCAAAAAGTATTTTCTTCCAATCCAACTTGATCTGAATACACTGTGCCTTACTTTGTGGCTTTCCTATTTATAGACCAGACCTTTGAGTCTTACATGGAGGTTTCCTAAGAGGTTCTAAAGCCCCGACACCAGATATCACAAAGGCTGCAAACATTTATTTTTTTAAAGATTTTATTTATTTATTTGACAGCCAGAGATCACTGGTAGGCAGAGAGGCAGGCAGAGAGAGAGGAGGAAGCAGGCTCCCTGCAGAGCAGAGAGCCCAATGCGGGGCTTGATCCCAGGACCCTGGGATCATGACCTGAGTTGAAGGCAGAGGCTTTAACCCACTGTGCCACCCAGGCACCCCCAAACATCTATTTTTAAGTTGCATCTTCCTCTGTTAGACCACGCAATACAATTCTGTAAACTAAAATGGTGCTCTTTACGTAACGCAGAAAGCTTCCAGAATATTAAGTCTATATGACAAGGAATAGATATTAGGAGTGGCTACTGAAAAATCTCTTGGCCTCTGAGCCACTGGGGGAAATGAAACATCAGATAACAATTGCTACTTCCCTGTGAGTTGGACCATGATGTGCTGTCACTGTGATACAAAGCACACTATGAAGAATGGTCATGCAATGGGCATCTGGTCAGGCAGCCCATGGCTGGACCATCGATCTTCCAAAGACATGGCACTGGACTGTCATAAAAACCAGTAAGGTCATCCAGAGTGGGGGAGGGAGGCTTAGTTTTTAACAATCTACCTAATTCCCTAAAATGGGGTCATACCTGTTACAAACGTTTGCCCTTGGTCATCAAGATACCTGTAGAGCGTTTAAAACAAATTACCACCTTAACAGGGAGGAAAATAAAAGAATTTTAAATATCCCCCTTAGACCAGAGTCAGGAATGTCTTCACCGTAAGTGCTAAAGTGACAGATATTTTCTGGACTTCATTTTTCACAGCGACTACTGTCATCACAGTGATGCAAGACTTGGACAGATATTTTTTTAACTTGGGTGTAATAAACAACCTCTCTCACTCCTTCCTTGCTTTCCTGTAACTAACAAATAGCGGATACTAGAAATGCAAGACCTTGGGGGTAGCAAAAGGCAGCAAGGAGAAGCAAAGGAAGCAGAAAAACTTAACAAGGGAGCCAAGTCTCTTCAAAGAGTTCATCACAGTGCCCTGGGTATGTGTTCCTAGCTTTTATCCCCTGGCTTTGGGAGGCAACACAAGACCGCTTTAGAGAAAGGCCAGTGTTCGCAGCTTCAGAAAACACGGTGCTCAAAAAATACACGAACAAAAACGCAAAGACAAGCTGCGGAAAATATCTGCAAATCACACATCTGAGAAAGGCCTGGTAATCAGAACATAGGAAAAAACGCTTACAATACAGTAAGACAAATGACCCAGTGTGAAAATGGGCAAGCACTTTAAATGGACTTTTTGCTGAAGAAGATACACAAATGGCTGATGATCACAGGACAGGTGTTCGCCATCATTGGTCACTGGAGAACTGCAAGTTACAACCACAATGAGGTATCACTGTGCACTTACTAGAATGATAATAAGATTATATCAATAAATAAATACATATACACACACACGTATATACGTGTGTATGTGTCTATGCAGGACAGTGTTGTCAGTGCTGTGTAATAAAAGAGGAACCTTCATTCCCACCTGAAATCAAGAGGCTTGATTTCAGGCAGGAATGTAAGATGAGGCAGCCCCCCTCCTAGACGTCTACCCCAGAAAACTAAAACATGTTTCTACAGAGACTTCTGTGCAAAAGTTCACAGTGATTCTATTCATAACGGCTCCCAAACAGGAAACCTTCTAAATGTGTTACCAACTGGTGAAATGAGCGAATGAACCATGGCATAGCCTTACGATGGAATACCATTTGTCAATAAAAAGGGGCAAACTAGATGGGACAATAGGAATGAACATCAAAATCTTTAAGCAAGGTCAAAGAAAAAAGTATGTATCATCCAACTCCATTTCTACAGAATACTCAGAAGAGCAAATCTAGGGAGACAGACAGCATGTTGTGGTCACCTAGGACTGGACGGAGCCGGGAGTTCATGCCAGCGGCAGCAAGAGATCCTTTGGGGGGTGATGAAGCTTTTAAAACTCAACAGAGGCTGGGGCGCCTGCGTGGCTCAGTCGGTTAAGCATCTGCCTTTGGCTCAGGTTGTGATCTCCAGGTCCTGAGATGGAGCCCCAGGTCAGGTTCCCTGCTCCGTGGGGAGTCTGCTTCTCCCTCTCTGTGCTCATGCTCTCTCAAATAAATAAACAAAATTGTAAAAAACAAAACAAAACAAAACAAAACCCTCATCAGAGGTGATGGTGGCATAGTTCGTGACATTTATAGGTAATGACTGAGATACTTACTTAAAATACGTATAGAAGTTATACCTCAATCAACTGTTTAATAAAATGGAAGAATGACAAAAATCCTCTTTTCTTCTTTCATGTTAGCCAAAAATCATGGTGAAACTCTGCATGAGTTTTTTTTTTCGTTAATTCCTTTATTTATTCACCAGCGTTTATTAACTAATGACCATGTTCTCAAAACGGCTTTGACCTCACCACCGTGCTAAGTGAAAGTCTCTGAAGGCTGGGGCCTTTTCTAATTGCCCTAGGAATTTGGCAGTGATCGGACTATTTACTAATCCATGGGGTTTTGAATCGGGGACAAACGGGGCTGGACATGGCAGAGTGGGAGAGTTTAAGGATTGCCATTCCCCTCCGTGGGATGTCAGGAAGCACTGTTAAGATTAGGTATTACTCTAAGCAGCTGGCAAGCACTGGAGAAGATAGTTCATCCAGTCCTTCCGGGGGAGTCCAGCCAAACACCCATCCTTTATACCCCCAACTCCAGCTCCGGTATGCAATTCTAAAACCCACTTCATGCCCTAAATGGACAATTATAACATGAAGCAAGCCCATGAATAGGTACGAAGGTTATAAAATTTAATGTTAGGCTAGAAGGCAGATTTGTCCAAGCCCAAAATGTGTACATTCTGTTGCACAGAAGGGCACTTTTCTTGTCTCCAATTCCTTTCGCTCCTTTATTTTTAATGCACTCTTATTGCAAAATAGCATTAAAGGAGCGAAATTTCAAAAAAGAAAAAGGAACGTACAGAATTCCGCAGGCATGTGGGGAAAAGTTGAATTTTTGCCAATCGAGGCTCACGTGTGTCTAAGAGATGTGTTAATTTTCCTAAACACAAAATAGCGCGCGTGTCAGGGCATCTACATTTAGACTTTGTGTTTTTTGTTTTTATCCGGCACAGTGATTCTGAAGCTCAAGTGCGTGAGGAAGCTGCATAGAATCGCATACACATCACCCTAACGTCCTAGGTGGGTTTTCCAGTTAGAAGACAATCAGGACCCACAGTCCATAAATTCCGCAGCTCAGTGTCGATGTCAGGATGGGGAGGACTATGATAAATTCACTATAAGATCTGTGAGACTGGATTTCTGAGCTGTTTTCAGCTTCACGTTTTTTGGTTTTGTGCTTTGTTGTTGGGTTTTTGGGTTTTGTTAGCTTGAATATAATCAGTGCTGGTATTTTCCAACTGCACTCCTCAATCCGGATCTCAAAGCACCTTGCCAACAAATCATCATTCTCATTGTTCTCTCTGGAGGTAGACCCTAAACCCCCCAAAACAAACACAGAACACCAAATCTATCTATGGAGGCATGAAGAGAAAACAGAACAGGACTAAATATTGGCTTTTCTCCCATAAGGCTTTAATGACCAATTTATTTGGCAAACTCTATGCCGAGCCTTGATGCTTTCCAAGTCCCAGGTGCATGATGAATGCTTTCAAACTGCTGACTTTTATAACTTGAAAGGGCCCGTTTTAAAGTTGTGACTCATTTCTGAGTCTGAAAAGGCTATATCCGTACATATGAATCAGACTCTGGAAGTCTAAGTTTACAAAGTATTACATTACCATCAACCACAAATTACAAATCCATTGATGAAATGCTTACAATTTACTTAGCAACAGCTGAAACTTTGAGCAGTAAGAAATAATCTAATTATCCAGTAAACCATGCTCAATCAAGAGGCCAGGAGGATGTTTCCCAGCACCACCCATGGATATTTTATGACTACTTTGACAACTGCTGAAGAAACTTGATCCCAAGTCACATGCTTCCGACTTAAGGAAATCAACAGGAAATAAGGCATCTCTGATGGTCAGGCCCTGAAAAAGCGCAGACCTCTCAGAGGGTCGCTTAAAAATATAACTAGAATCATGGACCACAGGTCAAGAAAGCAAGTTAATGTTCAAAAACATAGCTCCTCATTTCACGCACTCCGGCATGCAGTGCCACGTAAATAGTTTTTAGAAATCAATAGAACAAATGAGACTCTCAGATGCCATCTATCCCTTCCCTCCTCGAAAGACTGGCTTTGATCAGAGAAAAAAAAAAAAAGCAAACTAAAACTCTTTTGAAATGAGAAACTTGAAAACTAGAATCCAGATCATTTAAGCATTCTAAATAGTTTATCCCCCACTTGAAACCTGAAGTGGCTTTATTCAAAATCAGGCTCTATATAGAGGAAGTCAGAAAAGTCTGAGCTCAGAATAGCAGATTCACTTCTGATTACAAAAAAGTAACCATTACAATGCTAATTTAATTTCCTAGATGTCACAATGACCATGCAGGAAGAAGGGTATATTCCCATTACCTTGGTATGTACAAAAATGACAATGGTATGCAGGGCCCATATGCAATGGGAAGCGGAACCCCAAGTCATATACCTTCTACAAATGAGTGCTAAAAGTTTGGAAACACATGTAGTTACAAAAGGGGCCATTCTCATCCTGCGAGTGTTTTCCTCATCGACTTCTTGGTTAATATTGATGTCGGAAGACATCATCAATCCTTGGGCTAAAGCAGCTTTTTTATATAAAGTTTCATGTGGGATACAGTTTTTTTAATGGAACGTGACCTGTCTGTAATATTCCATGATATACTGTTATAATAAAGGAAGTTTCAGCTGCATTTCAGAAATCACTTTTTGGGCAATTAAAACAAACACAGTGTAAGAGACTATCAGTGACAGGCTTTTAAGTATCTTAAAAATGAATTAAGAAAAAAACAGAAGTCTAACTAGATTAATGGAAGAAATAAAACATACTTTTAAGACTGAATAATAGATTCTAAACACAACTGAAACTCCATTCCTTGATTGTCTTTGGGATAAATTGAAAAATGAATACTTACTTACCTATTTTTATGTTATTATTATATTATAACCTATATTACTGTATCTCATATCTTATATATATTATTATATATTATTCAGTACTATATATTACAATATATTATAAATATATATTGTATTGCATAATATATACTTATTACCTTTCTTTACTATTAGTTTTGAATGGTAAAAAGCATTTATTCTTCATCCATCTAAAATACCATTTGGCTTATAAGAATCTCTACAAAACAAGTTCCATTGTTCGCTTCTCCAGTTTTCCCACTTGGGAAAAGAGCAAACCATTCCAAAGCCATTGTGAGAAACCTTTCTTTCTTAACTACTGCATTCTAGTTAATGCCTACTTCAACACTCCTGGAAATAAAGCAATGATGTAAAGAAGAAGAGCAAATTTAGGAGTGCCTGGGTGGCTCAGGTAGTTAATTAAGTGCCTGACTCTTGGCTTCAGCTCAGGTCATGAACTCAGGGTCATGAGATCGAGCCCCGTGTTGGGCTCTATGTTCGGCAAGGAGTCTGCGTGAGATTCTCTCCTTCTACCTCTGCTCCTCCCCCAGCTCAGGCAAGCACACTCTCTTTCAAATAAGTAAATAAAATATTTTAAATAAAAAAAAGAACGGTGAATTTGTTTGGCCACAAACATCTTAATTAATTGAATCTTTTCCAGTGATAAACAGCACAGATTGTTCCTGTCTGCTTCTCTCCATGGTAATACGGCCACCAAAGTTCCCAGCTCCCCATTCTTGATCCTTTCTTTCTGTCCATTCCAAACTCAGGCCCCTCCCCCACACAATAAAACCTATAGCAATCAGGAAGAGAATGTTGTGCAGAAAGTCAAAATGTCTTTCCATCTCTGAAACTTCAGTTATTGACAAGGGCCAATGCTGGTTCCCAGAAGATGTGGTAAAGCCAAAGCTCCTTTTCTCCTTGGATATACCCAAAGCCCCTGCTCATATTAAATCTCCTGGAAGCCCTTACAGGAAAAAAGAAAAAAACAAAATGGAGCAAAACACATTCCTCCACGTAACCCGCACTGGCCCCCCATTTCCCATCCTACCCCTGGCAAAACAGTTTCCTCGAAAAGTTTCTGGTGAAGCACACTTTAGAATCCACACTCACCTATACTCTTGACGAAAACAGTGATGTCTCAAAAAGTACAAGAGGGGATAATTCTCAGTTTTCAGGACCCCAAGCTACGGGGTTCAGACTTCTCATAAGACATAAACGTTCCCAAAGGTTCTCCTGATACCTCTGATTCAATGTCTGGACCTGAGTCTGCATTTACAAGGAATCATTTGAACAGCACTGGGACACACTTTCCAGGTTATTTTTTTATTTTTTTATTTTTTTAATTTAATTTTATTTTTTATTTATTTTTTTATTTCTTTTCAGAATTCATAGTTTTTGCACCACACCCAGTGCTCCATGCAATGCGTGCCCTCCATAATACCCCACCTGGCTCCCCCAACCTCCCACCCCCCGCCCCTTCAAAACCCTCAGGTTGTTTTTCAGAGTCCATAGTCTCTCATGGTTCATCTCCCCCTCCAATTTCCCTCAACTCCCTTCTCCTCTCCAGGTTATTTTAGAAGCAAGTGTTCTTTCCAGGCTTGATAGCCACCTCTACACAGAGCCAAAACAAAACCAGAGAGAGAAAGGACACTGGTCTGCGGCAGCCTCCTCCCAACAAGCACAGGCTACAGACATAATGCCAGCTATGGGCCACTCAGCTTCGTCCTACCTTTCAAAAAAGGGGAGGGATGGGGAGAAGGAGATAGAGAGGGAGGGAGGGAGAGAAAGAAAAGAAAGAGGGAGTTTTTATTCCTTATAGATAAATCAGAGATACACGATCTGTCAGGGAAAGTAATACCACCAGGAAGAGCTACCTCCTATAGGATGTCCCCCTCATTCGCCCAGAACATTTTCCAGAAACCTCTAGATGTGCTATGCTCAGTGGAAGGAGAGGGATAGGTTTGCAAGCAAACTTCTCCAGAGAAACATCTGCTTCTCTCTCTCTCTCTCTCTCTCAAAAGCTCTCTCCTTTCCAACATTTTCTTAAAGATTTATTTATCTGAGAGAGAGACAGACAGACAGACAGCAAAGGCAGAGAGAATATCCTCAAGCCGATTCAGAGCCTAGAGTGGAGCCTGACATGGGGCTCAATCCCAGGACCCTAAGATCATGACCCGAACAGAAGCCAAGAGTTGGCTGCATAACCAACTGAGCCACCCAGGTGCCCCCAAAGTTTCTCCTTTTAAAAATATTCCTAGACATGTTCTAATTAACTAAGAAGAGAATTTCTATTAGGTGTGAATCCCCCTTTAATATGGAGAGAATACTTGGGGAGCTCAAAGATGGGCCTGGGAGGTGCATTTAAATTCAAATTTCAAACCAAAGAAATAGGAGAGCTGTGTGTTGTATGAATTACTGCAAAGTCACATCAGGAAGAAGGAAGGGAGGGAGGAAGGGGAGGAGGAAAAGAAAAAGGAAGGAGGGAGAGGCAGAGAGGGAGGGAGGGAGGGGGAAGAAGCGGGGAGGCAGGGAGGGAGGGTGGAAGAAAGGAAGGAAGGAAAACATAAGGAAATGTAAGATGTGAACCACATCATATCAAACTGTATTAAAAGAAAGGCTAATTTCTTTTTTTTTTTTTTAATCTTTGTATCTTACAAGTCACAATCTGGAGATTTTGTGCAACAAACTGGGAGCTCAAATGAAAAACAAACTGTGGAAATCTACTATCACTACACTGGTTAAAGATTTTCTTTTCTTTTTTTTTAGATTTTTTCCCCTTATTTATTTATTTGACAGACAGAGATCACAAGTAGGCAGAGAGGCAGGCAGAGAGAGAGGAGGAAACAGGCTCCCTGCTGAGCAGAGAGCCCGATGCAAGGCTCGATCCCAAGACCCTGGGATCCTGACCTGAGCTGAAGGCAGAGACTTTAACCCACTGAGCTACCCAGGTGCCCCAAGATTTTATTTTCTTTTACTCATTTGTACAATTAGGAAATGTTACCTTTGGAAGAAGAAAGTTCATCAATCCATTTAGTTTGCAATGAAGAAATTAAGATAAAAAGAAGTGAGCTGGTTGACCTGAGGCCACTCAGCCCCTCTGTTGAACAAGTGGAATGAAATCCCAGTGTCCCAGTCCAGAGTCTGATCTCCCTCCCTTCCCCACCAGGCCACAGTTTGTTCCCGTTACGTAACTGCGGGCTACAGATTCTCAGTCTTCATATGAAATGGGCAAATTTCAGGCTCTAGTGTCTTTTTATATGAACCCAGGACTGGTCTGTCACCTCACAATCTCAACCTGTTAAAACACACACACACACACACACACACACTTTGGACTGCTAGGAAGATGTGGCATCATTTACCTGAGGTCTTCTGAATTTAGTGAAGATTGGTTCAAACAGTTGAGATGGACTGTTTTTGAAGAGAAAATGTATGGCACGTGCTCAGTTTTGAGGCCATTTGTCTCCTGGGTCCTTGGGGAGCAGACACGCTGGGGACCACTCATACAGCTGTACGTACAGTTCAACTATGCTTCTACCCCCACTGGTACGTTGTTATATCTACCTTCCAACTAAGAGCAATTTTCATAAACCCATCTAGGGTTTACCAGCTAAGGTTTTCCATATTTATTCTTCAAACTTTATAGGTACATCTGCTCCAGAAAACATCATAAGCCTCTAAATACCATGACTGCTAGCAAACAAAGCCTTGCCATAAGGAGTCCACGTTCCGTGAGGAAGAAAACTTTAATCCTTCAAACGCCATAGTTACAAAGAAAAGCTCGAGGAAAGATTCAGATACTTGATACTAAAAACTAATCACTCCAGAATTTCCTGTAAAATAGACTCAACAAACATGCTGATCTTGGCTCCCTCAAAACTCCATGAGGGAGCTGTTCAAGAAACTGTTCAAGAAACGAAGCCTACAAAGCAGAAGCCCGTGAGCACAGCAAGTATGAGTGACAAGACAGTATGAAGGGAATTGACAAAGCCAAAGGACAGGTGATCACAGACTTACCTGACTCACGGAAGGAGAATTCTAGACCAGGAATGGTAAAGAATCACGACGAAACCATACTGGCATTGAGAACCAACCCGAGTTCCACCCAAAGACTCTAAAAATCCTTGGCATCTGTACCTCTGCAAGTGGACATCAGGACACAGCCTGAAAGGTGAGGACAGGTTCAGATATGCGTAAAAGCAATTAGGTATCTAGATTCTCCACTCTCTGTCACTTGTAGTACCTTTTTCCAACTGGCAGAAGCCTGAAAGTTTGTTGTCTCGAGAGGTAAAACACAAGGTCAGTGGGCTGACGGCATCAAGCACCATAGGGAGTAGGCTACCATGCTACAACTCGGAAAACAAATAAAGGTTCACAGAATCGCAGTTGAGACCTCTTCTCTGCCCTTTCAATTCACAGTACACGGTCCCCCTAAGCTTGCGCCTTCGAGGTAGGACAGAAGAAACAACATCCCATGAGCCTGTCAGATCGTTCGGAGATAACAGAAAATATGTAAAGAACTAAAATTGGTGTTCTGGCACCGTCCCACTCCAAACAACCCTGTAGTGAAGCTCACAGTTGACAACTTCTAGATATGCAAAGAAAATTCCACTTAGCCCTTCAAGGTTACACTGTCAAGTAGGAACAGACTCCTAGGGTCGCCTAACTCCTTAAGGAAAGCTAGAAGCCAAAACCAACAGAAAAATGAATCTTTGGGGGAAATAATACATATACAAAGAGAAAACATTTTCAAAAATCATCATCATTAACATCCCTGAACAAATAAAACAAGGCATCCAAGAACAAAAGTATGATGCTATTTTTTTCAAAGGGGCACTTGGGATCAAACATGAGACCCTGGAAATTAATATAAATTAAAAAGAAAATAAAGTCCAATAGAAAGTACAGAAGATAAAAGGGAGGTTATATTCCCTAGAGCAAAAACAGAAATGGAAAAAAGAAAGAAAGAAAATGGAAAAATTAAAGAAGTAATAGAGGAGGACCAATATCCACACAACAAAATACAGGAACAAAAATCATTAAATGATTCAAGAAAATTTCCAAGAACTGAAGGACGTTCATTCCAAGACTGAACAAGTCTATTAAATTCCTAGTACTCTAGATTAAAATAGATTCACACCAAGATGTATCCTGTTGCAACTGTAGAACACCAATCCTAAAAGCTTCCAGAAAAAAAAAAAAAGCATCAAAAATTGAGAATAGTATCAAACGCTGCTCCTGGATGCCAGAGGAAAATAAAGGCTTTGATATTCTGAGCAAAAGTGATTTCCAATCTAGAGTTTTATATCCATCCCCATTATCAAATAAGAAGGGAGAGAAAAACGACCATATCTACAAGCTCTCAAAAAATCCTCTCTTTCTCACCTGCTACCTTTTCTTAAAAGCTAGGGAGGTGAATTCTGCCAAAACGAAGGATAGGTGAAAAGTGAGGGAGAAACGGGGTTCAAGAAAAAGGGTAGCCAATGTACAAAGAATCCAGAAGAAATTCCCAATGTGATGGGCAAATAGGTTAGAAGCAAAAATTGTTTTTCAAGGTGAAATTGATAGATTGCTCAATATACATGAATCTAGCAAAAGAATATTTACACAATATGGGGGAAATTAGGGAAAATAAAAAGATGTACAGGAAAAGCAAAATGCTAACAAAGTACTACACATAGTTCAAGCACAAATGCAGTTTACATAGTCATAAGGATGTTAATGTAGAATGATCCGTGTTGACATAATTTGTTGGGGAGATGGAAATTACTCTTCTGGGGGGTAGAGTCATGAAAGGGGTATATTCGTGTGAAAGAAAACTAAAATCCCAACTTTCCTAAAAAGCTAATGAAAAACCTAGTGGTAACAACATAAGCTATAGCATCCCGAAATACAAAAAGCAATTACTAAAAACATTGACTAAAAGATCTTTGAGCGACTGCTTGCGAAAAACCAAAATAGGGAAGGGATATTATAAGTTTGCTATTTTTGCAACAATTCTCATACAGATAGTCTTCTTCATTAAACTGTATACATAATACCTTCGATTTTCAAAATCTAAACTAAAAAACATCTGGTCACTATGGAGAATATCCTAAGATTTACCTGTTCTATCAATTACTAAATTGTTCCTATCTATTGCTAATTTCAACCTGGATTTTCTTAACCAAGGTCACATGAGGCTTCATCCCTCATTATGATAGAGTTCCTCCTATTTATGTAACAAATCTATTTTTGTTTGTTAAAATGGAAAGGTTAATATCACTGACACTATTACTAATTAATTCAGACTCACTGGGCAGTTCCCAAATTCTAAGAACGTATGTCTATCTCTAAACCACCAGAGTACCTCAGACAATAAAACAAACCCCACTTCCCCTTCTCACTAACTGTTGAGTTTGATAAAAACCAAATAGTATACCCATAAGCTCCTTACCAGTCATCACATGAACACTGGGTTAAACGGGCAGTACAATCGACAGACCACACTGAGATATTCCCAAAAGTTCAGGCAGCCTGAATCACCATGTTTCCGCTGGATTTCTGTCTCAACAGTAATCTATGTTATAACCAACAAGGCACCAAAATTATTCAGTGTTACCATGAAACAGACATTTCGGATAGAAACCTCCTATAAAATGTGTAGGCCTCCAAATTTTGACACAGAGTATAAAGACAGCCCTCTCTAGAAAACGGATCCAATCAGAAAGTAAAATGCATCATCAGGGCACCTGGGGTCGGGGGGCTCAGTCGGTTCAGTGTCCGATTCCTGATTTCAGCTCAGAGCATGATCTCAGGGTTGGGGGATCAGCCCCCAGTAGGGCTACGTGCTGGGCATGCAGCCTGCTTACGATTCTCTGTCTCTCCCCCTATTCCTCCCCACCCCCTCTGGTGCTCTCCTCCCTCTCTCTCTTAAAAAAAAAAAAAAAGGAAAAAAGTACATAATCATCAAAGCATCACTGTAAGCAAAAATGTGCAGTCAAGTTTCGTCAGACTCGTTTTAAAACACCAGAGAATCCAACATTTCCAAGCGTGAGTTCCCGAGTGCCTCTGGTCTAAAATGTGTTCTTCCTCCCACTTGCAAATTATGTTCCCAGGAAAAGAAACAAACTTACCTTTCACAGGCTCGGACAGTCCAGGCGGCAATTATCCACAATGAGATACTAAACACCAAGAGTACAGTTCCTGGACAGATAGTCATTAGCGTCTTCATAACAAAACGGGTATTGAAGTTTATCTTATTCAGTGCCCCGATGCTTCGAGAGGAGGCATCGGTGAACAGTTTGCTATGTAAGAGCATGACTCTGGCGATCAGATAGAGTCTTAAGAACATCGGGATAGATAAAATAATGTCCACATCGGCGGTGGTTGTGGATGGGGCATAGGAGAAGGCAAGCCGGGCCGTCCATGTGAATGTGTAATTCCCAGGTATGGGATGGATAGCACACACCAGTATTTCCAAGCAGATGAAGAAAATACGCTCATAAGTCATGGCTATTCTCCAGTCATCTGCTCCGTTGTCCACCATGAACAACTGAAAAAATAAAGTAGAAAGTCAGCTTCAGTATGGCACGAATGGTCCACAAGGGTTAGTGCAGAGTCGAAAGACACATTAACATGGGACTTGGAGCGATCACGGTGAGCTAAGGGGTGTAATGCTTAAATGCTAGCCAGGTACGCTATTTTAAGAAAACAGTCTTGGCGCAAAAGGAGAACTTCGCTTTGCAGACACTGAAAATGGGAAACGTTCTCCCTGGGTGCTGGAATTATTCTAGGACCGATGCTCCTGGAGAATGGGGTAAGTTACATCATTTTATGAGAAGGGGCTTAGGATGATCGGGTAATGCCCCCACCCCCCATCCCCGCACATTTCGAGAGCCACAGTGAGCCTTAGGAACAATCTGTTCTCCTCAACAAGCGTCTGGACCTAAAACCCTTCCCCCATTCTAAGCACATTCTCAGTGGAATCCATTTGCTCGTACCTCTGAGGTCAGTTACAGCCTATAATGCAGCTGCACCCGAGCCTTCTTACGGGAAATCTCATTGGCTTCAGGGAGAAAATCACAAGGGGTCACAGACAAAGGTGGCAGAAACATTTCTTCCAGCTTCTCCACCTACAACTCTACCTTCCTCTTTTCTTCTATCCTTCCTCAGCCTTCCCATTAAGTATGAGTTTGTTTCCAATGAGTTTGTTTTCTTTAATAAAGATTCTCATTTCAAAATGTCTGTCATTGCTCACACTGCAATAAAAAAAAAAAAAGAAAAGAAAAAGAAAGCCAAAGAAAAAGGAGATAGATGTATAGATAGATAGATAGATAGATAGGCAGGCAGAAAATAAAAGGGACAGAAAAGAAAGTTTCCTGTCTTCCCTGGTTTCCTGGTAAACAAGTCCACCAGGCTCTGGGAGTCTGTCAACAACCAGAGGTATCTGGAAATGCTCGGTGACATTTCTGACTGTAACAGGGACTTGTGGGGGCTTCCTGGCATTTAGAGCTAGGAAACCAGGGGTGCCAACCATGCTGGAGTTCTGGGAGTCTGCCAAGACGCCCGTGGTGCTCCCCCATGAGGAAAGATGACATATTCTTTGTCTTTTGGTAAGGAGCCAACTTAAGCAGAAAGAGTGCAAGGAGAGCCACCCAAATGAGAACAGTGCCTTCTCAGGTAAGTGAATCTCGCATAGGAGGTGGGCAGAACAGGTCTGCTCCCTGGTTGGAGCCCATGGACTCAGCTTCTCTCGAGATTCAGGCAAGGGATCTTCCCCCCTTGGCTACAAATGGCCATTCCCGGTTAATTACTCCGCGGGGCATAGCTATTTTCCAGGCTGCTATAAAATGTGCCACTTTTTTCCGGTACCTCCAGTAGCTGGAGAGCCAGCAGATTCTCCCCAAAATGTAGCAAATTTTAACAGCTGATGTTCAATTTGGCAATGTAAGGGCACGCATTGCATGGAGCACTGGGTGTGGTGTAAACTTGTGATCTCTGTCTGTGAAAAAAATAAATAAAATATTTAAAAAAATGTAATGGCTCGAGGTGTGCCTCTGTCATGAGTTTTCATCTAAGGACCGTAAGGTGTTGGACAAATGCTAATTGACAAGAACGATGTTTTCCCAGTTTCCGGTAAAGAAACCGGATCGCAAACACAAAGGAGGCCAATTGGGCTAGAGAATATTCTGGTTCAGTCTCGCCACTTCCAATATGGCGTTGGCATCATGGATTGCTCTAATAGATACAGAAAGACTGTCCTGATACAATGTTACGAGCCTGCTTGACTTTGTATCAGCGGGTGTTTACTGGGTACAACAAAACATTAAAGGCATGTGATCCTGCAATCTCTTAAGATGTTTACATCCGAAAAAAAATGCTCCCTCAATCGAGTGACTCTGAGAGGCTATATACATTCCAAAGATGTTGTCACTGCTCTCTTTAGAAACTGCTGTCAGGGCCTGGCACAAACCACGTAAGAAAAACAGTTCTGTTATTTAAATCCACATTTCCATTTCTACTGAAAATGGTATTACCCAGCTTGATTGTCTACTTTCTTCACCAAACTTGGCTCTGGATGACTTGGCAAACACTCAGATCCACCCCCCAAAACTCCGCCCCAAGACTCCAGAGAGCCATACACCGAGCCAGAGAATCTGAGTGTAATTCCAAGACTTTCCACTCACTGTTCCGGGCAGCAGTGGCAGAAATGCCGCGGAAGTACCTTCCCAGGGAACTGGGGAAGAAATGCCAGGTTAGACAGAGAGTTCAGAGATTGCTCCCGAAAATCCTCCTGTCTTTCTAGGACTAGGCCCCTCCCTCCATCACTCACAGCGCACCTGCTCCTCTGGCCGTCTGTACTGCTCACGCCCATCACTTCACCTGTGACCTCACCAGCATTCTAAGCAGCCTGCCCCATTTGACCTCCAGGTGGGCCTGCCCAGGATCCCTCCAAGCCGGGACCCAATGTCCAGGCTGCTGCAGGTGGACAGGCGGAGACGTGGGGGTGGGTGGGGCTGGGCCTTCATGCTCAGCGGAAGCCTCCACACCCCAAGGGACCATTCCCCCATCCTCCCTAGCGCCTGCTCTGGACAATCATTTCCCCTTGCCAACTTTTCGTATCCCTCTCTCTTAATGTGCTGTCCTCCCAAAACCAGAAATGCCCTCCCTGTTGTACCCTTCAGCCCCAAACTTAACACATCTCACCCTTTTCTGCTTATTTCCCTTTTCTTGTACCCAACGCGTCTAAAGCAATGCTATACCCCAAACCAGTTCTTCCTGAGAACCGGGTTTCTGGGCTTCCTCTCTCAGCAGAGTAAAT
Organism: Mellivora capensis; assembly: GCA_004024625.1. NCBI lineage: Eukaryota > Metazoa > Chordata > Mammalia > Carnivora > Mustelidae > Mellivora > Mellivora capensis. Next base: position 177,168 of record PISX010000416.1, on the reverse strand, counting down.
GGCAAGGGCAAATCCCAACTGTTCATTGTAAGCAAAGGAAAGCAAACAAATGAGAACATCCCCTTACCCCCCACCCTGGCTCTGCCCTGCAGATGATATTCATTTTCCCAGTTTGCTTTCATTCCCCCAATGCACCACCCATGTGGCTCTTGCCCTCATCTGTCCACCACCACTACTCTTGTTAAAGTCGCTAAAGATACCTCAGTTAGGAAAACCAGCCCTGCCCTCTGACTTTTTACCTGATCTCTCTGACATTAATCGCTCCTTCCCTCCAAAAAAAAAAAAAAAGATCTATTCTCTTGGCTTGTGTGACATATATATATATATATATATATATATATATATATATTTTTTTTTTTTTTTTTAATCTGCCACCACTACAAAGAATCCAGCTCTTTCCTTAAAAAATCCACTTTCCTCCTCCCCATCTAGGTGCTGCTGCTCTCCTGAGGCCCATCTCTGACTCTTCCCTGTCTCTGTACTTTCTAGGGAGATCTCCTGCCTGCCTTCCATCTCCATGACCAGAGTCTTCCACAGGAAGCTACGTCCATCCTCTAATGACCTTTGTAAAATGTGAATGACATCAGCCCATGGCTTTCAGGATTAAAACCATTCAAAGACCCCCATTCTGCCATCTGGTTGTGCCTGTCTCTTGAACCTCAGTGCCTGTTCCCTCTGGTGGCAGGGATTCCAGAACATGCTACCACCATGGCGCTCCCATGTGTCTGTCCCCTGGACTCTGTCCCCTGGCCTGGAAAGTCTTCCCACCTAGCAAATTCTTCTTCCTTCAAGACCCAACTCCAGGGGCGCCTGAGTGGCTCAGTGGGTTGGAGCCTCTGGCTTCAGCTCAGGTCATGATCCCGGGGTCCTGGGATCAAGCCCCCACGTCAGGCTCTCTGCTCCACGGAGAGCCTGCTTCTTCCTCTCTCTCTCTCTGCCTGCCTCTCTGCATACTTGTGATCTCTGTCTGTCAAATGAATAAATAAAATCTTAAAAAAAAAAAAAAGACCCAACTCCACAGTCACCTCTTTTCAGAACGTTGTCCATGCTCGAACCGAATCTGCCAACGCGCTCTCCTTTGTTCCGTGACTCCTGTGTCTCTTAATGATGTTTCCTGATATGCGGAGGACAGTGAGGATTTCTTTGGAAGATTATCACCCCTACTCATCAGTGAGGCTCCTTGAGGACAGGAACCGTGCTTGTTAAATGAACTGCCTTGTTACTTCTCGTTTAAAACTGACCATCCTAATCACTGCACAGGCGTAAGGTTAATTAAATGTGCTCATGGACGAGCCGAATATTGAAGCATAATGCGAACGAACTAAATCTACATCATTGCCCGAATGTGTGCAGAACACGTCCTACTAAATGCTAAGTCATGACAGCAACATAATTCTGCAATTCCGCAGGAAGTCCAGAGAACATTCTTCTTCAGGAACTTGCCCAGAAAAATCTGCTGTCACAACGTTGCTTTTTTGCCACAAGGGGCTTCATTGACACCTCAGATGAGTTTATTTTGGTTTCATGCTTATCACGGTACATCTTTCAGAGCTAAAACCATTTCCTTGTCCTCTCTGCATAGTCCCCAGCCCTAACCGCTGCTTGTTTCTTTTGCTGATCCTTTCGTTCGCTCAACGGCCAGTGGATGGGAGACTCGGCATTGCACCGGGAACTGCGCTCCGTATCGGGCTTCTAGTAGGACTCACAGCAGAGCGAGGGGCGGCTCCGCAGAGCTGACTTCCAATAGGAAAGAAAGGCAAAGTCAAGAAAGCGGACTCGGAGCCATTTAAGAAAGGAATTCTGCCTGTGGACACCGCTCTGAAGGAAACACACAGGAGACGAAAGACGGAAAAATATCCTGATGGTGATGGCAGATGTGGGCCTCAGGGAAGATGTGTGGAGAAGAAGTACCATTTCAGGAGATGGTACCTGGATGAGGCGGGAGAACCAGTCATATAAACAGCCAGGAGAAGAACATTCTAGGCTGGGGAAAGAGTGCATGGAAGGGGCATGGGCTTTCCCCAGCTGAGCGTGCTTAAGGAAACAAAAGGACACCGGGTGTTGGACACTCAGTGATCCCCAGCAGAGTAGAAGGAGAGGAATTTGAAGAGACAAATTGAGATCAGATATGCAGGATGCTGTTGGCTATGGAATCGAGGCTGGATTTCACTCCAGGCGCAGCGGGCACCCGCTTAAGGGTAGGCAGAAGGGTGGCAGGAGCTGGTTTATAGCCTTAAGGGTTCATCCTCACTGTAAGGGAAACCAGAGGACACAGGGAGGATACAAGGGAGGACATTCTACCGCTGCTGATTGGTTGCACTTAGTATCCCCACGACCTGGACCGGGAGGTGGGGGTTGCCATGGAAATGGAGACAGTAGGCGTGCTAGAGACAGAGTTTGCAGATCTTGCTAGAACTTGCTGATGGGCTGAATGTGGGAGTGATAAAAGAAAGAAAAGAATCCTAGGTGGCTGAGCTTCTACTCTGAAAAACACAGTGGAGGGCTGCGCCACTTCCCGAGGACAGTGGGCTGGTGGGGGGAAGGAGGGGATGAAAGGAAAGAGTATGTGCTGGCCACTGCCATCGGAGCGCAGAGCCCAAGTAGGCAGCAGTTTATGCAAGTCACTGAAAGAAGTCAGGACGACGGGAATGAACGTGGAAGGTAGCACTCGTTAGGTGCTGTTCTCAGATGAGGTAGAAATAAAAAAGATGGCACACGTGGTGTGAGGAACCCCAAAAGGAGAGGGCAGCTGGGAGGTCAAGCCCGTCTGTGAGGTAGAAAGACAGGAAAGTGTGCTAGGGGTCAAGGTTGAGGGCTGCTAATCAAAACTACACAATAGTAATTTTTAAAAAGATTTTATTTATTTGACACAGAGGGAGAGATCACAAGTAGGCAGAGAGGCAGGCAGAGAGGCAGGCAGAGAGAGAGAGGGAAGCACGTTCCTCACGGAGCAGCGAGCAGGGCTTAATCTCAGGACCCTGAGATCATGACCCGAGCCGAAGGCAGAGGCTCAACCCACTGAGCCACCCAGGCGCCCCTACAAAATAGTATTTCTATAGAGAAAACGAAACCATCCGAAACATCGCAGTCATTCAATCACTGACTCCACGTCAAGGATTAAAATCCACCAGCAAAAATGTTCCCATTATATCCCATAGGATCCATATATATGATTGGGTGGGGTTTTTTCCCAAAGATTTTATTTATTTATTTGAAAGAGAGAGAGAGAAAGCATGAGCAGGAGGTAGGGGGAGAGGGAGAAGCCAGATTCGAGGCTTGATCCCAGGACTCTGGGATCATGACCTATACTATCAGTTTTAAGCTCACTTGTGGGGGAGTCAGAGGAAGCACAATGACAGATACTAAAACATCTTTATATTCATTTTCCAGGTGGATGTTAGTAAGAAAGGTTTCCGAGAGCGAGCATCACAGTTCAATGTGCTTGCCTTCAGAGCTGTGCTCAGCGGTCTTTGCCACAGGTCTAGAGGAACCTGCAGGCGTAAGACAGAATGTGTCCCCAGAAAATACTCCACCACAAGCGTCAACGTCTCAATGCCACTGCTCTGATACCCAAAACACACCATACTGGAAGCCTAGTCTCCAAGATGAATTGGCAGTGCAGGTCAATAGCAGGAAGAGGGTCTGGAACTCTGTGGGAGAGGCCTGCCCCATGAGCCCGTCACCTGCTGGTGTGAGGACCTCTGCTTCGCCAGCTCTCCGGAGGGAGGGGCTCAGATGCAGCTGCCCCGGCTGCCTTCTCCGTGTGCATTTCCCCCTCAGGGAGGAGACTGTCTGGTCTGAGACTGTATCTGGCATATCCCGCATTTCCTTTCTCGGAAAGAACCCAGGGCAGTGCTCAGCACAAAAGTCACACTTCAAAAACAGATATTGAATAAAGTAATTACCGCTGTGGATTTGTTAAGAAAGCCAATATAGGGAAAATGGCCAGGAAAACTCCCAAAAGGAAGGAAAATAAGGCAGATGCAGCTCTGATAGATTATTAAATAATATAGTAATAATTAAAACCATGTGATACTGACATATAAAATAACTGAGAGGCCAGAGGAAGAGAATGGAAAGTCTAAAATTGACGCAATACACGGAGATTTTCACAGTACCATAAAGGCAGAGGATTAAATCAAGGGGGACGATAGAGTTTATGGAAAAATGGTTTGGGAACAACCACGTAGCCATCTGGAGAGATATAAAGTTGAACCAGAGCCTTATACCGAATATATCAAGAAAAACTCCAGGGGCTCCTGGGTGGCTCAGTCAGTTAAACGTCTGCCTTCGGCTCAGGTCATGATCCCACGGTCCTGGGATGGTGTCCTGCATCAGGCTCCTTGCTCAGTGAGGAGCCTGCTTCTCCCTCATTTCTGCCCCTCCCCCTGCTTGTACTCTTTCTCTTTCTGACAAATAAGTAAATAAAATCTTAAGGAAAAAAAAAAGGAAAACTCCAAGTGGATGAAAGATTCAAGTATTAGAAAGATTTAGAAAATGGAACCACTGACGAAATCACATAAGAACTATCTTGTAAGCTCACCAAAAACAAAACAAAACAAAACAAAAAAACCTGACGAAAACCCCAGAGCCTTAAAACATGGAGACACTTAACTACATCAAACTTCTGTTTTCTGCGCCTGATCAAAGAGAGTAAAAAGACCAACACCACGTGGGGGAAAATGCTCACAACTGTTCAGACGAAGGACTCATTTCCCTGGTATGTGTAAGTTTCTACAAGGCCTTAAGAGACAAGCAACCCACTAGGAAAAAAAAAATGATAAAGGCCATAAACAGCAGGTTGTGGAAAAGGAACTAAAAATGTCTTAAACCTTTTTTTTTTTTTAAGATGCTCAACCTTAATTCTAGGAAGAAAATGAGATACCACTTTTTGACCTGTCATGTTGCAAAAAGATGGACCAGCTTTGTAACCCAGTATGCTAATCCAGGTGTGCGGACGCCGATATGCTCATACATTGTAGGTGGACGTGTGCACTGCTATGATCCGTGAGGGGCCAGGTTACCAGGTCAGAAATGTACATACTCTTTGACCCACTAATTCTACTTCTTCACGTGAAGCTTGTCCTATTGCTATATTTTCATGTGTGATTGTGAACATATAGGATTTGTCACAGCATTGCTTGCTTGTATCTTATGGAAACACTAGATACAATCTAACTATCCACTAATAAGGGAAGGAGTTCCACCCATTTCCAACCAAATGGAAGAGTAGGACATTAAAACACGATGAGGAAAACTGTTACATACTATTGAAGAAAGTGATCTAGGAAGTAACCGAGTTTCACATCTGACATGACTCTATGCTACTACTTGCGTACTTTTGGTAATGGGGGGGCATATATTTCTACATGCATAAAACTCTTCTGAAAGAATATTCTAGAAAAGATGATAAGTGTGGCTCAAGGCAATTGAGCTGAGTTGCTGAGGATCAGAAATGGAAGGGAGACCTGTAATTCCACACTCTTGAATAATTTTCTTTAAAATTTTTTTTTAAGATTTTATTGACTTATTTGACAGACAGAGATCACAAGTAGGCAGAGAGGCAGGCAGAGAGAAAGAGGAAGGGAAGCAGGCTCCCCGCTGAGCAGAGAGCCTGATGCGGGGCTCGATCCCAGGACTCTGAGATCATGACCTGAGCCGAAGGCAGAGGCTTTAACCCACTGAGCCACCCAGGCACCCCAACTCTTGAATAATTTTCTATTTCAGAGCCTTGTGAATAAATAAACATAAGTTAATTAATAAAAATAAGGGATCATGAATGGTACATGAGAGATGAAGGAACAATGGCAATGAGTCAGGTCATGAGACACCCGCAAGCATCCTGACCAACAGTCTCCACGTGGAAAAGTGCACGACTAGAAAGTCCTAGCTGACGGTCACAACCAACATAACTGAACACACCAAATCCAACTTATACCTAAAATATCCTGCTTACTAAGTAGAACCTTGAACCATGACATTATGTAACTGTTTCCAGCAGCATGAACAAAAATAAATAAACTTTCTTGGTTAACCTTTAAACCAAATACTCAATAAAACCAAGCTCTTTTTTTTTTCCTCTTCAGTTATTGAGTGCTTCTATTTGTCAAATTCTGTGGCTACAAAGATTAAAAAGCCTCTCGGTGTTTGATGAGGAAGAGAAAGACAAGGGAATGTTTAGAGTGCCCGTGGAAACAGCCTCAGCAGACAAGGAGTTGGGGGGGAGGAGGCTACCTGATGGAAACAGACATGGACGTCATGCCTGCCTGTCCCTTCCCCCCTTGTTGCCTGGATCCTTCACAAAACTCGGGACTGTGACCTTCCAAGTTCAGTTCTAGGATACCTGCCAGATAATGGTCCCAAAGTAATTGCAGGGAAGTATGTTCATTTGAAAAAGAGGCCCCTTCCTGAGAAACCAGCCTTTGTATAACTGTGAGTGAAGAAGCAATTTATGAGGCTCTTCATCAAAGTGTGGCCAAGACTCATTCAACACAGAGATGAGACCACAACTGCCCATCCCAAACTAGGTCAAAGGACGAATAGGGGAAGAGAGACGTCTTTTCAATGGCCTCACTGAAATGTCCTACAGACCCTCCACCCGGAACTGGAGAGGAGGCGGAAGCAGGAAAGCTCTGTTCAGAATTCATGTTCAAGGTCCAGTCCTGAGCAAAACCAGGAAGAAATACACAGCACACTGTGTCTGTCATTCCCTTGCCCCAAGCCTGCTGCTTTTCCTGGCTTTTGGAGTCTTCTGTGCACACATGCTGTCCTGAGAGATTTCTGTCTCTAAGGAGGAGGATTTCAGAGCCAACGCAGTAAATTCATATTCACCGAAATGCTTACTCCTCCCTGCGTGAAGAGTGTAGATGGACAAACTTGCCTGGAACGCAGAAAACCAAAGGCTTGGAGCCCGGAGAGTCTAACTTGTTACATGACTTTGGGAAGTCACTGAAACTTCATGGACCTAGTTTCCATCATCTATCACATGGAGACACTGTTCTTTGCTGTCTCTGAAACTACTTGTGATGAAGACACCTTGCATGTTGGGGACAACCTGTCAACAGGCTGACCCAGTGCCATTCCCATCCCTCTCCTCCCTTGCTCGTCTCCATGACAGAGATACCTATGTTCCCAGACTCCTTTGTAGTCACATGATGCAGCTCTGACTGGAAGTCAGAAGCAAGAGGTTGCTGGAGGACTAATTAGGTGGGCTTTGCTTTTTGGATAGAATTAACCTCTGGTTGCCAATGCCTTCTTCCTTCCCTTCCTCTAGCGCCAGAGAAGAGGGGATGTCCTGGGTCTGCAGCAGCTATCTTGGGACCATAAGGAAATGGCCAAACGCATCACAGTAACAGCAGCCCCCACATCTTAAGGCACTGAGGCAGCACTCAGTCGTCCTAGTTGTGTAACAGCTGCTGTTAGCTGGGGGTCTTCTCCCATTTGAGCAGCCAAAAGTAGGCCTACATTTAACTTAATACACATTACGGGGGTGTGTGAGGGTCAGTGAGAGATAAAGGATACTCATTCACTGAAACACTTCATGGGGAGAGCAGCTAAACAATTCAGAAGGGTTGCATCTCAAGATGAGGCAAGAGCCACTCTGCTGACCTGAATAAAAGTGACCCCATGATTAAGTAATAGTATTCCATGAGCCTTCAAGGGGTGCCAGGTGGATGGGGTGGGGGGGTGCATGAATTAAATGTTCACTTGTGATATAAAAATGGGGAAATGTATCACGGCAGATGAAGAACGGAATCTGGTAAGGAAGGACAGTAAGGCAAAGCCAGTGTTGAAAGGAGTTCTAGAAACTTCCACTGTGCCTATTTTGGAAAGAATTCTTATCATTTGCTCAAATTAGGAGTTTCTGAAGTCCTCTTCTTCTGACTTACACAAGAGCTGTGCTACAGACCAAAATCCCAGAACTGTCTGCTAAGGTCCAGTCATAGGTCAGTTTATCATCTATCTATGCCCGGCTGCTCTCAACACTTATTTAAAATCTAACCCCCCTTTCACATGGCTTCTCTCCACTGTGTCTATACCCACTACAGCCCCACTTGGGCATTTTAGACATGTTGATGGACTATAAGGGAGTGTTTTCTCATATGGTTTGGGAGTTGATTCTAGAAATCACTTCTGAACTTCTCCAGAAAGCGAGCATTGTTTTCTCCTCTTGGGTTCTCCCAACAGTGAGGTCAGAGAAAACACTAGGATGAATGGCTGTGGGGCCCCTACTCTAGGGTCCACATTCTGGAAGATCTAAGTTCCTCCTGAGTTTCCACCTTTGACCAGCTCTGTGATCTCAAGACAATGACTTAAACTTTCTAAGCCTCCATTTTAACATTCAAGGAGGGCTTAACCAGACCATCTCTCTCATGGAATGGGACAGTGGTCCACTAAAGTTAGTTTCCTTCATAATGATTAATTTCGGTACTGGGTCCACAGCTGGCCTCCAATGAATAAATGTATTCTTAATGAACTAAAGATGGAGTAAGAAGAAATGGACAGACAGACTGACTGTAGCTACTGGAAAGGATAAACATCCAGATAGGAGGAAATGAGAAACTTGAATAAAATTCCTCCATAGTCACTTTTTTATGAATTTTTCATCAACAAATCTTAGGTTAACCGTCTACACATTTTGAGAGGGATCCTCAGATCACTTGGAGAGCTGGTAGGGAGTAATTCCTAAGCAAAGTAAAACAAACATAGCAAGTCCTAAAGCCATGAAATAACTTAATATGGACCAACTCCGCTGAATCGAAAAATTTAATCTGAAATGGTAAAAACCGCATATTTTCATTTGAAGCATTATAGTAATTATTGCTACATGGCTGAAATGTGTTATCATCTCCTTAGTTATTTTAAGCACTTAAAAAGCTAGCTAAAAGCCCGCTGCATTTATTAACTCATTTGCCCTTATAACAGTCCAATTAAAGGACAATTGAAAGAACTTGGTCATGGTCACATCACAAATTACCAGGAAAACAAAAAACAACCAAAAACCTGCAGCTCAAGTTCATGCCTTCCAGCATTCACATGCTTGGATGGGGGCATTGGGCTGAACTGAAAGGTTGGATGCAAATCCAATATTTATAAAGCAAATAAACACTTCCCCATAATTTACACTATGATTTCTAAAATGTCACATCTTCACTCCCTGGTGATCCTGGGTGACAGTCGCCGCTCAGACCTCCCACTTCTCTGGCAGAAGCAAACACGTGAATAAACCCACATGTTCCACTCAATGCCCCGTGGTCACAGAAATGGACTGTTCCCAAGTTCAGGCTTTCTCTAACTTGGATATATTTCATCCTGGATGCTTTTTTCTAACTTCGGTTGCACAGACCCTCCAACTGTACACGGTACTTGAGATGAAATCTGAGAGCTGTTTTAAAGTGAGTTAACTCACCATATTGTTTCTAGGGCCAGGCATTGCCCTGACCTGTTACATGTCTTTGTTCACTTAAAACACACAACCCCTCAAGGAAGTAGCTGCCACAATCATCACCTCCACTTTAGGGATGAAGAAATGGAGGCTCAGGGGTTGGAAGATGAGCCAGGGTTGTATGGTAGGGAATTATGGGGCTGGAATATGAACCCAAAGCAAGCCAGCTTCAGAACGTGTGTCTAGCATAAGCAGACTGTTTCATGTCCCTTAGCCAGTCAAAAAATAATTTTAGAGGGGTCCTATGTGGCTTGGTTGGTTAAACATCTGACTCTTGGTTTTTGGCTCAGGTCATGATCTCAAGGTCGTGGCACTGAGCCCCTCATACTGCTCTGTGCTCAGGGGAGTCTGCTTGAGATTCTCTCTCTCTCTCTCTCTCTGTCCCTCCCCCTACTCATACGTGCGTGTGTGTGTGCGCGCGCATGTGTGCCTGCGCATGTGCTCTCTCTCTCTCTCTGAAAATAAATAAGTAAATCTTTTTAAAAAATAAAAGTTTTAGGAAGAACACCAGAAAACACAGCAACAGCATCAGATGAACCCATATGTTATTAACAAGTCTGATTATGCAGAGCCCTAGCATGCAGCCAAGGAGAAACAATATATCAATGGGGAAGGAAACAGCAGATTGAAGAAAGAGAATTATTACATTTAGTAAATCATATGTAGCTGGAAGCAGCGACTGAAAGGAAAGTCACACAACACAGTAAAGAGCAGATACAAGGTCTCAAAGACCAAACAACTGGGACACTTGGGTGGCTCGGTTGGTCAAGCAACAGCTTTTGGCTCAGGTTATGATCCCTGGGGAAGGGATCCTGCTTCTCACTCTGACCCTCTCACCTCTCATGCTCTCTCTCTCTCAAATAAATAAGTAAAATCTTTTAAAAAACAGATCAGTCTCATATACCTCCATCCCCGAAAGGACATCACTGCGTCATAAGACAATCCAGTATCTCCTGTTCCAAAAAGTGATGCTGACTTTAACAGAGCCTCTGTGAGATTGAACAGGTCCTCTTCTTGAAGGCGAGAGTGCATAAAATCATTACACCTATGTCTACATTTGAGAAATGTTTCTACCTGGACTATTAAAAATTGATGTGAAATAATTGATTAAAATCTCCTTCAAAGTTCTAAAAGGAAATGAGTCAGCCTAGAAGTCTTATACATAGGGAAGCTACATTTCAGGGAGAAGAAAAACGTGAAAGGCATTTTCAGACAGCGAACTGAAGAGCAAAAGTAGCTGCTCCGGGATGTCCTAAGAAGGAAGACGGGACCCAGAAGGAAGGAGCTTGAGGAGCCAAGAAACAGGTCAGCATGCTCCTAAGGGGGAATAAAAACTCACTGTAAATAAATACTGTCATTAACATAATCAGAATAATTCATTGAAAGGAGGCTGGAAAAGCAAGATATAAATAAAATCTTGGCCATCCATAATGTCAATGGAGAGAGGAAGGGGGATTCCGAATGAAGGCTTCTAAGGGTCGTTACAGCATGTGGGAAGAAGAGGAATTCTAACTTCAGCCATCACTAAATATACATATTTGCTAAACATGATAAAGTAACCACCAAAAGAGTAAAAACAAATTGTGTAACATCTAAGCTGTTAGAGGAAAAAAAATTTTTTTTAAAAACCCTCACATCACCCAACATAAAGAAAGGAGAAAGAAGCAGTGGGAAAACATTTTGAAGTCAAAATAAATGTCAGAAATAAACATCAAAATAACTGTGGCTATAGTAGCCTATACATCCCAAGTATAATGCTGAGTGGGGGAAAACAAGTTGTAAAGTAACAGGTACGACATAGCACTGACTCGAAATGCACAAAATTACACATATTGTAGGTGGGTTATAAAGACATTAACATTTAGTGAACATAGGAAACCATGAGCTGAAAGGCTACACACGCCATTGTGAATGGCAGGTGCCTCTATGGGCATGGGGAGAAAAATGTGACTTGGAAGAAAATGAAGAATAGTTTCATCTTTGGCTGTGATGTTCTTTTTCACCTACGAGAAATAAGATCTGGAGGGAAAATGAAACAAAAAAGCCTACTGCTGACAGGCAGAGAGGGAGCCTCTGGGAAGGAACACTTCTGAAATGTCAGGGAAGCTCATCTGAGTCTCCCTCCCAGCGTGGGGGCTCTGGGTCCTTTTTTCTTTCCTTTCTTGGGGACAACAAAAGGCTCTATTGGAGCTGAAACCAGGGAAGATGATGTGAACGAGGAAACTCTCCAGAATGATTCTTCAAGCTCAAGGGCACAGAGAGCCTTGGCAACTGGGAAAACATCCCAGAAGCCCAGGATACAAGAGCCCAAAATCTATGTACAAATAAGTGGGAACAATATTTTTTGTGCCTTTTATTTTGCAATTTTGGGGGGCACCTGGGTGACTTAGTTGGTGAGGGGTCTGCCTTTGGCTCAGGTCATGATCCTGGGGTCCTGGGATCCAGTCCCCATGTCAGCAGGGAGTTTGTTTCTCCCTCTCCTTCTGCCCTGCCCCCTTGTTTGTGTGCACACACTCTCTCGACCCCCTCCCCCCACTCTCTCAAATAAATAAATAAAATCTTTAGAAAAAGGAGAATTTTCCCAGCTAAGCCCTTAAAGTTCATTCCAGTGGAGCGTTATAAAACACGTTAAACCCAGCCTCATGACAGTCAAGGTTAAGCAAAGTGTACTACGCTGTCGTTTAGTGCTTAATTCCCCAAACTTCCTTTTTTTTGTATTATTGTGTTATGTTAGTCACCATACCAAACTTCCTTTTTTAAAACATTCTACTTTACTCTTCTGTAGCTGCCACACAGTGCTATATTAATAGTTACTTTCCTGATTTCAAAAACAACAGGACAAAATAAACATTAAGTGGCAAGTCTGTTACAACTAGCCATGCCTGTAATTTAACTGTAATTAAGTCCAACTCATGATTCCCAGCTCGGAACACCTACACAGTCAGACCCATCAGTCAGGGCTGGTAGTGGTGATTTTTAAGAAAGCTTATCAATTTGTATTCTTTGAATTTAAATCAGTCAAAAGTCCTTCCTACTGTTTCATGAAAGAAGAAACGATCAGGGCACAGTGTGTTTGGTTTCCTCCAGCACGCATGGGAGGTCGACTTATCTCCCCTAACACGATGGGCAGTGACACACATCCCGTCATGATTGGATTCATCTGGCCTGACATAAAACTACCCCATCCTAAAGGTAGGATGTAGAAAGGAAGCCAGGTAGAAAGTACAACTCCATATACTCCTTCTCAAGGAAGCCTCTCCATCAAAAAGAAGAATCAGTGGTGGTAAATAGCAGAATTGGGGCACCTGGGTGGCTCAGTCGGTTAAGCGCCTGCCTTCGGCTCAGGTCATGATCCCAACGGTCCTGGGATCGAGCCCTGAGTCGGGCTCCCTGCTCGGTGGAAAGTCTGCTTCTCCCTCTGCTTCTGCCCCCCTACTCATTCTCTCTGTAATAAATAAATAAAATCTTTAAAAAGAAAAAAGACAAAAAATTTTTAAAAAGGAATGAAAAGCAATCTCGCTCAATCTTTCAGATGGTGGGAATTTTAAAGATCCCTCTTTCTTTTGAACACCTTGAATTCAAAATTAAGGCTATAGTCAAAATGTGAGGATACGTGGCTGTTAAATTGGCAGAAAATAGATAAAAATCTGTGGAAATAAACCAGCTTATTGTACACTCCTGCATTCTAAAATTTGGAGCGGCAACAGAAAGACTGCTTAGCCAGTCATAAATATGATTTCAGATTTTACAGGACAAACATTTTGAACCTGTACCACCTGCCAGACCATAGCAGAGACACAAAAATCAATGAACGTGTCCATGACATCCAGGAGCTCACAACACAGAAGAGCAAAATCTATAAACCCACCATTTAAGTTCTGCTGAAAAGATTCCACCAACTTCAAGCAACTGTGCTCCTGGGCCAGTTACTTCTGCCTACTTCACTTTTCTACCCCACTAAGTTATCATATGATTACAAGGTAATCCAAGTATGGCCCTTAGCACAGTCTTGGGCACACAGAAACGGCTTAACAACTATTACGTGGGGCATCCTCACTGTGACTTTTAATAGTAGGAGATCAGTCCTGGTATATTATAAGATGCTAACAAAGGAGAAGGACAACTAGGTCAGGAAAAGCTTGCCAGAGAGGGAAACCTGAACTGGGTCCAGAGGCAGATGGATGAAAGTAATATATTCCAGGAAAAGGTACGGCATATACAGAGGCACAGAAAACCGAGAAAATGGCCAGACTTTGGCTCTCATAGTAGTTAGGGTGGTTCCAATGAGGGTGTGTGTGTGTGTGTGTGTGTGTACAGGGCTAGGAGGGGTTGCCCTTAAAAATAATGAGGCTGAAGGGGAGGGGGAGATCAGATCACAAAGAACCTTCCAGACCCAAGAAGCAACTTGGCTCTTCTTCCCTAGGACTCACTATATGCACTGAAGGGGATCCTCCTGATGGGCATCAGTTACATAAACCAAGATAAATACATATTTGTAAGTTTCATATGAAACAGTATGTGAAAAAAGTCAAGGTAAGCATCAGAGAAAGGGAGAGAGAAAGAGAAAGCGGAGGGCAGAAAGAAAAGGGAAAAAAAGGGAAAGAAGGAAAAGAAGGACAAAGGCACACACAGGCACACAGACAGCCAGGCAGGAGAGACAGAAGACCAAGGGTCTGGAAGTTTCTAACACTTTCAGACTTGCAGATTTTTTTTCTTTTCTTTTTTTTTTTTTATTTCATTTCTTTTCAGCGTAACAGAATCCATAGTTTTACAACACACCCAGTGCTCCATGCAATGCGTGCCCTCCCTAATACCCACCACCTGGCTCCCCCAACCTCCCACTCCCCTGCCCCTTCAAAACCCTCAGGTTGTTTTTCAGAGTCCATAGTCTCTCATGGTTAATGGATAAGGAAGACTTGCAGATTTTTAACAGTAGCAAAGCGTCAACTTATCTGAAGACCTCTAATATTAAAACATGAGCATTTTGCCACACCAAATTCATTCTACATTTACCAAAATAAATTCCTGAGGGGCGCCTCGGTGGCTCAGTCCATTAAGCATCTGCCTTTGGCTCAGGTCATGATCCCAGGGTCCTGGGATTGAATCCCATACTGGGCTCTGTTGGGCAGGGAGCCTGCTTCTCCCTCTGACCCCCCCCCCCCCACTCATGCACATGCTCGCTCTCTCTCTCTCTCTCAAATAAATAAATAAAATATTAATTAATTCCTAAAAAAGAACAACACAGTTAAGACAGTTTCCTTAACGATTGTCTTTGAAGTGGAGTCACTTCTTTATCCAAAGCTTCGGAATTTATTTGCACAGAGAAGGAAACATAAATGATAGAGAAGGGATGGCAAGTGCATGTCACCCCAGGCTGCCACTCCCTTCCCCGTCCTCAACTCATGGCAGATATGAGTAATCCATCAAGGTCGTGGCCACTCTGGCCCTTCTGTGAGCTAAATCGTTCTCCATTCCATACCATCAACAGATAGCAGCTGATGTGGGAGAGGAAACCTATTTGCCACATCCAGCTAGAATAATCTTTGTCTCCTTCCCAAGAACCATTCCCTGGACTATGGTGCCATGTTATTTGGTTGAAATGTGTGCAGCTCCACCCAGGAAAAATGTGAAGAAGTTCTCCGACCTGAATTCAGGGGCTAAGACGGGATTCCCAAAGTGAAGCACAAGCTCAGATACCATCCGGGTCTTATTACAGTCCTCAGCGATCCTCTACCTCACCTTCATGGATAATTGAGTATTGGCTTCAATCCCATCTCTGTGGGTCCTTCTGAACACCCAGTTAGAGACAGATGAAAAGGACTCAATAAGACATATTTTATAGGATAATTAATTATGGATAAAAATCGTTCTATCCCAGTCTCCTTGAGTCAACTCTGGTGAAAGGAAGGTGACATAGTGCAAAATTCAGAAGAAATGACCTCCTTCCTCTCTATTAAAATAAACCAAATGTTTGAACATCTTAAGTTTTCAAGCGGTCACTTGATGTAACAGTTGTTAAAAACGGACATGGAAAATTGTACTTCTCTCATATATTCCAGATGGAATCATTTGAAACCTCTATGAGCCATCGAGCCTGAATTGCAAAAGAAAAGAAAATCTGAAGTTATAGGTCTGAATTTAAGTCCCAGTTTTGCTACTCATTAGCTGAATAAGAATTACAATCTTAAAAAAAAAATTACAATCTAGATTAAATGAGACAATGTGTAAATATACTTAGCACTCTGCCTATTGGGGGAGGAGGGTGTACATGACACATATTTTCTTATTTAGATACGTATTAGTTATTTTACCTTTCCAAAGAATAGCCATAAAGCCTGTAGCTAACAAACCCTGCCATCTCGTTCATATTGATCACCAATCAGTCATGTCATGTCGGTGGTCTTCCATTCAGGACGTTTAAGTCTTCTATTACCTTCCCTCTGCCTCACCTCCCCTTCTAAGACCCTATGTGTCCTCAGGCTGCCAATCTTCAGCATATTCCCTACGGAATATCACTTCACCTCATCATTAACTGTGTCGTCACATCTTATTTTTTGAGATAATCCCCCAGTACTACAGGACACAATTACCAAATCCAGGGTCAACACATACAGACTTCATTGTAGCCTCGGGTTCCAATTCAGGAATAGGAGACTTTACTAAGAAAACCTATCCAAACCCTTCCCATAACTGCACAAATTCCAAAGAAACAGCTCTTCCACTGGATGTCCCAGACGGGTTACTGTGGCTTAACACCCAGGAAAACGGGAAAACCCTTTTCCAAGCCACTCATCTGTTCCCATTAACCTCAGCTGCTAGACTCAAGAAGGCTCACACACTCACAGAAAGTCCACTGAAACTGTTTTCGAGCCCGGGACACAACAATAAACACAAACAGCCCAGGCGGGAGTTCTGAACATGAGCATCTCCAATCGCACAAGTTGAACAGAAGCAAGGGCTAATCCTGGGAGTAGCCGATTTCCAGAGATGGACCTACGACCGGCGTTTTGAGAGCAGGTGAGTCTAACCACTTGCTTTAGGACAGAAAGCCTCAGAAATGGACAAGGGAACAAAAGTCTCTTACTAAGCACGAGGACTACAGACTCCTGAAAGAGGAACTGTCTCCCAGGTGCCTTCCAAAGAAAGAGGCATCTATGCCACCCACCACCCCGAAGGCAGTGATTTGGGTCTGCCAGTGTGATCATATGAACCCAGAGAACACAAATGCCAACACATGCATGAACATAAGACCAGAGATTTACTTTTTCCCAGAGGTGGCAATAAGCTCCTAGAAATACCTATACATCGGCCAATGAGAACTCAAGCTCAGGCTGGCAAACAATTTACCTGATTGACTAAACCCCCCAAATGGCTGTCCATCACAGAAAGGATCAAAGGGGACAGCCAACTTGGAAATATTATGGATGCCAACGACCATCAACTACTAACTAAAAAGGTGGGAAAACCCATTTTCCCCTAGAGAGAGAGAGAGAGAGAGAGAGAGAGAGAGAGAAACAGTATGCAACAATGAGTGGTGGTCCGGGGAGAGAGGGAGAGACAGAATCTCAAGCAGGCGCCACACTCAGAGCACAGGCTGACATGGGGCTGAATCTCATGACCCTGAGATCTGACCCAAGCCAAAATCAAGAGTTGGACACCAATGGACAGTGCCACCCAGATGTCCCATGGGAAAAGCCATTTTTAAGAGCCATGGAAGGCAAGGACTTTACTGCAGATTCTTAATAAATGGAAACATACTCCCTGGCTGCCTTTTCCGTTCTATGGTACATTTTCAAAGCCTTGTTCTAAGCCACAATTAAAATATGGGAAAAGTTATATACACAGGAGAACATCAAACTCATGGCTCACCTATTAACAGGATGACAGTCTGTATTCTCTTGCAAGTACAATTCTTCAGATCTAGGAACATTCTTGTATTTTTCCAGATTAAAGAAGGATCTGTACAATCAACACACAGATCCTAATAAAGGAAATTTTCAGCTTTTCGTGTTTGTGGGCCCTGCTCCTTGGTGCCCAGGGAAAGCTATACTTAAACATTTACCAAGGTCAAAAATGACTCTGCAAAACCTCAAAGCATGGGCTCTATTTCTGCCCTGAGCACACACTGTACGTCAGCTTCATTAAAATAATAACCAAAAAAGGAGCAATCTTAACACAAAAGATAAGAAAAAAAGAAGAAACTTCCCTGGTTTTCGTAAGATTAAATTACACAGCTCTGCACACAAGGGAAAGTTAAGATAAAGTCTGTAACCTTCTGAAATGTCCTTTGTCTAATGATTTGTAACTTCTTATGTAAAAAATGTATATAACCCTACACCAAATGGCCCCTTGCCCTCTTCTTTGGGATGGCTGTGCATCCTGGCAGTTGTCCTGAAATGGAGTTCAAATAAAAGTCTTGTCTGGGTGGCTCGGTCGGTTAAACATCCGACTCTTGATGTTGGCTCAGGTCATGATCTCAGGGTCCTGAGCTCCAGCCCCTGCATGGGGCCCCGGTGCTGGGCATGAAGCCTGCTTGGGATTCTCTCTCTTCCTTTACCTTTCTTTCCCCCGGTCCCATGCACAAGCGCGCTGGTGTGTACTCTATCTCTTAAAAATAAATAAATAAATAAAATAAAAATGGGGGGAGTCTCTTCCTCTCTTTTAGAAATTCTAAAAGGTGTGTTCATTTTATGTTGACAGTACCCCACTTCCTCCAATGCCCGGCACTGTCCTGGCACCATCAGGAAGATAATAGGGAAAGGACTAGGTCCTGCCTCACCCATACCCTGGTTCAACCCCACAGGAGCAATGGATGGCAGCATCCAAGACAGCATCTCGGGATGCAGCTCGGGGGGCAAAAAAGACACGTAAATGCCCTTGAGAGGTCATGTACAGGCACACAGAACAACTCAAGGAGGCTCCCCCACTCAATTATACGGAACAACAATAAATGCAAACATTGCTCAATAAAGAAAGAGAATGAAGTGTGTGAGATGATCAGAAAAGGCTTCCCAAAGATGGGGGGGGCAGGGGAGGGGGAGGTTGAGATGAGCTGAGGGCATTTTGTAAGGATCAGGAAGTCAAAGAGGACAATGGTCGTGGGAGACTCCACCATCCATCACCTTGCAGGGAACGGAGAGTCTCAAAGGGTTCTGCCAACTTCCAACAAACACAAGCACGGAAGCCAGCCTATCATCTACTGGAGCCTCCTGATTCCCCACCTAAAATGATCAGGGCTTCGCCAACAGAGCAGTGCTGGAACTGGATAGATTCCTTTTCACATTCTTTCAGCCAGATCTACAAAATTGGTCTCTTTAGATACAGCTATGAAGAACAGAAGCAAACACACAGTTACAGCTTCAACCCATGATGCTGTCACTGGAACCAAGGCTGTGGAAAAGAGGCTGGACCCCAAATTTAAAGGCACAGGCAAGGCGTGATTGGGCCAACAGGTGCAGGGGAAGGGAGACATGGTCCTGAGAAAGGCTCCTCAACGGTGGTCAGGGGACGTTTCTTTGAAAGGCGTTAAGGTGGAAAAGGAGTGACATCCAAGCATGGGGAGGGCCGGGGAATCCCCAGGAAAGTGCGCGTGCACAGGCGCAACTGACAGAACAGCCTGTTTCATACTTGGTGGGTTGATTTGCATATTAAATCTCCCCCTCTGGGCATGTTTTTTGGCATTAAAATGGGGGGGCAAAGTTGGTGAAAAGCCAGGTTTGGCGGCCCTCCTGTCTTGCATCAGTTTGAACAGATCTGGGCTTGCTCTTTGGTCCTCCGCTCCCCTCTGCAAGAAAAGTGATTGACAGCCAGGTGGGGGTGTCCCCCCGTGGCTGTTTCTAAGGTCTGTGACTGTCCCAGTATGTAACTATACTTTTACTCATGTTAATACAGAGTTTTTAATTCAAAGTCAAGCCGAATTACAAATAATGAAAGCTCCAGTTTTTTAGTTGGTATAGAAACCATGCTAGAAAAATACCACGGCGCAGAAAGAGCTCAAGCCAAGAGAAGGCATGTTTATTAAACTGTCATTAGTATTCAGTGGCCCTAGAAGCTCCTCTAAGACAGGTTATTTGACCCACATGGTCAGTTATCCTTCAGTAGACTCAGAGGCAGTGGATTCTATGACTCCACTGGGTTGGGGGAGGGATGAGGAGGAGTCAGATCCCTCCCTGGAACCCAAGGAGGTCAGGGGAGCCCTTGGCTAGGAAAACAAAATGGAAGGCAAAGAGGAGTGTGAGCAGCTTATCTACAGGACACAGAACTTTAAACAGGAGGGAAGAGGAAAAAGCCAATTAATCAACTATTCATTCCAGACCTAAAGAAAAAATTCTAGAAATCCAGACCTAAGGAGAAAACCAACATTCTTTTTTTAAAAGATTTATTTATTTATTTGGCAGAGAGAGACAGTGAGAGAGGGAACACAAGCAGGGGGAGTGGGAGAGGGAGAAGCAGGCTTCCCGCCAAGCAGGGAGCCGATGTGGGGCTCGATCCCAGGACTCTGGGATCATGACCTGAGCCGAAGGCAGACGCTTAATGACTGAGCCACCCAGGCGCCCCAAAAACCAACTTTCTTTACAGCTTCCCAATTTCATGTGTGTTTTTTTTTTTTTTCCTGGTAAGATACCAAGTTAGGAAACAGTCAACTCTACAACCCCTGTTTCCAAATAGGAGCCAAATGAGCCTCCCTCCCTTGACTGAGGCCAGCCCCAACCCCAGTGTCTTGAACCTAACACCACCCCCAGCCCAACCTCCATGAGCCTAAATTATGAGGCCACCAAGATGCCAACAGAACAGCATTCCATTACTGTCCTCCTTCAGGCAAGACCTTGAGCCCCAAGGCTCCTGCTCAGACTCCCCATGGAAGAAGTTCCTACTACAGCCATTCTACTCAGCCAGGTGGATCTAAGTCTAATTCCAGTATGCCATTTCACCTCAACCCCAAAAGTACGAGACCCCCAGGGAGCCAGAGGACTTGGGTCCCAGCAGAAGACCTTCCTCGACAGAACTCACCCTGCAGGTTGCGAGCAGGTCTACCTGAACCTCTGTTCACCACATCCCTTAATAAGCATAAAATCACTGCAAAGGCTAAAATAGTTTGTTGTTTTTTTTTTTTTAAGTAGGCTCTATACCCACTATGGAGCCCCATGTGGGGCTTGAACTCACATCCCTCAGTTCGCATCCCTGGGATTAAGGATTAGACGCTTAACTGACTGAGCCACCCAGGCGCCCCTCAACTAGCTTTTGATGTCAAGGCAGAAGAAACACTGCAGCATGTACCATTCCCTGCCTTCACTAACCATCCTGTTCTCCAACTCAAGGACTGGCCGAGCAGCAATGAGCAGCATAAATATTTTTTACTTTGCAGGTCATCCCGTTTCTGGTGCAACAACTCAACTCTGCTGCTGTACCAGAAGCTGCCATATACAATTTGTGAGCTAATGGGCATGGCTGTGTTCCAACAAAACTTTGTAAGAGCAGGCAGGTGAGACTTGCCCAGGAGGCCACATCTGGCCCAGGACTATTGTTTACCAACCTCCCTGCCTTAACTAATCAAGTATTTGCCTTCTCTTCCCAGATTCTCCCTTATCAGCCCCTGGTTCAGCTGCCTTGAAATATGTTACCTTCCCCCATCTCCACTGGGAGACCCTCCAAAATTCTAGGTTCTGTTTCCCTGCCACCACTGTGGTCTTTTCCTAATAATAGTCATGATGGAAGAGTAGAAATAGACAGAGCTAGCATTTCCTGAATGGCTGATTACAATGTGTCAGTATTACCCTAGGTCCTTCATAAACCCAGTCTCAAAAAATTCTCAAGATCCCCTAATGAGATGGGTCTAAGTATCATCTCCATTCTACAGGTACAGAAACTGAGGCTGAGGGGGACAGTTTTCTTTCCATGGTCATGCAGGGTGAAGCCACATTGTTCTTCCCATCTGTCTGGATGCAGAGGTAGAATTCTTAGCCATTCTCCTGGGCTGCTTCTCATGAGCGGATGTCTAGACAGAAGGCGTCTGCCAATAGCTGCTCCTACCCTATCCTCTGGAGGGAGGGCCCCTTTCTGTGTTGCCAACTGCACCCCTGTAGGACCACAACAGCCCCCACTCCCCCAAATAGCATCTTCCCCTCCAGGCAGCGGCTCTTCTACTTTTCACAAAGTTTTTTTTAACAGGCAACATAAATACAACGGCCAGATATGGCCCCACCAGGACCAGAAAATGTTCTCTTGGTAAGCCTGTATAGTACATAGGCTTGTATGTCCTCCCTGCTGTTGGCCTCCAAGGGTGTCAGAGATCAGTGTGTATCTGAGACTCATCCCTTAGGACCGGAGTCAGCTAGGGAATCCTGCTTGCTTGCCTGGGCTGGAAATCTCAAAACACAGCATGTGTTCCCCCAGAATATTCCCAAATGGAAACAAGGCTAGGAGAGTGGAGAAGAATGGGTAATGTAAACACATCCAGTTGGGGCTTGGGGGATTGCTGGGTAGCAAAGGCTGCTCCTCCAAAGAAGGGATCCAGCAGGCTAATTTAAAACAAAGTCAATGAGATGATTTTAAAATCCTGCACTTCTTATCTTCTCGGTTAAGAGGGACACATCTGTAGCACTTCATTGGAATGGCCCCCCATCATGATTAAGAGAAAGAGGATTAAAATCATCAACTGCTTTGACCCCACTGGAAATGGACAGGTCATCACAACACCACTAGAGGACAGAGGAAATGAGCAAATTAATAATAATTCACACTCAGCCTGGGAATGCAGCTAGAGCACACATCACAGGGG
Organism: Mellivora capensis; assembly: GCA_004024625.1. Classification (NCBI taxonomy): domain Eukaryota; kingdom Metazoa; phylum Chordata; class Mammalia; order Carnivora; family Mustelidae; genus Mellivora; species Mellivora capensis. The sequence continues at coordinate 154,945 of PISX010000416.1, read as the reverse complement.
GCTGGGAGCTCACCAGCCACATCCCACCAGCCTCCCAAGCCTCTCCCTTTGCAATTGCTGAATGTATTCCCCTGTGGCAATGCGTCCTCATTCAGGTCTTGAAAATGGGCCTTCATCCTGCCCTGCATCCCGGTGAGCATCTCCCTGTGGCCGTGTACGTTCCTGCCCAATGGTGGCAAGAAGACCTTTTCCTGCAGGACACACATTTGCCACTGACTGCGCTGTGTGGTCTCCACAAGGATGTTCTGACATGGGCTGGAGGAACCAAGTACAGTACACACATCCGCTCTCCCTCTGTGAGCAGTTACATAAAGCTGCAATGAGCCGGACTCAGATAAATTATTTTGAAATAGCTGTCAGTGAAGCAATTGGTGTACTGAGCATCAGACTAAGCAACACCGTGAACATGACAGCGAGTGGGCTGCGTCTTTGTCCCCCAGTGCAAGGGGCACCCAAGGGACACATTCGCAGTATAAAGCAGAATCCAGGCAAAGCACAACTGACAAGTAGGTGTGGTTATTGCAAAGGATAAAGGAGAGTGTGTAAAACAGATACACTGAAGAAAAAAAAAAAGAATCCAGAAGATGGACCCTTTCAAAAAATGCTATAAGGAATCTATAAGAGCCCATCAGTGAGTTCCAAATCAAGAAAATTTTTTTAAAACAAGTTTTCAGGGACACCTGGGTGGCTCAGTTGGTTAAGTATCTGCCTTCGGCTCTGGTCATGATCCCAGAATCCTGGGATCAAGTCCTGCATCAGGCTCCTTGCTCAGTGGGGAGCCTGCTTCTCCCTCTGCCTGCTGCTCTCCCTACTTATGCTCTCTCTCTGACAAATAAATAAATAAAATCTTTTAAAAGTAGTTTTAAATACAAGTGCTATGGTTTCCTCTCCCCCCCCCCAAAAAAAACCAAGCAATTAGAGATTTCTCTTTGTATTGTTACTGATGATTTGTGAAAGTCTGGCCAAATACACGTTCATTAAGCATCCTTTTTGAAATTGACAAATGGGAACAAATAGTGAAGTTCTGGACTGAAATACTAATGAGAAAGAAGTACAAGTTCTGTTGAAATTATTTTTCAACAGCAGCATTAATGTCTGAAACATCAGCCACAGGTTGAAGGAGTGAGCTAAAGCTTTCAATGAACAGTGTATTCAGCTAAATAAATGTATTTCAAGTCAATCTCACTTGCAGAAACAGAGCAGCTCATGATCTCTGACATAAGAACTTTTCCCCCAGTTATGGGAAGAGTTAGCAATATGAAAATGAACCTATGGCAACTTTCTAAAAGCCAAAACTGTTAGCCTTAAAATTGCATCACTAGGTCCACAGAAATGGGTTTTCAGTCAAAAGCTTTGCTTGGGTGTATGTCTAGAAGTAGAAGATACGCTTTTGGAAAAAGCATGAGATGACTATTATAAACCCCATGGCTTTACGCATGTCATTTCAATAACACTCAGCCTGATTATTTTTCAATATTTTAAATAATCCCTGACCTTAAGAATAAATCCAATACTAAGACACAAAGTCCCTTAGCCACTTCACAAAAAATTAAGCAGCCTAAGAGTTAGTACCCATGCATTTATGAACCCTCATGACAGTAGACACTACTCTCAGGAAAGGACTACCCAAGGTCAAAACCACGAAAAACCCATGATAGTTGATTCAGTATGTTTGTGTCAAAACCAATATCCAACTACTACACAGAACTTCCCTGGAAGACCAAAGCTTCCAGAAGGAAAGAAGGCTACCTCGGTGACCATACAAATCTCAGTACTCAGATGACTTGGCAACAACTCCCTCTTACCACCTACTGGATAAAACCAGTTCAGAGAAATACATTATTAGGCAAATATGCTCGGAATATTGCACAAAGGCAAAGGATAGATCAGTGCTATAGCACACCAGCTGTCAAAACTTATTGACAACAGCTCAGTTCAATGTTTAGCATGTCTGAATCCTGGTGCGTTCCATAGATTCAAAGAGCCAAGTCCAAAGCTCACCCATCAATAACACGTTGTTCAAAAAGAAGACTGGCGTAACACAGACTCAACTAATGACTATTTGACACGGAACAGGAGAGAAGATGCAAGGTCTCCGAAAAAAAGTCAATCCAATCACAGCACCAAGAATATTTGGAGATGTTTCTTGTCATACTGACAACACACAAATTCTCCATCCCTTCAGACCACTTTCTCCAAGCACTGGGGTTGGGGAGTGTTGATGTACGAAACCAAACTCTTGCCAGAGACAAATCCAGTGCAGAAAAGAACAAGGGCTTTTGATTTTCCTATCTGGCAACCCTACAGTGAAGAAGGACTGGAATGCTGTCAATTACAGTCCTTCACACACCCGCCTTTGGCTGTTTACTACCTGGGTGCCTTTCAGCAGGGGGTTAATACCAGAACTTTCCATTATCCAAATGATTCCCTGTGCTTACTTTTCAGAGCACCTCACTTAACTCTTATAAGTCACCAGGGTCCTAATTAGTGACGAGGAGATGCCATCAGCTAGGACCTGGATGCATGAAGGAGTTAATGGAGCTCACAAACAGCCTGACTTTGGTTTATGGGGGAAACGGCTGTCCTGGTAAACACAGTCAGCCGGAACTTATAGTCCTTAAACACTTGTTAACAGACCTCAAACCTACCAGGGAGCCCACTTGTCCAAAGGGAATGGGTAAATAACTCAGTTAACCGCCCCCCACAAATATATATGTGTATATATATATGTATATACATATATATATAGGCTGCCCTCAGTAGATAATCATCACTTTAATTTTTTTTAAAAGTGAACACACAGACACATTCTAGATTGTTAAACTAATGAACACCATTCAAATGCCCACCGTTTTTGGTTTTTTTTTTTCTGTTCCCATCCCTAAGACTTGTAAAAAAGGGGGAGGGGGGAAATCACTGTTTTCTAAAGCCCAAGAGAGGCTAGGCTCCAATTCCTTCCCTTCACCCCAACTAACTCCAAAATACTTAACAATAACCAGAAGCAGAGACCTACATTGCCCTCACTGCAGGCCAGTCAGGGTTCCAAGTACTTTACATACGTATATATGTATTTATATATATATATTTTTTTAAAGATTTTATTTGACAGAGAGAGATCACAGTAGACAGAGAGGCAGGCAGAGAGAGAGAGAGGGAAGCAGGCTCCCTGCCGAGCAGAGAGCCCGATGCAGGGCTCGATCCCAGGACCCCGAGATCATGACCTGAGCCCAAGGCAGTGGCTTAACCCACTGAGCCACCCAGGCGCCCTATATATATCTTTATATATATATATCTTTATACATGTATTTATTTATATATATGATATGTATTTATATATTTTACATATGTAAAAATATATAATTATATATAATACATACAAATTTATAAAATATATATAAACATAAAATATATAAACATATAATGTATATATAAACATATATATATATATATATATATTACATCCTATAATCCTCTTAACAACGCAATGAGAGACACTCTAGATTCCCCATTTTAGAGACAAGGATACTGAAGTACAGAGAGATGCAGTCACTGGCCCAAGGTCACACAGCTAATTAGTGACAGAGCTGGGTATGAGCCCAGACACAATGGCCCCAGAGGCAAGTGCACAAAGCCACGAGGCAATGCTGCAGAACAAACAGTAAACAACCCAAAGGAGAGCCTGATGGCTCCTCTGCTCAGCGGGAAAGTTCGCAGAGAAAAACTTCAGAAATTATGATTTTTTACAGCTTCTTATAATTTAAAAAAAAAACGGAGTATTTGGGGACAAGGTATCTGCCAATAGAGGCACTCACACTGTTTCTACATCAACGTTAATTGTTGCACAGGGATATCCTTTACGAACCTGGTTAGCTAGCAATTTAGAAACCAAGATCATGGGGACGCAGGAAGACAAGGCCAATGACAGAGAAGGAAAGTCCTAGACTCACGAGGTAGAACAGTCACCAAAATCCTAACCGGTAAAGGAGACCGAGACGCTCCAGAAAACACTACAATTGAAAAAACTGCCAAACGTCTTAAATAATACCCGTGACCTCAGTAACATCTCTCTTGGTAATTTTTCCTTAAGAAATAAAAGAAGAAAAGAAACAAGATGGGGTCGGGAGGGAGACAAACCATAAGTGACTCTTAATCTCACAAAACAAACTGAGGGTTGCTGGGGGGAGGGGGTCGGGAAAGGGGGGTGGGGTAATGGACATTGGGGAGGGTATGTGCTATGGTTAGTGCTGTGAAGTGTGTAAACCTGGCGACTCACAGACCTGTACCCCTGGGGATAAAAATTTGTTTATAAAAAATAAAAATTATAAAAATAAATAAATAAATAAAAGAGCATGGCCCTGAGGAGCATATTCACTACAAAAAAAAAAAAAAAAATCATCAGAGAGGCTCCCAAAGGCTCATCTGAGATAGTACTCATTATAGAAAGAATTTTAAGGGCACCTGGCTGGCTCAGTAGGGGGAGTAAGTTTGAGCCCCAAGCTTAGCTGTAGAGACTACTTAAAAATAAAATCGTGGGGCACCTGGGTGGCTCAGTGGGTTAAAGCCTCTGCTTTCAGCTCGGGTCACGATCCCAGGGTCCTGGGATCGAGCCCCACATCGGGCTCTCTGCTCAGCGGGGAGCCTGCTTCCTCCTCTCTCTCCCTGCCTGCCTCTCTTGCCTACTTGTAATCTCTGTCTGTCAAATAAATAAATATTTAATCTTTAAAAAAATAAAATCTTAAAAGAAAATTGTAATAGGTTTTTTTATTTCTTAAGTGTCTAAAATAAGGGAAAGGAGTAAATTGATTACAGCCATAGGACGGGGGAAAAATTGGATCTATTAAGAATGTTTAATGGTAGGCGCCTGGGTGGCTCAGTTGGTTAAGCATCGCTTTCAGCTCAGGTCATGATCTCAGGGTCCTGGGATCGAGCCCCGAATTGGACTCTCTGCTCAGTAGGGAATCTTTTTCTCCCTCTCCCTCTTCCCCTGCTCATGCTCTCCCTCTCTCTCCCACATACTCTCTCTCAAATAAATAAATAAAATCTTTTTAAAAAGAAGAAGAAGAAGAATGTGTAATGGCCTGGGGAAATCAACAGAAAAATCACATGAAAGAGAATTCCAAATTTCTTTCCAAATAATTATCATCCCTGGGTGGTGAGACGACACTAAGATTCCTTCTCCTGTTTTCCAGGTTTTACCAATTTTCTAATATGAAGAGTTACTAGTTGAAATTTCGAAAATGAAATTTTTTAAGAGGAAAGGCATCTGGTCACGAAGCCTACACCACAATGCTTAAGATAACAAGTACATCAGTCTTTTTTCCGTCTTGGATATTGCTAACAGACGGGGAGATCACAAGATTTCAGTTCTCACAGAACACGGGGATGCAGCGAGGGATATGACAGCCCTCCTGACATGCTGGTAGAGGAACGTGGGCTGGCTGATGGTCAGGGTTCACAGAGTTGTCATTACTTGAAAGGCTGTACCAAATATCATGAATGAACAGATGTCTCGGAGCAAAAAAAAACCCTCCCTACTTCTGAGCTCTGACTGTGGCCCTTGAACCCAGGCTTTGCAAACAGGTTCCCAAGGTCCATTTTCCACACTCATGGCTTAGCCAGAAGCCTGAGAGAAGCACGTTAAACGTGTCAGTGGCAGGTGCGCAAACCAGGTGGGGCCGCTGATATTGATCACATTTCTGGAACAGAATTATGTGCTAATTTGGGTATTGCCAACAGAGCAACTCTATTAACGAGTCCATACACAGCATTTTCCGAACCCAAACAAGGGTTTGTTAAGTAAGCACTGGGATTATGAGTCAAATAATTCAGACAGGCTGAAATCCAGGTCTGCGACCAAGATGCTACTGAAGAGGGTCGGTAAATGTGAAGCCATATACTCAGTTCAGTAACAACTTTACAAGTCTTATGTGGCAATGGTTCACGTGAAGCAACAACCATTTTAGACCAGTAACGGTGAGTATCCTGTATGCATCTTTGGTGAAGGGAAGTAAGAGTCCCATCTGAAAGTCTTGGGTACCTTTCTAACTTTCTAGTTGGAAAAGGGAATTCAGCAAAACAGTTAAGGACAGACGAATACCATCAGGGACACTGTAAGTCTGATCAGGACCATTCAAAGAAACTAGGATTATTTAATTAGGAGGGCATTTAAAGGGAACTAACCAATGTTTCAATGTTTGCTCTGTGATTCTGCAAAGGGGGCGGGGGTATCAATTTATTGTGCTATGCTGAAGACTGCAGTCTGTCTTCTATCGCTCTCTCTCCACTGAAACTGTGCCTCAAAGTCAGCAATGACCTTCAATTTGTCCAATCCAAAAGGCACTTCTCTACCCTCTTTTAACAGGCTTCACTGCATGGGATACATAGCACTGAGCCCCCCTTATAACACTGCCCATCTCCACAGTGGGGACAATTCATCCCATCTCTTTTATTCCTCCTTTACACAACCTCTAGATGTCCCGGGCTGATCAACTCTTGGCGTTCTTCTCATCTTTATTCTCACTCAACGACTTTATCAATTCCTGTGGGCTTTAAACAGCCTCTAAGCTGAAGGCACCCATTTAAATCTCCATTATAGACTCTTCCTCTGAACCCTAAGCTTCCCCTGTAGAATCAGAAACCTCTCCAATGTATTCTGCCAGTGCAAACCCGTGTGCCCACATCCTCCACCGTCCACTGTGGGTCTTCCCCTCTCAGCTCCATATATGCCATTGCTTCAACTGGAACCCTTGGATCCATCTCTGTGACATCCCTTGGCCTAACCTGTCACATCCCATCCCATGCTAGGAAGTCTGCTCTACCTCCAACATGGGTCTCAAGTCAGACCTCTCCATGTCCCCACGGCTATTAACCCAGCCAAATGAGCATCACTTTTCTCTACAATGGGGCTGGTCAAGACCTTCCTTGTCATCTTCACGCCAGTCTCCTCAGAACATCAGCAAAAGGTCTGCCCAAATAGTATGTTGGATCGTGACTCTTCCATGCTCTAAATCAAATCAACTCTTTAATGACTTCCCTACCCTATGCTTTGTCAAGGGGGAAAAAGAAAAGGAAAAGAAAATCCCCAAATCCTTATCATGGCCTCAAGAACCTTCAATATCAGAATCCCGCATCCTCTCTCGGTCCACCCAGGACCAGTCTCCTGTTCTTCCCCGGCTTAGGCCACATTGGTTTTCTCTCATTTGTTTAAGTACAGGAAACTCCTCTGGGTCACAAGGCCTGAGTACAAATTGTTCCCACAGACTCTGCCAGTTGCTGACAATGTCTTTTCTTGTAGGTCTCAGTTGCAAAGTCAAATCCTTGGAGAACGCTCCTGAGTACTGGTCTGATGTGTAACCACCCCCGCCCCCATACCTCCAAGTATTTTCTAGCTCAGCCCTTTCTATCCCTTCGTAACACTGACCACAACTTCTCGGGACTGTGTTTCTTAACGTCTGCCTCTCTCCTGAACCCTGCATCCTTGGAATGTCAGTTACAAGAAGCCAGGGACCTTCCCATCTTCTTCTCCATCCTAACTGCAAAGCTCAAAAACTGTGAAAATGTTGAGTGTGGAAGAAATAAAACTAGGCTTTACCTCAACGTAAAGAAAATCTTCCTAAAAACAAGAGTTGGCCTTGGAACAGACGGCCTCGGACAGGGGGACTGCCTGCCAATCGTGGGAAGAGGGTTCAAGCAGAAAAGTGGGTGACCACTTTTATCTGAGATGACATAAAGGGATTTCCCCGGCTGGGTGGGATACTGGGCCAGATCATTCCCTCCACGCACTTTCTAGTTTCATAAATAGCATTTGTAAGGAGTTTCAGGGTAAAAATAGACTCCCAAAGTAGCAGACATCCTATTATTTTTTTTCTTGCATGGAAATTCATTCTCAAGTAGCCCCACAAAACTGCTTTATAACCTGACCATAAGTAACTTCCTGGGGTGGAATCAGTGCAGGCTCCCTCAGCGTACCCCGCCAGATGTGGTCTGGGACAATGGCAGCCCCACAGTACCCTTCTTTCCATGCTGCCCAAAACGTGGCCCAGAAACACGCTGGGGCAGACCAAGGAAACCCATCTGTGGTAAACCTGAAGTTGCACCCTTCCACTCATTTGCAATGCTACTCTGTAAACACACCAGGGTCACTTTATTTAGCGTCACACCCATTAATAATGCAGAGATCTTCACGCGGGCAGGCAGGGAAAATTAGTCCTGACTGATTTCGTTACTACAGTGTTGACACGAAGTCAAAGCGACTGAGAGTCCCATTACAACTGATGTTGGAGCCACCGGCCACAGACCTATCAGCCGTGGAGCTAACCACCAAGGCCATTCAGGCAAATTTCCCACATCCCCATCTTCTGGAGTCTCATTGCTAAGCCGCAATTCTCATCTATCTTGCTGACAAGAGCAGAGACCTAAAGACCAACTGAAGATACCCTCCTTCTACCTTTGCAGCTTCCTCCATCTCTACAGTTTTTGAAGTTAGAAAAAAAAAAAAAACTAAAGTGTGGCAACGATGGGCATCTGGTGGCCTCTGTCCAGAGACTGTTAAATTTGTCAGCGGATCGAACAAGGCACCCCCAGACATCACAGGTTGTTGCAAATAAGCCTATGAGGTCATGAGATTTGTCCTTCATTTTTTTTCTCCAAAAAAATTTTTTTTCAGGCAAATCAACTTTTTTAGACTTCAGAAAGCCAAAGATGTTTAAAATTCTTTTTTTAAAATAATATCCGGGGTTAACAATGCTGTGGAGGGATACTGTGTGGGGACACGGGAAATGTGAACTCTTCTGGAAGGGCTGATGGGCCACACCTTTCCACTGAAAATAAAAACGCCCTTGGATTCAGCAATCTGGCTGCTGGATAGTTACCACAGGCGTGTACTCTAATGAGTCGCTTAAAACGAGTACACGAGAATGTTCATTGGTAGTACTGCTTATAATAGCAAAAATCTAGAACACTCGAAATGCCTACAAGTGAACCTCAGCCCATCCATAAAATAGGCTTTATGCAGGTGCTAAAAGAAAACGAGACAGGTCTATGTGCTGAGGAGGAAAAACCTCCAAGATCTATCAGCAAACACAAGCCAGGGTTGTCTGTGTCTAAAAACATCTAAAGGTTCAATTCTGAAAACTCCAGAAAAGTCTACGAGAAACTTCAAAGCAGATGCCCCTCAGGCAAAGGTCGGAAAGGACAGAGAATGCAACTATTGTGTTTCTTTGAAACTCTTCTGTAATGCTTGTTCTTACTATATGTATTGTTACTGTATTCATAAATAATAGCTAAATGCCGTATTATCTGCACAGTCCGGAAGCATCTACTTGCTCTCTGTAGGAGTAGGAAAGTGAGCATCCTTTCCCAGGTTCCACAGGCAAACCAGAGTCTTACAAGTGGGTGCCTTTCCACTCCACGCCAATCAGAGCCATCAGACATTGCCAAGGCCCTTGCCTTCACTCACTCACTCCTTCCTTTGTGTGGCCTAGATGCATGAGTAAAGAGAAAGTTTAATTCCTGTTCTTGCACTTTTAGATCGATGTCCTCCATCTCTGAAAAGCTAACTAGGAAGAGAAGGAATTCTCCCATTGCAAGAGATACCAAAGAATAACCAGCATTTCCTCTGATGCTCGGTATTACGTAATTATATTGTTCCCAAGACAAAATCAAACAAAAACGTGTTTAAGTTTAAAGTATGTACCAGCCATTCTTCCAAATCCCAAGAGAACTGGGAAGATCAAGGTCCAAGGGGCTTTCTTTCCTGATTTAGAATCCTGTATTTGTCTCTCTCAAAATACTACACAACGATGTCAACTAAAATTGCTTCCACATGAGAAATTCATCTGAAGTTGACAAGATGGAAGGGAAATCTAGATTCAAATTTTCTGATGTTGAAGATCTTAAAGGGTATTTGACTGTGTACTTGCTCCATCCAAGACATACTCCCAATCTCACAGAGAAGGAGGGGTGGCAAAAAGGAAAGTCAGAGAACATCATGATTCTGTTTTTCCTATTATTTGACCTGAGACATGAGAAGAAAAAGCCACTTATTTAGTATCAAGTGACCTTTCCAAATCATATAAAAACAATCCCAGAGTGCTCTTCCTTTGTCAGAAGACCATGATACCTAGGCATTTACTGAAGTTTTTTTCCTTACTCATCCTTCATTCACAGATGGGTTTTTGTTGTTGCTTATTTTTCTTGTCATTGCTTTGGCTTTACTGATGGATATAGAAAGTAAAGCCAAATGTCTACTGGAAAAACTCTAACATCTACTGAGCCGAAAAACCGCTCCCACTAAATCTGATTTTGTATAAGTGTTCTGATGGATACACACAAAGTGACTTCAGTTTGGGTTGGGGGCGGGGCATTCAAGTAATTAGTGAAATGCACAGAGTAAAGCCTGGTGCATTGAGCTGTCTGTGGTCCTGAAAAAGGACACCAAGGCTGCACTGTACTGAGCTCTGTTCTTTCAAAGCCTCCACATGGCACTATTTTAATTCAGGCACTTCCGACCATGACTCACCTGAACTGTCTTATTTTGCCAGAGTGTGTATAAACATTTTATAAAAGGTCACACCGACTTGCTTCCCAAGGTTCTCCATGGAAATGTCAGGGCCTCCCCAAGCTTCGTTAAGCCATTCCAGGGGACAGAGAGCCAGGACATTGGCTAGGACACTTAACACATCCCATCATGTACCAGAAAGCCACACTTAGCTACCCAATCACCACGCTGGAAGGCTAAACAGAAAAATAAAGAAAAAACATGTCATTTTAGATGACATGCTACCTCCAAAGACAGGCTCTGGTTGGCAACACTTAGTTCTTCCACTCACAGCTACTCAGGATGTTTGGAATTGTTAATAGTAAACTGAGAAGTGACTTCTCGCTTAAAACTTAGGAAAGAAATACACCTACAGCAGTGACATCAATAAGTCGAAAAAGTGGGGAGGCGCAATGTTTCATTTTCCACACACAGACACACAAGCCTGTGCACTTGGGATTCAAGGTCAACTCTTTTGCCAACACAGCTGACTCTAATATCTGCATAAATTGATACATGTTTTTCTGGTGCCTGACTTCTAGTTCAGGGTCCTCAAGTTTATCTGGCCCTCTTCCACTTTCGATTTTTGTAAAAGCATCTCAGATAAGCATTTGGAGCTTCATCTTGGGAAAGAAATCCCCCTAGAGAAAACATGGAGAGAAAACTCTACACCCGAAACAACTGAATGATACTACCCAAGCATCAGTTTTGAAATTTAAGTGTGGCTGGTTCAACAGAAATTATGTATCATGTAAAATAAACTCAGTTTTGCAAATCTAACATTCTGGGATATTTATGTCACCCCAAGGGTAGAGAAATTCACAGGGCTTGTAAGTTTTAGGGGAGCAGCACATATCCTCACTTCTGTCACCCATGCTATGTATCTTCCCATCAATATACCCATGCATTTGTGCAACAGAAATAGTCCTCAAAATGAGCCAGTAAGTGCAATTCCGAGTGTGAAAAATCTGTAAAAAAAAAAAAAAAAAAAGGAGTTCTTGTATTTTTATTAGTTTCTAGAAGTTTCAAGAGTTCTAACATGGTATCAAAAAAGTTTTAATAATACCTAAGGGCACTTGGGTGGCTCAGTGGGTTAATCCTCTGCCTTCAGCTCAGGTCATGATCTCAGGGTCCTGGGATCCAGCCCCGCATGGGGCTCTCTGCTCGTCGGGGAGCCCGCTTCCCCCTCTCTCTGTCTGCCTCTCTGCCTACTTGTGATCTCTCTCTGTCAAATAAATAAATAAAATCTTTTTAAAAAAATAATACCTAACATTTGGCTACTCCTTGCAAACTCCTGTAAGTTATTTCAAAGGACCTCCCAATAATTCTTAAGAAGTCAGTGTCTTCAGGAAGATGCTTTGCCCTCGATGGGACTATCACCCAATGTCTCCCTGGCAAATGCTTGTTTAACTGTGAGCTTTTCAGAAGGAATAGACAGGTATGAAAGCTAATGCTCAATGAAAACACCAGCAAGTTCTCTGTCCAACTAAATGAAGGAAAACCACTCCAGTTGCCAAGCAAAACAAAACAAAACAAGTTGTTTTAAGTTACTTGGTTTTTAAAAAAATACCTGAGAAGATTTTACAATGACCTTTTAAATTCAACCTATTTATAAACCAAATTTGTAGAGAGAAATCATGGACCCAAAAAATGTCCATATTTCTGGGCTTCTAGCAAGTAACTGAGCACAGCAGGAAGCTATCTGGACTAGAAGCTGGAGGAGAGGGCCTGGGCCCACTCTGCCCTGTCTAGCTGTGCCATCTGGCAAGCTACACCCCTATTCTGACTTTGGGCTCCCCGTCTGTAAATGGAGTCAGAAGACTATTCGTTCTGTTTTGTTCCTCCCAGCTCTAAGTGTCTGCTCTTGGAAGTCAAAATGAGAAGATGCACTCATTATGGGTAAGCCACACTGTAGTATCTCTTAGGAATGTTTCAGAGAATCTCAGAAACCCAAGATCACAAAACCCCGAATTACAACGGACCTCCCTGTAAACTATTAAGATGTTAGAGTTCTAGGGTGCACTCTCCTGGTTTCGCCAAGGCAGTTTGGTGACCTACCTCTAAATGGTCTCACTCTTTCTAATTCTCATTCGCTCACTTTCTCCCTTTGGAATGACACGGTTCAAAGTCTTTGCAAATGTGAAAGGAAGACGAAGTCTTACTTCATTTTCCCTGCTCCTTTGGGGTCATGGGCATCTTTGTTTTGCTTTCACCATAGTTAAAATTGGTTTCTTCCATATTTGGTGTGAGCTTGCTAATGACTAACCTCATATTGACTTAACATAATTAATATTAAATTATTTAAGTGGGAAGTTCTATACAATGTTTTAAATTTAAAGTCATCCTAAATGGTGCCTTTAAATGGAAAGCACCCTAAATTGAAAGGCTTAAAAGTTCCAACAAATAGCCAAGAATTGCTCCCCCCCCAAAAAAAAAAAATCAGAAAATACATAATAGTGTAAATTCTAAACTGGCAAATCCCAACCTTACTTCATTTTTGAAAAACCTAGTTCTTTTAATTCACAACCCTTAATATTCCTTGGACTGAAGGCTACAGCAGACTTAACAACTCCAAAGATGACCCATGAATTTTATACAAGTATTCTGAAATTGTCAGTAATAGCCAAATTCAATAATAGAGTTCCTGGCTGCATTTAAACAAAACATTTCCTAATGAGACTGCTCACCAGGGCAGTGGCCTTTGCTCTTAAATGACATTTTTTTTTAAAGGGCAATATAATGATTGCAACTAAAAAAATCTACCAAACCACCACATACACAGAATTTGTATTCTAACCTTAGGGCGGACTTTTTTTTTTTTTTCTTTAATGGCTGAAGATAAAGAGTCTGAATTTTTCTCATGTCTCATCTACATATATTAGCTAGGAATATCACAAGCCTATTTTCTTCTCTAAGCTACATTACAGAAGAAGATACATAGAGATGGACACTATCTTCCATAATGACGCACCCAGGGGGGATAGGCCTATCAAGCAAGAAGTCCCATTTACCCCACAGCTGAAGCCTAGTACCTAACTGGCCTTAAGGAAAACAAATGCAGGGACTGATTTGGAGAACTAGATCGACCTGAAGAAGACAGGGGACCATCTTAAGGGCTTAACAAGTACAACCCAGCCCGCTTACGTGCTGGGCTGTTTTGTTTTGAACTTCTTGAAAGAACAGGTCAGGTGCTGTGGCAAGACTACAGCGTGTGTCTTCTGTAACCTCAAGCAAGGACAGGAGGGTTTGGAAAAAGCTGCCTTCCGCTTCTCCAGGCGGGCGGCCGCGCTTTGGATCATCATAAATAGCGGAGTCTAAGTTACCTGTATTTCCCTGGCGTGGTACACGATGATCAGCCCAAGCAAGATGATTGTGGAGAGACTGATAAGGCATTTCAGAGCTAAGGAATACAGCGACGCCTGCAACACAGTCAGACAGAAGCACTTTTAAGAAACTAGCACTTTGAACCACCTTCCAGGGCCCCCCACAACCCCCAGCCCGTGAATATGAACTCCCAGGAGGAGGTGGGAATGAGGGGAGCACCTGTCTTGGCTGTGGGATCCGTCAGATCACTTGGCCTCTAAGGGAAGTGAGGTGAGGAGGGCGGGTGGATGGCTAGGGAGAGGGTCCGCGCCATGACATATGCCAGCGCAGATCCTGGCTCTCGAAACCAAGAGCAAGTTATCCCTGAGTTTAAGCGCTTTGGGTTGAAAGGGGCCTCCTAAATCGCGAGCACCTGGAAAGCAACAGGGCTTGCTTTCCCCTATTGACTCCTGGAAACATTTATTTAATGTGCCCGAAGTCGCTGGGGGCACTCACTGCTCCAGAACTTTGGCTGCGCGCAGAAAGGCTCTCGCTGGAGAGTTGCCTCGCGGATCAGGGCCGCGCGTCCGAGCCGTGCTCGCCGTCCCGAGGAGGCTCGGGGCTGGCAGGCAGGGAGTTCCCAGCAGGGCCCATCCCAACCACCCGCGTCCGGCCCCCGCGGCCCCGGAAGGCTGCGCAAGCGGTTGGAGCGCCTACCTTGTCGTAGGCGCCCCACGACAGCTCGGTCTCGATGACCATGACCACGATGCCGAACATGCCGAAGATGAGCGCGTAGTCGCTGAGCCGCTTGCGCTTCTCGAACAGGGCGCGCCGGTGGCCCAGCTTGTAGCCGATGTTCTGGTTCTTCTTTTTGCTGGACTTGGTGCCGCTGCTGCTGCCATGCCCGCTGCCGCCGCCGCCTCCAGCGCTGCCGCTGCCGCCGGCTCCGTAGAGCGCCAGGTTATTGGAGTTGTTGTGCTCCGGCTTAGACACCACGATCTCCGGGGCTGAGGACGCAGCGGCGGCCGCGGCGGCGGCTGCAGACGGGGAGGACGCGCCGCCACCTCCTCCGACCGACGCGGGGGGCTGTAAGGGCTGCGCCTCCGAGTCCATCTCGTGCAGGTTCCGGCGGGACGCGCTCAAGTTGCTGAGCGGCCGCATGACGCCCCCGTTGTACCTGCAGCTGCTCATGGCTATTTCGGTGAAGGGGTTGCTCTCGCGGCGCGCCTGGGGCTGGTGGTGCTGGTGGTGCGCCGGGTGCGGGTGGTGGTGGTGGTGCGAGAGCGGGGGCCCGGAGCCCAGGCTGCCGAGGCTGCCCGTGGGGCTGGCGGCGGGCTGCAGGCTGTGGCACTGGTGGTACTGGGAGGCGGACGCCGGCTGCTGCGTGTACTGCTGCCGGAGCGCACTGGCATGGCTGGACGGCGTCAGCTCGCTCACATTGAGCTGGCTGCCCCGGCGCGACGAGCAGCAGCAGCAGCACGACGAGCCCGACAGCGGCGAGGAGGTGCGGGTCCGGAAGGCGCCGCCGGGCGAGGAGGTGCGGAGCAGCAGGGACAGGTTATCCCCCGCCCCCGCCCCCGCCGCCGGGGCTCCGGAGGGGGCGCAGCTGTTGCACGGGAGGCATGGGCTGCTGCCGCCGCTGCCCGGCGGCTGGTGCGCGAGGTGCGGGTGGTGCTGAGGGTGCGGGAGGGAAGCGAAGGGCGGGCACGGCTTGTCCTGGCTCTGTTGCTGCTGCTGGCAATGCAGGTGTGAGGAGCGCGGCGGCGGCGGCTGCTCCGAGAAGAAGCCGCGCTGGAACTGCAATGGGGTTTCCATGTCAGGGCTGTTAAAGCTGCAGGGAGACCAGGCGGTGGTGCACCCTGCGCAATGCGTTATGGTCGGGAGCGGGGACTCCTGCTGCTGGTGCGAGGAAGGGCCCATGCCGGCTCCGGTAGAATCCAGGCGGCGAGTCCGATTGGTTGGGCGCACCAAAACAATGGGCATGACATCACCTGCGGGGACCGAGACCGAGTTTGCGGCGCGCGCGGCTTAGGGGAGCGTGTGTGAGAGAGGGATGGGGAGGAGGGAATCTGCAGGATGGGAACCCTGGGGGTGCGCAGGGCGGGGTGAGGGCTAGGGGCCCACCTGCTGATAGGGAGCGCCGGGGAGCACCGCCGGGGATGGGGAACCCCCAGACTGTGCAGTCGGGCAGCGGGGGGGGGGGATGGCGAGAAGAAAGGGGCGTCCCTACCTCCCCCCTCGCCGCCGCCTCCCTAGCTCGTGCCGGACGCGCAGTCTAGATCACCTGCGCCGGGCACTGCAGCACGTTGGGCCACCCCGGCCGTGGGTCAGGCGCGGGGACAGTGCGGAACTCCTGCCACTTGTCCGCCCGCGCGCACGCCTCGTAGGGCTGCAGAACGGCGGCCCCCTCGCCGCACGCCCACCTCTCCCTGATCGTCCCGCGGAGAGTGGGCAGCCGGCTGCCGGCCAAAGAACTGCGGGGGCACCCGCTTTGGAGAGAAAAAGTTTGGCGGCTGGCTTCGCCAGTGCAGCAGGGCTTGGGGAGAACCCCGGGGCCTGACCCCGGTTTGGTCGCCGCGAGTTCAGAGCCAGCCCCGCGCCCGGATCTTCCCCAGTCGCTGGGCTCCGGCGCCCGGGAGTCGGGATTGGCTGCGCGGCGCTCCCGCCCGGTTGCGCCGCGGCGCGGGGAGGGTTAACCGCCTCGGCACCCGGGCCGGGGGAGGATGGGGGCGGGGCCGGAGGAGGGGATCCCCACCGTCCGCGGGAGGAGCCCGCGCGGGCTTCCCGGGTCCCCCTGGCGGGGGCGGAGGGCTTTCCCAGCTACCGCCCGCTCACATTTGCGCCTTCTGCGGAACATGAGGGGCTGGCGCCCCCGGCCGCCGGGTTCCCGGGCTCGGGCGCTCAGGCCCTCTGGCCGCCCCAGTGGGTAGGTCCGCGGGCTTCTCCGGCGATGGAGAGGCGACTTGCTCGAGGGTCTGGGGGCTGCTCAGCGACCGCCGGCCGCCAGCGCCTCCTCTGTTCCTCTTCCTCCTCCCCACCTGCAAAGCACAGACACAAAGCAAAGGCGGGTCACAGATGCGCAAACCCCGGGCATCTCCTCGGCCGAGCCCGGGAGGTGGGAGAGCGGCCTGGCGCGGGCCGAGTCGCACCGTTCGTTACAGAAATTATTAATAATGAAAACCCCGGCTGAGTGTCCACTCCCGGGCGGGTGCTGGAGTTTTGCTAGAGTCAGGTATAATTGTTTACTTTCTAATAAACCGATAAAAATGGCAGTTTGTGGCTCACGAATTTCCCGCAATGTGCTTTTCTTTTAGGGGATATACCAACACAAAGCGGTAGGGGACCCTTCTCCGAGGATTGTTACTGCTCTATCTTGAGTGCTTCTCCTTCGTATTTCTTTGTACATGGAAATTCCAGGCTCCCCGAAAAGGACAGGAAAGGAACTAACCAGCTGAATATTTGTTTCCATTGTAAATCGTAATTTAAATGCATGATTTTTATGATCAGGATTATAGTGAATTAGACCAAGAAATTAGAGCGTAAACAGATCACCCTCATTAGGTAATTGGAATTCTCAGCTGGATCCAATTTCTTGATATTCTACTCGGCAGCTGCCCTAAAGTTGCTCACCAGGTACCTTGTCCTAAGACTGTGTGCACGCGTTTTCAATACCATGGAGTGAATAATTCATTTTAGGATATCTTTTGGACATGGGTTAAACAATTTTAATTTTTTTGTACGTGCAAGTAAAGAGATCCAAAAGCGGAAGAGGGTGGGAGGAAGGACAGGTTGCTATTTGGCCCACAGCTCTCCACGTAAGATAGAGTACTGTCAGAAATTTTATTTTTCAATAGTCTCGGTCAGGAGTAGAATTTGAATAGCTACAAAGTGGAGCCAGTATTTTATGTTTATACTCTGTCCTGATTTTTGGCAATTCAACAAAACTTGCTTAGTTGCGAAGCTCATGGTAGCTGAGTAGCTAATGCAAGAATTGTGTGGGGCACGTGTCCATTAAAAACGATTCTAATGAGCTGACTTTGAAATTAACAACGAATGCTTCCAAATTAAGTTAGTCATCTCTGGTGTGAAAAATCAACGCAAGCATAAAATCAATCATACGTTTATTTTCACTTCATAGCACATTCTCTAGGTTTCTGCTAGTCACTATATGCAGCTGAATTGAATGAAAAGTTTGATCCGTCTTTCGAATGAAATTCTTGAAGGGAGTGTAATCACAGGAAATCAATACTTTCCTAAATTTAGCTGAAAGATGACATGCCTCCCCAAATATCACAACTGTTGCCAGCATCCAATTAGATATAAGGCTCTAGAATGATTCAAACACTGTATGTAATGGCTACATTCTATGTATCAAACTGACTTTCTCAAACAGCAAGTTTAAGGCCTCAAACAGAGGGTTGCATAAACTAATTAACAGGGACAAAATGTATCATTTGGCCTATATATCTCTGTGCCTTGGTATGGGATTAGGTGCAATGCCATTAATCATATAGAAAAAAAAAAAGGGTGTTTACTAAGGTTTATGACCATGATGTACGGAGTTCCCATTGGTCACAAAGGGGACTCAGGGGGAGGATGGGATGGACAGAGTAAGAAAGAAATGAAGATAGAACCCAGCATGAGGAATTGTCAGAATACCTAAAATCAGTTCATAGTGCTTCTTCCCCACCAATATTAAAACAACAACCAAAGAAAACCCAAAAAGCCTCATGAAATAATCACGTGAAACTCACTGTGACTGGAGAGTCAATCAGATGTATATCATCGTTTTAAGGAATCATCTGATCACACCCTCCAACCCCCCAAAATCACCTTGCTAATAAATGTCTGTTTGGAGAGTATGATAATCTTCTATCAGTATGATTATGAAAAACCACAAGATAGCCCCCAACAATATCATGTTTCATTTTTCATCTGTGTCGTTTGGGGCATCCCACACTATTGGGTTACGACAGGGGCACATTTAAGGAGTTCTTGTTTTCACCATTCCTCTCCTTTATAAAATTAACAAATGAACCGTAAACTTACATATAAACCTTTAAAATTTGGATACCGTAATTTTGCCCCTTTTTTCTATAAAGGATTATAGAGATACACGTGACCAAGCAGTCGGAGCAACAAAGACAGTGTTCTCCCACAGGGGTGGTGCTGTGTGCATAAGAGATAGTCATTTATACCTGGAAGACCAAGGAAGGAAAGAGAGAGGGAGGGAAGGAAGAATGTTTGAAACAAAAGTCGCAAAACAATGCCCTGTAACCTCTGACTAGAAGCTTTTGGAAAACGACATTTGCTTCTCTTTCCACCATTAAGATCTATAGCGCTGGAATTTCTCTAGTTTAACACCAGAGGTCATACTCCTCCACCAAATGCATTTTGAATCTCCTCAATTAGTCACCTCCCATTTCCAGTATCATTTTTGAAAAATCACCTGGGTTTTTTTTTCTCTAGACTAGAACACCCGGGTCCCCATATTTGTGGTATTTCAAGCTTGCACACATACAAAGAACAACCTCCCCGCCCCCACATACACTTAACATTGGTCTTAGAAGATCCATTTTCCCAGACCACTTAGGGTCTTGGAAAAAGCTACAGGTTGTTTGCTCTCTGATCCCTTACTTAACTCAGATTTACATGATGCCATTGTTTACATGATGCTAGGAATTATTTGTGCTCTCTTTTTTAAAAAGATTTTATTTATTTATTTGACAGACAGAGATCACAAGTAGGCAGAGCAGCAGGCAGAGAGAGAGGGGGAAGCAGTCTCCCTGCTGAGCAGAGAGGCCATTGCAGGGCTCCATCCCAGGACCCTGAGATCATGACCCAAGGGAGCAGAAGGCAGAGGCTTTAACCCATTGAGCCACCCAGGCACCCCACGTGCTCTCTCTTCATTCTCCCACTCAAAAGCGGGACTCCCCTGAATTTGGATGTTTCTGGTCTATTTCCAGGGGTAGGCAGAGCAACTGAGGCAGGGACCCAGGGCATCTGTAACCCACACTGAGAAGTCTGGAGGGAACTTTGAGCTACAAAGTCAATGTTTTTCTGAGACTTTCTTTTTTTCTTTGCCCAAGTGAGAAAATTATTGGGGGTTGCCAAACAGAGAGGTTGTGATAAGAACTCTCTGAACTTAGTTTACAAGGTGGTAAATATAAATGCGGAATTGGGGTCATACCAAGAGTTATTCTCCTAGCACAATAACAGGTCCACATTTCCCAAATCAGAACCATTAAGAGGCCATAAGAACAGTTCTTTTTAAACCACAGACTGTCCTAAATTTGTAAGAGATAAATCACATTGGATCTGAAGAAAAGATTAGAATAATTTTTATATGTATTCTTTTTACTTCTGCATCATGATCAGAAAGTATCAAGACCCGAATGAGCTTATTGGCGATGGCCTTGTTAATTTTTCTCCAGAATGCTATTATTCAGGGACTAATTATCATGTTGGAGCCTATTCATTGACTTTCCAAATTTTTTTCTACTCTCCTCTTCATCTCCAGCTAATTGGTATATCTGTCAAAGTCTCAGCAACTCCAGCAAAAAAAAAAAAAAAAGAAAAAAAAAGGAAGCACATATACTAGTTTCGCTAGAATTGAACCATGTTACATAATTAAACATGAACACCAGGTTAAAATTACTGACTAGGGGGAGTCTTTTGAAAAGAATCTGCAATTTCATAAACCAATATCCTTGGCAGTTAGAACCACACATCAAAATCTAGAAAGTCATTAAAAAAAAAAAACAAACCTAAAGACAGCCCATTCTAGTTCAAAAAGTTTCTGTGTTATTTTATTTGCATTTGCTAAGAATCCTTATGGGAGATAGGAAAGTTTTCCTTATCCTCTCCATCTTACAGGTAAAGAGCTTAATGCAGGCAATCCAGTGCCCCTGCTCCCCCAGGTCACACAGCTAGCCAGCAGCAAGGGGCAAGCCAGACTTCAAACACAGCCTTCTGAGACCACCTGCTGAATCTGTTTTGCAGACTTCTAGCATTTCTTCCACAGCCACAGAAGAACCCAATCACTCTATCGACTCATACAGCCTGTCCTCCACTAGCAGCCGGGGAATGGACTGCAGGGGCTTGTCATTACCATTCACTTCCTTTCAGTGGCCTCCGGGACATTTCCTCCCTGGCATAGTTGGGATTCTGTGATTCCTGACTGTTGGCCTCTTATCGACTTCATTTGATCAACAGAATAATTTATAAGGATCCAGTATAAGTGTGGATACAATGGCAGGGCTGTAGGCACGCCGGTCCGAGGTGCCTAATTAAAAAGTATAAAAAGTAGGGTGATTCTGGGCTGCTCACAGAGCTTTCTGCCTACTTTGCAGTCTGGTCTGGCATTCCTTATTGTTGGCAACATCCGTTGAAGAAGCTGCAGGCCAGTGAAACGAATATATTGGCACTAACAGGCCCATTTTGTCTTTTTGTGAAATAAGGGGGATTCCCACGCTCAAGCTGCCTGCCCTGTGGCTTGGAGGAATTTGTCAGGGACCCGGCCACCTGTGTTCTCGCTGCTTCTCCCATTATGCCAAGGAGTGGGGAGAACCATGTCACTAGACAAACCCCAAAGAGCCCCATAGGGATTTTTTCTAAAAGCTGTTTTTTTGTATGTTTGTTTGTTTGTTTGTTTTTCCTAGTATCTCCCCTACGGGTGTTCCTGCCCAGATGAGCTTGACACCAGACCACACAGGACCACCAGAAACACGATCAAACCAGAGGGGTCCAATATGGTGGGCACAGTGGGCCAAATTCACATTTTTCCTTCACTGTACTACAGTAACAAATTAAACTCTCCTCCCTAGGAGGCGCCGAGACAGGAAACCCCCAACCACAAAGGGAAGAAAAAGGGATGGGGCTTAAGTTCCTGGAAATCTCCACCCCTTCCTGGGACCCTGGCTGATATCCAGTGTCCCCCCTACCCCCTCAGCCCACAGCCATACCATTTATACCCCCTCTGCCTCTCTGTGCCCTTGGAGCATGAGCTCCCCTACTCCATTCTCTGGCCACTGGATAAATTATCTGTTTGCCATCAAAGACCATTTTGTTTCTTGGCTATTTGGCCCTGAAAGGTACAGAGTAGGAAAGAAACTACAGGTTTGGTAACAACCAGAGAAAGGAAGCCACGCTGTGTGCCACAGGAAGAGAAAAACCAAACATCTCACAGCTGGGGTAAAGAGTCAGCAAAAATGGGACCAAAGATATGCAAAGCCATCCCTAAATACGGAGGTCAAAGCTGCCCCTTGGTGATCCCAAAAGTTCCAGGGTTGCTCAGTGCTGAAACAAAATGAAGCTACAAAAGTTCTGGAAAGTTTATTTTCCCTCCAAAATCCAATTTATTTCCCTATCGTTATTTGGCCCTCTTTACAGGATTGGCGCTACCATGCCTTAGCTCTTTTTTTCCCTTTTCCTGTTAACCCATTCCGGTGTGTTATTTATCACACCATCTGTTTTCCTTTTGATTTTCTACCACTTGCCAAACAGCCTCAGAAAATCTATGTATCTCCCTTTGTCTATCTACATACTATTGCCTCCCCCCTCCCAACTATTTATAAATCCCCATTCCCTAAGTAATTGTCTTAGGGCAAGTAGAGTGTTGGTGTCCACTTACAGGAAAGGAAAGAACCACAATTGGTTCTAAGTTCAATTAAACAGAACAGTGTCATCAGCAACCCAACACACTAAATGCTAATAAATCTTCTTCAAGATTTCCACATTTAGGTAGCCCACGGGGCTCAGTCAGTTAAGTGTCTGCTTTCGGCTAAGGTCAAGATCACAGGGTCCTGGGATCCAGCCCCGCATTGTGCTCAGCAGGAAGCCTGCTTCTCCCACTCCCTCTGTCCCTCTCCCCTGCTTGGGCTCCCTCTCTTGCTCTCTCTCTCTCTCTCTCAAATATATAAATAAAATCTGCAAAAGAAAAAAAAGTTTGCATATTCCTTCTTATCTAATACACCAGGTTTTTCTTAAAAATGACTTTTGTCTGGGGATAAAAATTTGTTTATAAAAAAATAAAAATTAAAAAAAAAAAAGAAGTGCTGTGTGAAGCACCATCTAAATAGACACGTCGACACCTGTCCTCACTTTAAATAAAATACAAGATTTAAGAAAAAAAAAATGACTTTTGTTCCCTATTACTGCTGTTGTATTTTATGGCTGTAAATTCAGTAGCACTTTTTCTCTACTATTTTAATTAGTATTGTAACAGGAATTATCCATATGATGCAACATGATACACATGATACAATGCATCAGAAAAACCATGACAGATACATACCAAGACAAAGACAATGATAAAACTCACTATGTGACTGTTTTCCCCTCCCTACTTAGGATGAGTCTTTCTCAAAAATGTTTTAATTAGTTAAAACTACTGGGTAATTTCAAGTCCTCTTAACAAGAGTAATTCTAGCCTCATATAATTGAAAGTATCAAAATTAGGGAGGACTTAAATGCTTTTGCTTCGGAGGTGAAGACATCATCAGGATTCTGGCAAATCCCCCTCAGCTACATTCCTGTCACCGTCCTCCTTCATAGACACTGGCTTAATCCCCAGATTATTTTACTGTATGGTAGGGAAAATAGATGTTGTGGTTCTAGGCTTCAGAGCCAAACCCCCATCATGCAGAGGAGGCAGATCACCCTCTATCTCCCACTGCCAAACACATCCAGCGACACATTTCCTGACACATCTCTAAAGCCGGTTTAGTTCATCTACCCAGCTATAAAGCACACTTAGAGAATGGTTAAAGAGAGGTACAATGGGAATGATGTACCAGAGAATGCCGATACAGAGATGGAAATTATTTAAAAGAAGCAAACTGAAGTTCCGGAGTTGAAAAGTACAATAACCAAAATATAGAATTCACTTCTGAGGCTCAGGAGTACAGAAGTGGGCAGAAAACAAAAATCACTGAACATGAGGACCTCACAAGAAAACCACATATTGATAGCATATGAGTATATATGAGTATATATGTGAAAATGCCCAAAAAAATAGAACCAAACTGAATATGGCAATATATAAAAATTATTATATGCTGGGGCCCCTGGGTGGCTCAGTCAGTTAAGCATCCGCCTCTTCATTTCAGCTCATGTGGGCACTCTTTCTCTAAAATATATATATTTTATGCTATGACTCAGTGGGGTTTATCACAAGAATATAAGGTTAGTTTAACATTTATAAATAAATTAATGTGATTAAGGAGGGCACTTGTGATGAACCTGGGAGTTGTATGGAAGTGTTGAGTCATTATATTGTACACTTGAAACTAATATTACACTGTATGTTAACTAACTGGAATTTAAAAGAAAACCTTTGAAAGAATCAGTTAATGTAATATAGCATATCAGCAGAATAAAGGGCAAAACGTGTATAATCACCTCGATAGACACAGAAAAACATTTGACAAAATACAAAACACTTTCACAATAAACACAGTCAACAAACTACAACTAGAAGGGTATTTTCTCAATGCAACAGAAGACATCAATATAAAATTCACTGCTAATATATTTACTGGTGAAAAGGCCTAAATACTTCCTAAGATCAGAAACAAGACAATATCTGTTCTTTCTGCTTCTGTTAAATATTGTACTAGAAGTTCTAGCCTGTGCAATTAGGCAATAAAAAGAAAGAAAAGGCATCCAGATGGAAAGGAAAAAACTATATTCACAGATGCCAATTTTGTACATAGGAAATCTTAAGGAATCTACTAAGATGTTATTAGAACTAACAAGCTCAGCAGATTTCTGGATACTAAATTAACATTAAAAAAACAATTTTAGGGACGCCTGGGTGGCTCAGTTGGTTAAGCAGCTGCCTTCGGCTCAGGTCATGATCCCAGCGTCCTGGGATCGAGTCCCACATCGGGCTCCTTGCTCGGCAGGGAGTCTGCCTCTCCCTCTGCCTCTGCCTGCCACTCTGTCTGCCTGTGCTCGCTCTCTCTCTCTCCCTCTCTCTCTCTGACAAATAAATAAAATCTTAAAAAAAAATCAATTTTATTTTTCTACACTAGCAATGAGCACTTTGAAAATGAAATTTTAAAACAACTCCATGTACAATATAATATTAGAAATGTATCAACAAAAATGTGATGCTTATACACAAACTAAAAAATATTTTTGAAAGAAATTCAAAGAGACCTCAATAAATTCAGAGACATTCCTTGTTCATGAATGAGAATATTTAATTTAATTAATATGTCAATATGCCCCAAGTCGATATACAGATTCTCTCAAATCCTTATCAGAATCCTAGATTATTTTTTGGAGAAGTCAACAAACTGATGCTAAAATTCATATGGAAATGCAAGTAGCCCAGAATAGTCAAACAATCTTGAAAAAGAACAACCAAGTTTTAGGACTCACACTTGTTGAACAAAAACTTATCACAAAGGTACTGTGATCAAGGTAGCGTGTCATGGAATAAGGATAGACATATACATCAGTGGAACGGAACTGAGAATCCAGAAACCTCCCTTTACTTTTATGGTCAACTGATTTTTGGTGAAGGTGTCAAGACAATTCAATGGGGGTGGGATGGGCTTTTCAACAAATGGACAGGATGTGGTAAAATTTGAAACCTCATATATTATTGATGGGGATGTAAAATGGTTCAGCTTCTCTGGAAAACAGTTTGACACTTCCTCAAAATATGAAATGTAAAGTTACTTTTCTAACCAACAATTCTACTCCTAAGTAGATGCCCAAGAAAAAATGCAAATACACATCTACAGAAAAAAAATGTGTCCGTGGATGTTTAATAGAAGGATGATTCATAATAAACAGCCTAGGGCTGGAAAGAATGCAAATGCCCATCGACAGCTGAGTGTGTAAAGAAAATGGATTATGCTCTTACAATGCAATATTCTTCATCAGTAAAAAGGGACAAAGTTCTGATGCTTTGCTACGACACGAAGGAGCCTTGAAAATGTGTAAAGGAAAGCCAGTCATAAAAGACCACATGTATGACTCCATCTACAGGAAACATCCAGAAGAGGCAAAGCTATAAACAAAACATTATATTAGTGGTTATCCCAGGCACTAAATGGAGAGTCACTCTTAATACGTACACTGTTTCTTTTGGGTGTGACAAAGATATTGAAAATGGGAAGATGATGATCATTTATCTCCATGAAATACACTGTCATTGATTAGACACTTTAAGTGGTTAAATGATATGGTATGTGAATTGTGTATCCAAAAGTTAAAAACAGATGCGAGAACTCTCCCAGCATAACTGGGTATGGAAGTAAAAGGAAAGGTATCAATGAAACATAAGAAGCAATTTAAAATGAATACTGGTGAAGCAACAATTGATCTATCAGATTCACGAAAAGCAGGGATAGGTTTTCCTCTGTGGCACAAAGGACTGTCAATCCGTGTATTTGAAGGCATTTGAGATTCAAGACTTTTTTCCTTGTGAGACTCTCCCTGGCTGGGTTACATCCTAAGAGTCTCATGGTTCAAGGAATATCCTAAGAAGAATTACAATTTAAAAAAAAAAAAAGGAATTTCAATAGAAGGAGCTGTGTGGCACTTTTAATTATGGAATGTACATTTCTCGTCCTGACATCTAAGAAACAGAGCAGGTATATTTTGTACTGAATTCCACAGTTAAAAAAAAAATCACTGTGCTTTGAATGATCCTAACTGATGAAGGAATTCAAATTAATGCATTGTCCAAAGATGACTGGCAATCCTTCCTGGCGGCCATTAATTAATTTTCCGTGTGATGTCTTAGCTCTATCACCCTTAAGCTTAAAATACGGTGAGACTGAAGCCTTTTGTAAGAGGTTGTCAGGGGCTGTTTTGGAAGTATAGGCTCTCGGGCTGGAGGGTTGGAAGCCCAAGTACGCTCCACACGCGGTCTGCAGCCTGTGGCTCAGCTGATTGAAGCCTACATCTTAAAGGACTCAGCAGTCAAGAAAACCGAGCCAGAGCCAGGCTCCAGGAGATGGCAGGGGTCTCATTTGGTATCGAGGAGTGACTGGAGCTCCAGGATGAGACTCGCTTCAGCGCCCACTTCAAAAAGACAGAAGCCCTCTTCTGAAAGCCGAGACAATCCTGCAAAGCTGTCTTGTGGGCGTTGTCTGGGGACACTCAGAGGTGGGTATGAGAGCAGAGGAGTGCAAAATCCCTGACCGATTCCTGAATCTTCTGGAAACACTAATTTGCTCATGGAGTTTCTTGTGTTTTTAGCCAAGATAAAAGTCATGGTTTTGCTTACTGAGTGGATATTTTGCTAAGAGAAACAAAACAAAACAAAACCTTAAAAAAAAAAAAAAAACTTCTTTAGTGGCGCCATAGACCATGGGGGAAAAAAGATGCAGGAAAGAGGGCACTCTGTTCTCGAAAATAAATTACATGAAGTGGACAAAACCATTGAAATAAGATTAATCAAAAAAGGTTTTTCTAGATTATTAACAAACAGAGTTACGAGATAAAGGACTCTTGCATTTCCTGTTGTGGATTTGAGGATTTTTTTAAAAAATATTTTATTTATTTAACAGACAGAGATCACAAGTAGGCAGAGAGGTAGGCAGAGAGAGAGAGAGAGGAGGAAGCAGGCTCCCCACTGAGCAGAGAGCCTGATGTGGGGCTTGATCCCAGGACCCTGGGATCGTGGCCTGAGCCAAAGGCAGAGGCTTTAACCCACTGAGCCACCCAGGCGTCCCAAGCAGCCAAGTCTTAATTTCAGCTCAGGTCATAATCTCCGCAAGATCAAGCCCCGTATCATCTGGGCGCTGATTGAAGGGCCTGCTTGAGAGTGTCTCCCTCTTTGTCTCTCGGCCCCTCCCACTCCTCTAAAAAAAAAAAAGAATTTTTTTTAAAGTTCTAAGAAATTAGATAAAATGAAAGATAACATAAGTAATAATCATATTATTACTTAAATAAATAAGATAAAATGAAAAAACCAAACCAGATGGGGAAATAATAAAAGGTTACGAGTAAGCAACTCTAAGATAAATGGTCAGAGAAAGAAAAACTTCTGAATAATCAAACAAATGTACATTGAAACAATTTTTTTCTATTACACTGAATGATAATTATATATAATGCATTGGTAAAGATTCAAGAAACCAGCTTTCTCATACACCATCACATAGGAGTATAAATTGGAAAAGTCTATGTGCTTTTGGGGGGAGAGGGGATTGTTTTATTTTGCTTTGTTTTTTAACCAAAAAACAGACTCTTAGCTCTAGAGAACAAACAGATGGCTACAAGAGGGGAGGCTGCTTGGGGGCCGGGTGAAATCTGTGATTGATGGGGATTAAGGAGCACACTTACCATGATGAGCACTAAGTAATGTACAGAATTGTTGAATCACTGTATTGTACACCAGAAACTCATAGAACATCCTATGGTAACTATACTGGAATTTTTTTTTTTTGAAATAAGCAAAATAAATAACAAATACCCCCCCAAAAGAAAAGATTAGGTGGATTAAAACAGAAGTTTTTGTTATTTTTTTAAAGATTTTATTTATTTATTTGATAGAGAGAGATCACAAGTAGGCAGAGAGGCAGGCAGAGAGAGTGAGAGGGAAACAGGCTTCCTGCCGAGCAGAGAGCCCGATGCGGGACTCGATCCCAGGACCCTGAGATCATGACCTGAGCCGAAGGCAGTGGCTTAACCCACTGAGCCACCCAGGCGCCCATGTTTTTGTTATTTTAGTTTTTGTTAGAAATTCAGGTGCAGCTTGGCTAGGTGGTTCCGGCTCAGGGTTTCTTATGAGGTTGAAGTTGGCTTCATAAAGGTGAGGATCAAGGAGCACCTGGGTAGCTCAGTGGGTTAAAGCCTCTGCCTTCAGCTCAGGTCATGATCCCAGAGTCCTGGGATCGTCGAGCTCTGCATCAGGCTCCCTGCTCTGTGGGAGTCAGCTTCTTCCTCCCTCTCCTGCCTGCAGCTCCCCCTGCTTGTGCTCACTTCCTCTTTCTCTCTCTCTCTTCCTCTCGCTGCCAAATACATAAAATCTTTTTTTTAAAAAAATGGATGAAGTACAAGATGGTCACTCATGTGGTGGACAAGTTGGTGCTGGCTACGAACAGTCCTCAGTTCTTCACCACATGTACCTCTCTGTACAGCTTCTTAAGGGTCATCATGACACTGTGGCTGGCTTTCTAAGAGCCAATGACTCAAGAGAGAGGGAGTGTCTTTTATGACCCAGCTTCAGGGTTACACACCATTATTTCTACTATGTCCAGCAGTTGCAAGGGTCAGCCCTATTCAGCGTGGGAGTGGACTACCTAAGATCATGAAGAGGGGACAAGGAATAGTGAGGCCATCTTGGAGGCTGGCTGACACAGTCCACCCTGCAGTCCCTAATAGTTCACCTCCCTCCCCCATGCAAAATACACTCACCATCTCCCAATGTCCCCAAATACCTCACCATTAAAGCATCATCGCAAAATCTAGAGTCTTGCTGTTTAATGAGATGAGGTGCTTAGATTCAGTTCAACTTGATGTGAAAACCTGAGAATGAGATATACAAGTTGTCTGTCCCCCCATCCCCAAAATACAAGCATGGGGCATTATAACATAGGTAAGGATAATGTTATCAACGTTCCCACCCCAAAAAAGAGGGGAATGGGGGCAGAGGGGTGGGAATCGCTACTACACAGAAAATTTGATATCAGTAGAGATCATGCTGATAGAATGTTGATTGGGATTTGTGGCCCAGGAAATATTCTTCAGGAATCTTGGCTCTACTCTCTAGGCTCTTGGTTCTATTTTCTGAGTTATGCTGCCCTGTCCATATATGGTGGCCCAATTTCACAGCTTAGAAGTTTTTGCAGCCTGTGTCCTCTCTGTACAAGTTCAGGATTCAAAGGCCTCTTCTCACGTTATGCTATCTCAACCCTTACCAATTCACGCTGACAGCATTTCTGCCAATACTATTCCATGAAAAACTGTGTGGGGCTCCACAGAAACTTACCAGAGTTTAGGTCCATGAGACAAGAGCCACACCCACAAGTTTTTGTGATAAATCCTGTCATCCGCTGGGCTGTTGTTGGAGCCACTGAGAATAAGACCTTAACA
Organism: Mellivora capensis; assembly: GCA_004024625.1. Classification (NCBI taxonomy): domain Eukaryota; kingdom Metazoa; phylum Chordata; class Mammalia; order Carnivora; family Mustelidae; genus Mellivora; species Mellivora capensis. The sequence continues at coordinate 125,043 of PISX010000416.1, read as the reverse complement.
TTCTTAGAGGGTCACTGCTTGGCCGAACATTTCTGAGGTACCCCCTTAGATCTTTCTGTGCTCTAATAAAGAATTTTGGGACTGCTTAGCTCAGTTGGTTAAGCATCTGCCTTTGGTTCAGGTCATGATCCCCAGGGTCCTGGGATCAAGCCCCTCATTGGGCTCCCTGCTCAGCGGGAATCTCCTTCTCCCTCTCTCTCTGCCCCTCGGCCTGCTCATGCTCTCTCTCTCTCTCTCTCTCAAATAAATAAATATATCTGGAAAAAAAAAAGAATTTTGCAGTCACCCCTGTAACTTTATATTACAGTTTACCCACAGGGCCCAGAATTGATCTTGCCTACAGTTTACCTCTTAAATTCTAGCATCATTTGCCATCTTGAAAGGCTGTGAATTTTCAGAACCAACAACCCTTGGCTCTCTTTTATCTGACAGTCCTAACTTCATCTTCTCCCTCTTCTCCTGTGCTTTATGATAAGCAGCAAGCAGCAGCCAGCCTTCAGCATCCTGCCTGGAACTCTCCTTAGCAAGATTACTCAATTCATGAGATATATATGATAGTTTCCATATTACCCCAGGTGACAACGTTGCTAAGCTTTCTGCAGCCCCATTTCCTCCAGAGTCCAATAACGTTTTTTGCATTTTACTTTTTAGTCTTGGCTGGCAGCCTCACGGCACATCATTAGGTATCTGCTAAGAGTCTTTCGTCAAAGTCCAAAACTCATCTTAAATTTTTGTTATGGTAGCACCCTACTTCCAGGCACTAAAAACTGTTCTCCGTTGCTGCGTAACAAATGCCATGACAACTCAAAGCAATAAATGCTTATCTCACATGGTGTCTGTTGGTCCACAATCCAGGAGTCAATTCCCGGAGTGGCTCTAGCATAGGCTTCCTCACGAGGTGGCAGCCATGTTGACTAGGAATGCAATAATGTGAAGGACTGAAGACTACCTTCCAAGATGGCTGACTCACATGACTGCAAGCTGGTGTTGGCTGTTGGCGGAAGACTTGAGCTCCTTGCCATGGGGACCGCCCACTGGGCTGCTCCAATGTCCTCAGGGACGTGGTGACTGGTTTCCCCTCTTGAATGCCGCAGGCATCAAGCACGTGCTTTGATGACACTGTACAAGTGACTGACCTCTCTAGTCCACCCTTGATGTGGCAATTTCCTGACAGAGAAGCCATAGGTCCTAAGAGCATGAGGTTCCCGTTGCTTCTGTGAGGACAGTCCTTTTCTTGCGCCAGTGCCACCCAATAACCCTGCTTTGTTTGTTTGAGGAAGGACTGCTTCCATGTCTGTGAGCCCAGACACCAAGAGAACATGAAGAAGCCCTGTTTCTTCAGACACAGATTTCTCCACAAGGGATCATTCTCTACAACCCCATTCCAGTACCTGTTCACCAGTAAAAGTGTGGAGGAAAGTGTGGAGGAAGCTGGCTGCATTGGGGGAGATTTTCAGCATTGGCATGTCAGGCGGTTGGCAATCCATATCGCGGCCTAAGCCTACATCCAACCTCCTCGCTCTGAAAACCAATTTGGTAATGCCCACCAAAATGTTAAATAAACAATTTTTCACATGTCCGCTAATAGGAATCTATTAAAGAGATTTGGATGGGTGCGTCTGGGTGGCTCAGTCATTAAGTGTCTGCCTTTGGCTCAGGTCATGATCCCAGGGTCCTGGGATCGAGCCCCACATCAGGCTCCTTGCTCAGCGGGAAGCCTGCTTCTCCCTCTCCTGCTCCCCCTGCTTGTGTTCCCTCTCTGGCTGTGTCTCTCTCTGTCAAATAAATAAATAAAATCTTAAAAAAATAAATAAAAAGATTTGCATGTATGTACAAAGATGTATGAAATAAAAAGATATGAAAAATGTATGAAATAAAAAGATATGCATGTATGTACATCAGTGTTCCCTGTAGTGTGATATATTGTAGGGAAGAAAAACCCATCAAACAGTACCCTACAAATTTTTTAAAAGGATGAAGAAGACTTCTTTGTAAAGAAAGGAGGTGATCCCCAATACATTAAACAAAACCAAGAAACAGAACAATTCCTGAGTGTGATCCCACATATAAAAACTCATGCTTCTGTTTCCATGAATTCATAGGAAGGCCATCATCAGGATGGTAGTGGTCAGTGCTGAGGACTAGATGTGGTTGAGACCATGAAGAGGAGCTCTCAGTTATTCCTGGCTGGGTGAGGCTCACATCATAAACTAAATTTTGAAAATACAATAAAAAGGAAGAAACGGGGGGCACCTGGGTGGCTCAGTGGGTTAAAGCCTCTGCCTTCGGCTCGGGTCATGATCCCGGGGTCCTGGGATCCAGCCCCGCATCGGGCTCCCTGCAGGGAGCCTGCTTCCCCCTCTCTGTCTGCCTCTCTGCCTACTTGTAATCTCCGTCTGTCAAATACATAAAATCTTAAAAAAAAAAGGAAGAAACGGAAAACTTAGGCCCGTGAACCTCCTTGAACCCCTTCCCAAGCTGGTGTTGGGAGTCATCCCCTGGGATGCTGAGTCATCTCTATGGCCATGGCGTTTGGTACATGGAAGGTGTCCAATAAGTGTTTGTTGAATTAATGTTGAATTTAATTCATAAGTTAAAAGTCACTGCTTTAGGAAAAATGAAAAACCTAGGGGCCATGCAGGCACCCACGATTCACAGCATGGTTTCTTTATTTGTCAGTGTATTAAGTGATTTACTAGAAAGAGACATCAGAGAGATTTGACAGCCTCTCAAAGCACCTTATACAGAAAGCAGGTGATGCACATATATTATATTGTAGTGATCCCTACTGGTATCAGCAGGAGGGAGCCACTCCCCTCCTCCTCTCCCCACTCGCCACACATACCACATATCTTGGCCCCCAAGTAGCCAAGATATTGCAATCTTTGTCCTAGGTCCATATACTTTGGAGTAATGAGCCCTCTCCCTGCCACTCTGACTCCCTTGCTCTGTTCCTCTTTCTGTTCCCCACAGGTCTTAATCAGCTCAGGCTGCTATAACCACGCCACGGACTGACTGGCTTAAGCAGCAAAGAAAATATTTATTTCTCACACTTCTGGAAACTGGCCAGTCCAATCAGTGCTGGCTGATATGGTTCCTGGTAGGAGAACACCACCTGGGTTTGGAGCGCCTTCTTGCTGTATACTTATGTGGAAAACAGAAAAATCCTCTCCTTTTTTCCTGCTGCAGGCATCGTTCCCTTTCATGAGGGCTCTGTTTTTGTGACTTAATTCTCTTCAATTATCCCCCACCTCTCCAAATAACATCACACTGGGATTAGGTCTTCAACATAGGAACTTTGAAAGGACACAAACATTCAGTCCACCAACCCCAGTATTCTGGTCTATGGAAAACTCAAGGGTCTCAGATGCACCTGACATTTCCTCCCAATCCTACCAGTCATATTGACTTGAGTCACAGGTGAAAGACGGATTCAGGCCTCAAGCTTCCTTTTATTCATTTTTTATGCACATTGATGCTTTAATATTTTTATAACTGGGGCAGTACTAACAATTATATCACAATAACAAATTACATAAAAGAACTTAGTTATATAGCTCCCTCTTAAGCAAGCAGCCCAACTTTCCAGAATTTAGCTAAACACTAAAAACAAACTACGGCCCTAAGGAGCCAAAAGTCAATGTCAGAAAGCCTGGTCTGGTTATCCATAAGCAACCCTTCAGGTTACCAGTAATCGTGATTACTGACCCACCTGATATCCTAATTTTCTGACCCACTACATATCAAAAATTTAAAATAAGAGTAAAGAAAGATAAGGCACCTGGGTGGCTCAGTCAGTTAGGCATCTACCTTTGGCTCAGGTCATGATCCCAGAGTGGTGGGACTGAGCCCCTAGTAGGGCTCCCTGCTCAGCAGGGAGTCTGCTTCTCCCTCCCCCTCTGCTTCTCTCTTTACTTGTGTGTTCTCTCTCTCACTGTCTCTCTCAAATGAATAAATAAAATCTTTTAAAAAAAGAATAAGCAAAGATTTATTGAGTCTGATACAGTGAAAACAGCAAGAACAGGAGAAATGACAATTGATTTGAAGAACTACCTAATCGTGAATTTATAAACAAAGTAACATACATTCAGACGATACAGTGTGAGAACTTAAAAAACACAGTATGTGGTAAGTGGTCTTTCATACTCAAATAATCCCTAGTGTCACTCCTGAATTCTAAATGATGCTAATATGTGTTGTGATGGTGTATTAGTTGGGGTTCTCCAGAGAAAAAGAACAACACACACACACACACACACACACACACAGTTTATTATAAGGAATTAGCTCATACAGTTATGGAAGCTGAGAAGTCCCAATATCATTAGTTAACAAACTGGAGACCCTGAAGGGCTGATGGTGTAAGTTCTATCCCAAGAACCAGGAGTCTTGAGACCCAAGAAGAATCAATATTTCAGTTCGGATCCAAGCTAGGAAAACACTGATGTACCAGCTCAAGGCAGTGTGGTAGGACTTCTCACTCACTCAGCCTTGTTGTTCTATTGAGGTCTTCAAGTGATTGGATGAGGCCCACCCACAATAGGGAGAGCAGTCTGCTTTATTCAGACTATCAACTCAAATGTGAATTTCATCCACAAACACCCTCACAGACACATCCAGAATAATGTTTGGCCAACCATCCTGACAGCTGACGTACAAAATTTACCATCACACAGATGATCATTCTGTGTGATCAAGAAAACTTTAAATTATGCATACCATAGCCTATGTAATAAAACAGGAAAGCACAGCACTCATTTTAGAAGAACTGTCTCCAAAATTACTAAAATAAAAATCCTAGTGCTGTAACCTTTATCTTAGAATGTCAATTTTCCACAAATAATTCTAGCATTCTGAAAACTCACTGTAGTTGGGAGTTGGTTAAGGCACTACTGTGGAGAACCTATTTTTAGGTCCCATAGGTTGGTGTGACTGCTAGCTCAGAAGGAATCTTTCTGGAAGGAATCTTTCATGTACATGAATATGATGATCATCACTCAAACAATTATCACCCCACACCCACCTTCTCACATACAGCACATGACTTGCATGAGATCAGACATTCCTATAATTCTTGATATTCTGTGCCTCCATTATCAATTCACAGATGCCTTTAAATTGTAAGCTCTAAGGGAATCTATTTAATTTACTTTTTATGACCACCCTCACAGCATCTTGCCTAAGGAGACATTTCAATACACTATTTCGTGAAATGATTAAAAGGACTGGCAGAATACAATTCTGGGGATATATATTTTTAATAGCATGAACTTCTCAGTTTTGTTTATGCCTTATTTTAACAAATAGCAGATTTGTATCATCATCAAATAAAATTGAAAATACTAGAAGTTCTTAAAACTCCTACAATTTGGCCATAAAACCAAAGCTAACAACAGAAAAGTCTATAAATCTTTGTCATTAGTATTTTATGAGTAAAATCTCTGGCTAATGCTACAGTTTTTATAGACATTTGGTCATATTTGGACTATTGATCATTTTAATGGAAGACACCTGCTTGGGAAAGAAACATCAACCAAGGGAAATGTGTGTATGCTTGTGATATAGATAATAGGTAGTATGTAGATATTATATAGATAACATATATCCACACATATATATATAACTCAGCAGTCTTTAGATCCCAGACATCTGGCACATAATCAATTGGCTACAAATAATGAAAATATTTGTACAATACATTATAATTTAGTTAGCAAGTGAGAAGTTACAAAAACCTAAATAGAACACAATTAAGCAATGACAATCTGCTCAATCTTTGGGCAAGTGATCATTTGAATTTTTCTTAGGTGAAGCAGAGATAGAATCAATAAAATCTCTTTTGGGGGGGAAAATGTTAACTTCTGTTTTAGTTCATAATGCTCATGCTCAGTTTTTAAGGGAAAACATTTGGATATGGAGACAGAAAGTCCTGAATTCAAATCCTGATTGAGACATGTATCCATAAAGCCTGAGTTCCATCTTTTCTAAGCAAAGTGTCTCCTGTTGTATGTGGCAAGATTAGTGAGTGATTAACTTGAGAGCTTTCCCTCTTCCCTCAACCTTTTCAAGAGGAATCTTTGTATCCCCAACTGGGATACCCTTACCCAGAAGGGGGAGGCTAATAAACTAGGCTTTGTGGTTTGAATGGAAGGGGCTATAACTCAGATACCTACAGGAGCCCAGCCTGAAGCAAATGAATAAATCCCTCTGGGTGGGACACGATAAGGGGGACACTGGGAGACAGCAGGTCATCATGGTAACTAAGAAGCATCTGTCCCATCCGAAGGAAGCTGACCTACCTCATCTCAAGTTAGCTGTTGCCACCAAGCTCGGTAAGCCCAATACTGCCAAATTTCCTGCATTTTAAAGGTATGAATCCAGCATTTTATGTTAACACTCTCAATTTTTAAATATTTGCAACTTAATTTTTCTTAAATACAAAGCAGCAGGGTACCTGGGTGGCTCAGTGGGTTAAGCCTCTGCCTTTGGCTCAGGTCATGATCTCAGGGTCCTGGGATCGAGTCCCGAGTCAGGCTCTCTGCTTGGCAGGGAGCCTGCTTCCTCCTCTCTCTCTGCCTGCCTCTCTGCCTACTTGTGATCTCTCTCTGTCAAATAAATAAAAATAAAAATCTTAAAAAAATAAATTAATAAATACAAAGCAGCAGGTGAGGCATGTTTACTGCTTAGAATTCATCTAACTACACCAGTTTGCCACTTGAGACCATAAAGAACAGAAACCGCATGATCTAACCAGCATGTCGTGGTTGGAGCTAACGAGAAATGACACACCTGGGAAGGGAGCCTGAGTCACAGGTTTTCCAAGAGGACAAGACCTCAGCCTTTTCAAATACTGTACTATAGCAGCAAGACCTCGGCAAGATTTAGCTATCTAGGTGACCATGAGGAACCATGCCAGGCCCCGTCGCTCAGAGAAACTTGGTGTTGATTCTCCTTACCCAGGTTTGGCAGAAAAGAAGACCCACCAGTGGTGCTGCCCAGCTCTGAATAGGCCAAGCAATGGTAGGGGCTGCCACCAAGTCCAAGAGTCCCCAAGTTCTTGAATGGCCCAAGGCCAACAAGATCCTTCATAGGTCTGGGATCTCATGGTTTCTTCTTTCTGGGTCTTCTCTCTGATTTTTCTAGAGTAACTTCTTCAGTAACTTCTAGGAAAGGGCACACTGGGAATCAACAGGTGTCTTCCATCTCACTAGCCACTAGCCACCTCCTCCCCTTTCCTTCAAACCCTATGAAAGTCCTGCCTCAGGCTACTGGGGTCACCAATTGAGGCAGAGGACAGGGAGCTTCCAGCTCCCACTCCTACAAGGAAAACCCAATCCCAGAAAAAAGGCTAGGTTCTCCAAAGGTCTCACTGTAGTACCATTCTTCGTTCTCCCCATGGGTTCTATGAGATTCTATGGGCTGATTCCGGCACCTAATTTCCTCAATATGATGATGTAGCGAAGTCAAAAGAGCTGGAGAGGAAGGAAGACCTGGATAGAAATCCTCCTGTCCCCACTTTCTCCGCAGACTACTTAATCTTTCTCAAATTTCACTATTTTCATCTGTCAAGAGTGAGGACAGTCTCTACCCTTCTGGAATGTCATGAGAATGACCCATTTTTGGTACTTACTTCAGGTGCCAAAGGACCTTTAGAATACATATTAGACATGACCTGAAATATTCAAACTCGTTCACGTGCACAACGAGAATATTATATTTCCTTGTCCCCATATAGGAATTCATATTTAGAAGGGCTGGATGGCAACTTGGAAACACTTTATCATTGCCTCCCTGTGTTTGTTACTAATTCATGGAAGTCTTTTTAACTCCAACTAGTTTTTGGTATTAGAGCTTCAAATGGAAATAGCACTTGAATAATTTGTGTTCCATCCACCAAATTGTGCATGAAAACTGAAAAAGAAAGAAAAAATTTGAAATACAGATGTGAGGGACGCTGGGGTGGCTCAGTTGGTTAAACGGTTGCCTTTGGCTCAGGTCATGATCCCAGCGTCCTGGGATCAAGTCCCACATTGGGTTCTCTGCTCAGCAGGGAGCCTGCTTCTCCCTCTCTCTCTGCCTGCCTCTCTGCCTACTTGTGATCTAATAATCACAATCAATAATATTTGACTTGTGTCAAATAAATAAATAAAAATATTTAAAAAAATAAAATAAAATACAGATGTGAAACTACAATGTTGGCTTAATGAAACTTTTTAAAAAATCCTCCTCATAAAAAGTCCTGCAAGAGATATTCAAAGTACGTATCTGGTTGACTTTGCTCAAGGAAATGACTTGAAAGCCTCTGAGACAAAGGAAAACATAACCAGTCTATTCAGCCGCTACAAATTCAATACATTTAATCTTTCATTCCCAGTGACTGGTGTAATCCAAGGTACAATTCAGACTTGGAGATTTTGTTAATTTTTCTGTCTAATGACCAAAGGCAAGCCAAATGCCAGGTGAATCTTTTAATATGTAAGCTTATTTGTCCCAGAAAGAAATCTAGTGGGACTGAAGTTATGAATTCATGCTGGGCTCTGCATATTAAGAGTCAACACAAGCCAAGGGCAGAATCATGTCTTTCCAGGATGAAAACACCATTGACTATGGTCATTCACCAAGAGGAACTTGAAATGATCACAGATCAGCCAATCTCGTTATGGGAGTATGGCGAGTACGGAAGTACTCTGGCTGTAGTCTCAAACTTTGTATATTCGTGCAAAGGAGGTATTAGCTATATGGTCATAGAGCATGCAGGACAAGAAACCTTTCCTGATCATTTATGGGAAAGGTTAACTCTGCATAGTCTTGGTCCTTAAATAGATCATGTTCAGTTGCTCATATGTAGACGAGGGTTTTAGAAATAACAGCAAGTTCCTTTATTACTATATGCAGATGTTCTCTTCTCTAAATCCACAGGACACCTTTCTTCTATTTTGATATCACAGCTAGAATGTCTTCTAGGTATCTCAGCCCCAACAGGTTCCAATAACCAGCTACTCATCCCACATCTCTCATAGACTTTATCCACCTCTTAAGTTCTTGTCTGTTTATGGCACCCCATTGCCCATGGAGTAAATCTCTTTCCCTCAACTCTCTCCCTTCTCTCCAGATTTCAACAGATCCTATCAATACTATCTCCAAAATGCATCTCAGATCTCTCCACCTTGGTTCTGATGGCCATCCTCTTGCCTCAATCCCTAGAACAGCTTCTTAATGAACCTTATTGCTTCTCCTCTTGCCTTTGTCTGTTCATTATACAGAAGGCAGGGGATTTTTAAAAACCTCAGAAATTAGATAATTTCATTTTTAAAGGAATTAAAGATCTTTCTGAAGTAGCCATCCCCACTCCCCTCTCACACCTTCTGTGTTTCTGTTCCTTATCTGGTTTCTCCACAACAACAAACTCTATTTTATCCATATGTTTACTTTTTTCAAAAGTCTCCTTCACTAGGATGTAAGGAGTGCTGGTACAATGTCTTATTCAGTGATTCATCCCTAGTAGGTAGGACAGTGGATGAACATAAATTTTGGAATGTGTAAATTAATATCTAGAGATGGTGACAAGATGACTAATATTATTGGAGTACTCTTTCTTTCAGAGGAATTCAGGCTGGCATTTCAGATACATTATCCAATTCCTTTATGAGTAAGAATTCATAACACGACTTTTAAAAGAACCCACATATCACTTCACTTTTCTGCTCAGATCATAATACATATACATACATACATTTATAATGATTTCCTATGCTCTTCCTGAAGATAACTAAAGCCAGATATTCCAACAGTTCCCAAATATTCTTCTCCATTAAATGGCTATCTCTTTTTCGTGAGTGCTTCAAATACATTTGCTTTCACTAAGCACTTTGCAATATTTGGTGAACAGATCATTCTTACTCATATACTTAAAGGTAATTATCACCACCTTTCAGCCTTAAACAACATCAAACTATTACTTTGGAATGTCTTCTAGGGCCAACTTCTAATCATTTTTACCATTTAAGTTTTTTTAAATTTTTATATATTTTTAAAGTATCAAGTATAATTAATATACAGAGTTATATTAGTTTCGGGTGTACAATATAGTAATTCAACACTTCCATACAATACCCAGTGCTCATCACAACAAGGGTCTCCTTAATCCCCATCAACTATTTCACCCATCCCCCATGCACCTCCCCTCTGGAAACCATCAGTTTGTTCTCTATAGTTAAGAGTCTGTTTTTCTGTTTGTCTCTTTTTTTTTCTTTGCTCATTTGTTTTGTTTCTTAAATTCCACATATGAGTGAAATCATATGGTATTTGTCTTTCTCTGACTTATTTCACTTAGCATTATACTCTCCAGATCCATCCATGTTGTTGCAAACGGCAACATTTCTTTCCTATTTTATGGCATATACATTTTTATGGTGTGTACACACACACACACACACACACACACACACACACACACCATGGTTTCTTTATCCATTTATCCACTGATGGACACTTACATTGTTTTCATACCTTGGCTATTATAAATGATGTTATAATGAACATAAGGGTGCACATATCTTTTCAAATTCATGTTTTTGCTTTCTTTGGATAAATACCATGAAGTGGAAGTGCTGGATCATATGGTAGTTCTATTTTTAAAGTTCTGAGGAACCCCCATACTGTTTTTCATACTGGTTGCATCAATTTCCATTCCCCCCAACGGTGCTCAAAGGATTCCCTATTCTCTACATCTTTGCCAACATTTCGTAAGGCTTGTATTTTTGATTCCAGCCATTCTGATTAGTGTGAGGTGATATACCATTGCGGTTCTGATTTGCATTTTCCTGATGGTGTGTAGATGTTGAGCAAACTTTCTTTTTAAATTTTTAAAAAATTTTTAATTAAAGATTTTATTTAATTATTTGACAGAGAGAGAGACTGCAAGAGAGGGGGGGAAAAAAGCAGTGTGGAGTGGGAGAAGGAGAAACAGAGTTCCTGCAGAACAGGGAGCCTGACATTAGGCTCTATCCCAGAACCCTGGGATCATGACCTGAGCTGATGGCAGAGGCTTAACGACTGAGCCACCGGGAGTTAACTTTCACATCTGTTGCCCACCTGTATGTCTTCGTTAGAAAAATATTTATTCTAATCTGCTCATTTGTAAATTTGTTTGATTTTTTTTTTTTGCTTTTGAGTTTTATTCTATTGAGGTGTATATTTGGGATATTGGCCCCTTCTCATATATATGATTTGCAATTATTTTCTTCCATTCAGTAGGCTGCTTTTTCATTTTGTTGAAGGTTTTCTCTGCTTTACAGAAGGTTTTTAGTTTGATTTAGTCCTACATATTTAATTTGATTTTGTTATTTTCTCTTTGGGTGTCAGATTCAAAAATTTATCCCTGAGAACTAGGTCAAGGAGATCTAAGTTAACATGATGCCTAGGTTTGCTTCTAGGAGTTTTATGGTTTCAGGTTTTACATGCAAGTGTTTAGTCCATTTTGAGTTAATTCTTGAGTATGCTGTAAGATACTGATCCAGTTTCGGTGTGTTACATGTGGCCGTCCAATTTTCCCAGCACCATTTATTAAAGACACTGTCTTTTCCTCATTGTCTATTCTTGGTTACTTTGTTGTAAATAAATTGATCATATATGGGTGGGTTTATTCCTGGGCTCTGTTCGGCTCCACTGAGTCTGTTTTTATGCCAATATCATACTATCTTAGCCACTATAGCTTTATAGTTTCAATTCAGGGAACATGATGCGCCCGATTTCATTCTTTCTCAAGATTGCTTTGGCCATTCAGGGTGTTTTGTAGTTCTATGCAAATTTTAGGAATGTCTGTTCTAGTTCTATGAAAAATACTACTGGAATTTTGATAGGGATTGCATTGAATCTGTAGATTGTTTTAGGTAATACTTTAACAATATTGATTCTTCCAACCCATGAGGATGGGATACCTTTCTATTTATTTGTGTCTTCTTTAATTTCATTCATTAATGAATGAAAGTTCATTCACCTCCTTGCTTCAATTTATTCCTAGGTATTTTATTCTTCTTGATGCAATTGTAAACGGGATTTTTTTTTTAAATTTCTCTTTCTGATAGTTTGGTATTAGGGTAGAGAAATATCACGGATTTCTGTGTATAGATTTTGTATCCTGCATCTTCACTGAACTCATTTATGAGTTCTTACAGTTTTTTGATAGGATCTTTAGGATTTTCTATATATATAATGTGTCATCTGCAAATCATGACAGTTTAACTTCTTCCTTACCAATTTCAATGCCTTTTATTTCTTTTTCTTGCCTAACTGCTCTGGCCTGGACTTCCGGTACTATGTCAAATATAAGTGTCAAGAGTGGACATTCCTGTCATATTCCTGATCTTGGGGAAAAAAGCTTTCAGCTTTATCACTTTATGGTTTCCTTTCTTAAATGAATTTAAAAATCTTGCCTCCTAGAGCTTCCTCATTCAAGTCTGACCCACTGTGTGGAACATAATCCACACCCTGATAGGTTATTATATATTGTGTCCTAATATGTTCATAATTGTCCATCTCATTTCCACCAATTGTGCAGACAAAGTTCGCATCTTAAGGGTTATTACTCTTTTTTTCTTAATCTTTCATAGTGGCTAGCATGATGCTGGGCCATTTAGTCAGCCCCTATTTTATACATTTTGATTAAAAAGGCCTTTATTATAGTTTTAAGATTCATTCTTATAATTGCATGGAGGTATAGTTTATTACTATTCATTGTTGAATATTTTTATACAGTTGTATATTTATGTAGCTTTATGGTTTATGCAGATAGTTCCTTACATAATTTATGTAGAACTTTCTTCTTCTTTTGTACTACTTTCCTCTTTCTTTTTGTGTCAAGATACTGTACAGAGATACTTATGTTTTGCTGTTTCTACTACAGAAATTAAAGGGAGATGTTTCATCTTCCCTTATTCTAAGAAGCCTGTGTTCTGGGTCTAGGTTCCAAAGTTTAAGGTGTTTACGATTGGTTTCAGTTAACAGAGACAAAACCAGAGGCTGCAAAACACACAGGGAATTATTTCTCCTACAGGCTCTTTGAAGGTTACAAGAACATTGAAGGAGACTTGTGCTAGAGAAAAATCACAGGTAAAAATACTTCTACATTTGGAGAAGAGATTCAGCTTCTTTGAACCTTAGGAAGCAGTGGTGCTAGGTGGGTTCCAATAGATGCATTCTACAAATAGAGATTATTCTCCCACTTGCATATTTGCTGAGGAGATGAGTGGACGCAACATAATGCATAAGGCACACCACTGTGATGGATACATGTGAAGGGCAGGCACAAGACTGGGAGGTGTAAGCTTCTTGGGATGGCAAAAAGAAAAATAACTCCCATGATTTATGCAGCAGAAAGAACAAAACACAGGGGAGTAGATTAATCAATTATCCTGCCGGTTTTTGTCCCAAACTTAACTGGCTCCACAGCTTATGCTTTCTAAACTTGGGAAACAGCCAACAAGCTCAGAAAATAAAAATGGCACAAGGAATGCTCTAGATTCCACACTTCAGGACAGTCTATAAAGGACAGACTTGCCTTACATGTACCTACATTACCCAGCACCTGGTGGGTGTTAAAGGATTACAACAAAAATATATCCAATACATAGCTTTATATCTCAGAACTAGTAGGCCCAATAAATTCTAGAAACTCTAATACATCTGTAAAATGGACATGTTTAGAAGGCAGCCAAGAACCTCCCCAAATGTTTTCCATTGCTGAAACCACCCACCGAAGATAACTGTCATCTACAGAACTCCAGAGATACATCAGTGGATGGTGCTGTTTATCGAGTCACTAGCTTGGAAAACAGAGGAAGCCAGCACCTGTGACACCCAGTGCTAATCACATAGACTTCACTCAAACAAAATAGACAGCTGAAAAGAGCAAAGAATCTCCCGATTCAACCTCCAGAAGAAACATTATTTTGGAAGAAAAGGACTGATTGATGATAACCTCCAATATAAATAATGAGCAAAGCATGTGGGGATAAAATGCACAAGACAGGGCATAAGCAGGCAGAAGGGTAGAAAAACCTCCCTGGTGTTCCACACGTTCATTTTTTCCCCTCCTGTTGCCCTTTTGCCTGTTCCTACTTTATTCTACTTTTCACTGGGTGGCAAGCTTGCCACGTGTCCCTGCCATGCTTTCTCCTCACATCCCCTTTTCCCCTCTTCCTTTTCCTCACTTTATTTTTTTTAAGATTTTGTTTATTCCTCACTTTATTTAATTTTTTTTTAATTTATTTATTTGTCAGAGAGAGAGGAGAGAGAGAGAGCAAGCACAGGCAGACAGAATGGCAGGCAGAGGCAGAGGGAGAAGCAGGCTCCCTGCCGAGGAAGGAGCCCGATGTGGGACTCGATCCCAGGATGCTAGGATCATGACCTGAGCCAAAGGCAGCCGCTTAACCAACTGAGCCACCCAGACGTCCCTATTCCTCACTTTATTTAAAAGAGATATTTTATTCCACTTCTTCCCCAGGGTTTCTCTCTCTATTCTCATGCACACCAGCATTTCTTCTTCCCGACTATAAACTTTCATAGGATGTGATCGCCATGCATTGCCAAACAAACATGAATTTTTACGGGTAAGGGTCCCTACCAGGGTTAAGAAGGCTGGTATTATTGTGAGGTGAGGCTAGGTGCTGGATAAACATGGACAGGGAGACATGGATTTCCCCACAGAGGCATAAAGAGAATCTGACATGGACTGTGCCCCTTCCCAGCCTACATTTGAGATTACACACCAGGGAAAACAGGCCAGAAGGAATACTATCTGGGTGAGTCAAGGGAAATATGGAAAAGACTGGTCCTTTGGATTCTGTGAATGTTTGCTTCAATCTTTCAAAGCATTTGAGAAACAACCCGAAGCAAATGCCACACTTTTTATCATGACAATTAAGCCATTCCATAATCTCTCTCCAGCTTTGTCATATCACTGCTCTACTCACTTCCTTATCATTTAGCCTTTCCAGTGACTATATTTTTCTGGAATCTTCTATGACATTGCCCTTCACTTGGCTCTTGTTCCTTGTAGGGGTTGGGGAAAGTGGAGGAGATCTTTTCTCCTCTGTCAATTAAACTTCTTCCTTTCTTTCTTTCTTTCTTCCTTTCTTTCTTTTCTTCTATCTATCTATCTATCATCTCTATCTTGCTGCTGAGGAAACTAGCCCACCTATTTCAGATGGTAGTAGATTATCCCCTTTCTGCACTAAGTCATTATCAGTCTGTCTCTGTCGCATGTTTCTGTTTCATCTACTCAACCCTGCTCCAGACTGTGAGCTCCATGAGGGGACAGAATAGCTTCTACTTTTCATTGGCATGGCCCCCAAAACTCAAAACCCTAGAATTATGAGAATAAGCAAGTGAAATGACATGAGTGAATGAATAAAATCTTTCCCTCCTATAAACTCGTGTATTGTAGGTATTTTTGCATACATTAAAACTCTCAGCTATATTTTTATTACCTGTGATTAGATCTGAATTTGATTCTCATACAGTCCCAACTGGTAGACTAAGACCTTGAATCCAATGGGTGGGTCAACACTGAATGGGCCAAATCGACTGATAGGTGTTCTCAGAGTAGGAGATCACTCTGTGTTTGGAGAAATATTTGAATACCCTTCCAGGAATGCAGTCCTGTTACAGACATGGTTATAATTTAAAATGTGTTAACCAACTGTCGTCTGATAGATGTTTATAGAGAACATACTTGCTCACTGTTGAAAAAGAAAATTAATCATTGTTTTTATGTAATCAGTGCCTCTAAAGTCCTTGAGGGTACTTGAAAGCAGTTGATTTTCTTAAGTAGATTAATTATTTATAATATAAATTTACATAGCAAATTCTGTATAGAGCAGAAAGCTACCTTTCATCACAACCCCTTAAAATGCCGCAAATTCTACATTAGTGGGATCCAAATTAATGGGGCTTCTTTGTTTTCTGATGTTTTGCTAAAATTAGTAGAAGACCAGAAAGTCTTCATGGCCTTCAAGTGGGTGATTTATTCATTGCTAGTGAGCCTCACCCCTTCCTCAGACTGAGAGTCTTCCACAGACCAAGAGACCAGCTCGGCTCTGTCACCCAGCACCCCCGCCTTCATCCTCTTCCAGCCCACACACTACTCTCTCTCTCTCTCTCTGTTTCTCAAACTGTAAGCTCTCCTAGCTCTCCCCCCCAAACAGTCCTTTATTCATTTTTCATGTCTACTTCCTTCCTCTCAAGCCTACCTTTGCTTTTTCCCCACCCGTTGGAATTCGTCGTGTTTCTCCTCAGCCTATACCTGGAACCGGGACTGTCCCTTTGACAGTTCTAAGCAGAGCCAACCAGCTATCTATTGGCTCTGCAGTCCTTCAGCCATAATGGAAAGAGAACGAACAATCCACTAGAGAAGCAGAAAGCTTCACGGAAATTTAACCGACAACGATAAGGTGGGTGTGCATGGTAAGTGGAGACATGGGTATCATCACTACCTGTTCTTCTCACACTCCACCATCCTTTAATAAACACTGAGCACCAAGCACCTGCTGATTTGCTCTGCCCTCTACTGAGATAGGAAACTGAGTGAGTCAAGGTCATCCCATCTGGCAGGGAAGGATGGTCTAGTGTGGGGGAAAGATCCTGCTCGCAGATAATGAACACACAAATAGCAAGTCCTCCTGTGTGGGCAAGTGCCCACAGGAGCCTCAGGAGGAAGCAACCACAGCCATCAGAGAGCACTTCCCAGAGAAGGGAGTTTGGAACTGCACCTCGATGGTTGAGTGAGCATCTGTCAAACAGGCAGATTGAGGACAGTCTGCTCCAAGAAAGCAGACAGGCTTCATAGAGGCTTGGAGGTGTGAGAATCATATCATGTTAAGGAAGGTACTCGTGAGATTGTTATCTAGAGGACGGGCACTTCCAGGGTGGGAGGAAATGAGGCAAAAAAAAAAAAAAAGAGAGAGAGAGAGAGAGCGAGCTTTGCATAGGATCACAGGGGTCGCTCTGAGAACTCTGTCATGTTGGGTGTAATTGCGTCTTGGAAATAGGAAGGTTACACAATCCAACTTTCTGAAATGGAATGAATACCTAAGTGAGGCCTGGGCATTGCTAGGAGTTCAAAACAACTAGTCTGGGGGCACACATGGGAAATGTGTGGAACGTTTCATCAGAGGTGCGGGTGCAGGTGAGCATGTTTATGATGGGAAGTGGGGTGGAGTGTTGGTAAGGGATGCCTTGGGACAGAACTCATCCCATGACGTGCCTTATCTGGGGCACTATAAGCCTGACACACATGACAACTCCTTAGGTGAGAGAATGGAGGAATTCGAGTGCAGCCATCTAAGAGAATGGGACCCACAGGAGACAGAACCAGTGTTCCCTTCTCTGTTGCAAACCACTGCCGAGCGTGGTGCCTGCAGAGAAAGACAGTGCCCAGCAGAGCGGTAGGAAAATCCATGGTGCCCCAAGGAGCAGGACAGAGCAGCATCAGGACACCCCCGTGTCCAGCAGAGAAATAGCAGCAAGTAGGGGAAGACCTTCTGGAGCTCCCAGATTCCTCAGGGAGCTAGACTTGGCAGGGAGCTGGGCATTCTGCACTACGAGATGGGTATCACGTGCCAAAGGCATTCAGGGATGGAAACTATTGGTATCCACAGAGAGGAGACTCCTAAGAGAAATTTAGGCTACAGAAAGAACATTTAGCTGGTACACAGGAGAGGAAACATGGGCACAAAGATGGGTTGTGAGTCTACTGGAAGATTCTAAGTAAGGAATGATGAGGATAGGCATGAATTTTGGGAAGGGCTAAGGGAATATAATCAAGGAGGCAGAAAGACAGTCTTTTGACCAGGTGAAAAAACAGATGATGAAAGCCTTGTGGTATTTGCCTATATGAGGGCTGGCAGTATGAGAATCAATTATCAGAAGTGTCTAAAAGCGACCCCAGGTACCCATCTGGCCAGTTATGATGACTTAGCGAGGATGAGTTAGTACCTACATCTTTGTTTATTCCCCACTGACAAAGTCACACTCACATGCACCAAAACAAGGGAATGAGATTGGGGAAGGTCAGGGACACAAACTATCTCAACAAAGCATCCTGGGATGGTGGAAAGATGGCAGGGAACTGGCGGCAGGGGCGGGGGACGTGACCCTCTTCTCTTGCTACTGCATGGCTTCAAGGGTTTCTCCTATTCTCACTGAAATCTATTTCTTTTTTATTTCTTAAGATTTTATTTATTTATTTTAGAGGGACAGAGCAAAGGGAGAGAGACAGCAGACTCTGTGTTGAGCTTGATCTTACCACCCTGAGATCATGACCTGAGCCGAAATCAAGAGCCCACCGCTCAACCAACTGAGCCACTCAGGAGCCCCAGTCAAGTCTGTTTCTTAACCCACAGTATTGTGCTGCTGGAGAATTATTGTCAGACTCTGGAGTATCGAACAGGTCCATTCAGGGAACCACCTAGCATGACCCAAGGCAGAGTCTCAGGAATGATTCAACCAAAATTGGTACATCCTGCAGGTATAAACTGTGGTAAGAGTGTACTACATGATTAGGACCGGGTTTAGACAAAGACCCACCCAAAACAAAAGCCATTCATGCACATCATTGACAGTGATAGAGAATAGAAGATTTTAAGCTCTCCGCCAGCAAACAGGATGAGCGTGGAAGTACAGGATAGTCATGAATGCGCCCAGAGTCTTCAGACCTACATCTATATAAAAGGTCATGTGCCTCTTCAATTAGGGATATCCATAGGTTTTCTGGTGAAAGTAAATTCAGATGACATTCAAAGGGATTGACCGACTCAGGTGGTCGTCTTTCTAGAAGGAGATTAAAATTAGAAAGGTATCAACTACTTGCCACACACTTATTGTATTTTTATGTATCTCTTTGATTTATAAAATTAGACTTGCTGAACACTCCTTTTGGGACCCAATAACAAAGATGACTGGGATGGCCAGATTCTGCCTCATCTTTGGTCCAAAAGAAGACCTAGCCCAGAAAGAGCACAGATAGAGACACTTGAAATGAGAGCGATGATCAACCCACTGCCAATATCAGAAAATTGCCCCTTTGATTCTACAAATTTAGTTTGACCTGGCTTTCCGTAATTTATGTGGTTCCAAGCTTTGCTCCCCTACACGATTTCATTTGTTCGCTAATTTGTGTTTCCATGTATCTCTTAGCTCTCACAATATAGTTGAAATCAACTCAGAGAGAATTAATTTTTTATTCAGGAGAGCCTTGTGATTTTTGTCTGTGCCTTGAAGTGGTATAATTATGACAACTGTGTTAACAGATCAAAAAGCACTGTAGCAAATATGTTTACTCAAATCCCACTCTGTAGCAAAGGACATTCCAGAAGGATAGCTTGATTCTGGGAGCTGTAGGACTCTTCTCCCAATATACCAGTCTGAAATAAGACCCACATGTAGATATCTGTTTCAAGGGAGGCAGATGAGAAAATTAAAACCAATGACACTTTAATACCCACTAAGACTTTGTTTCAATCAAGTAATCACGATGTGTCTTAGAGTGTAGATTGCTGGGATCATGCATCTACTTCGTGTCCTATCAAGACTAATAATTCTTTTTACCTGGGCTCTGGGAAAATGTGACTTCTTACTGACAGGAAACATATTGTTTTCAATTCTTTCCTGCTTTGATCCTACTTCATCTCTTGTGGGGGGGGTGGGGGCGCGTGCACGCATGCTGTGATTTGCTCTTGGCCCCTTTAATCTGCTTTTTGAATAGTATTCAGGGGGGCACTAGGTGGAGGAGGGACAGCCCTCCCTTTCTGCAGAATGTTCTTTGCTTATTCGCAGCATCATCTCTCATCCTGCACGTCGGAGTCCACTGCCGCCAACAACACTGAATCCAGTATGTCCCAGAAAGAACGGGCTGCCACGGCCACCAGGATGGTGCCAAACAGAAATGCAAGAATGGGACTCATGACTTGGATACACAATAGATTATTAAAAAAACCCATAACTTTAAAATAGAACCTCTTTCATAAAATTCTGTTTGGATGCCTAGGGTGGCCACAAGGCTCGGAAGACAACCAGATATAGGGAGTGAGTTGAACTTGGAGCAGAGGCCAGAAGGGAATTCTAGCCATATTGTGATGAGGTCTGGCTTTAGAGAAATTATGGAGAAGCCCAGTTTTCTAGATGCACCCACTCTTTAGCACATGGCTACAGGCAGAACCAGCCATGATGCACCCTGTTTAGAAGACAGAATAAAGGGAGAGAATAAAGCCCATACTCTTTGGTCTTCCCAACGTTCCAGGAGCTACATGTCCTATTATTCTCTCCTGAGCACCCATAGTCCAACCCCATCATCTTCCTCATGGCCCTCAGATTGTACCCCTCTCTCTCAGTCTCCGGCTACTCTGTCCATGTTGCTTCTTTTGCCTGGAATGTTCCCTTACACCCCAACCCCTACCCCTGCCATGACAGCTCTGTAAGACTCTCCCCTCCATTCTAGGTCCAGGTCATGCGCTCCTAGGCAGAATGAATGCTTCCCTCCAAATATGTCCTGTCTTTTCTATCTGTCCCAATACTTATCTCTGCTTCTCTTTCTCTCTTTCTCCCCAACTCCCCCTCTTTCTTTCTATACACATACCCATTCATTTTCTCATCCCTCCCCTCCTCTCTTTCTCTCCCCACTATCCCTCCCACTCTCCCCCTCTCCTTCCCTTTCCTTTCCTCTCCCAGCAATTTCAAAATATTCCAAATTCTGCAAGCTGGAAGTTTCCTCCATGATTCATTAAATGGAAAGACTAAAATTTACTGGAATAACCGGAAGTTACTCATAATCTTGATTTGGCTCTCCTGTTAGGGAAAGTGATACATTTTCTGCAAACAAAATAAAGCAAAAACAAGGACAAAAAGACATGTGTTGGAGCACAGGTTGCTACCCGAGGCCCCACTGGAAATAGGAGATAATATTTGGTATTAGCCGTGTTAACTCCAGGAACTAGAAGTGCTCCTGGAAATTTTCCACACAGGACCCCCCCAAACTTGGATGCTCAGAACAGGTTTGGGTAGCAATTCTAATGGAAAAAGGGATTCCCGAGCCCTGGGCCAGACCCAGACCCAGACCCAGATGGGTCCTGCTTCTCATTTCTCCCTTTTGGGACACTGTGTAGTCCACCAAGTGGCCCAAGGATGCCCATGTGATTCTCACTGATTCACTCCACTAGACAAGAGGCCTGTCTGCAGGTCTCTCCTTGATAATCCCATCTGTGTTCTGGGCTTTGCTGAGCTGGCTGAGGGTCAATGCCCTTGGGCTTCCCAGCTGCTCCCAGTTTTACTGAGGGAATCTCTTACTTCTGTGTATGTTCTCAGCCACTAGTAAAAGTTTCTAGAACAGCACCCCCAGGCTTTTTCTTGAGAGCATGCTTTCCTGGTGGTGAATCTCTTAACTTCAGCATCTTCCAATTTCCCACATCATCACATCCCGGTTCTTTTTATCTCCTCAATGTATCTCTCTTCTTGAGTGGTACTCTAAGTAACAGGGAGAAACCAGGCAGCAGCCTCAAACATCTTATTGGGAAGCCTCCTCAGTTAAATAACCGACTTCATCATTTACAAGATCTGCTTTCCACGTAACTGTAGGGTACCATTCTGCCGAGGCTTCTGCTGCCTTATATCCAAGATCCCCTGTTCCTCAGTTTCTAATAACAGTTCTCATTCCCTTCTGAGCTCTCATTCATGATGCCTTTAACATCCATATTTCTAGAATAGCCTGTTCACAAGGATATAGGTATTCTTTAAGGCAATTTACTTTTTTTCTACCATATTTCTCACTTTGGAGTCTTTACTAGGTGAGTCATCAATATCCATGTTCCTCCTAACAGCCTGGTCCAGACAATATTGGCATTTTTTAAGTAATGCTTCTCAAAATTCTTGCAGCCTCTGGCCCCCTCCCAATTCCAAAGCCATTTCCATATTCCAGGTATCCCACAGCTGCATCCCATGTCCTGGTCCCCAAATCTGTATTGTTCTGTATATTGCTGTTATAATATATTATCATGAATTTAGTAACTTAAAATGAATCTAAAAGCTGATAATAGATCTAGTTCCATAGGTGAGAAGTCTAACATGGGTTTCTCAGGGCTGAAAACCAAGACCATGTTCCTTTCTGGAAGCTTTGGGGGAGAATCAATATCCTTGCCTTTTCCAGCTCTCAGAGGCCACCAGTATTCCTTGGCTCTGGTCTTCTTTCTCTATATTCCTTCATTCATCAGCACTGTATCTTTCTGACCTTTCTTCCATAGTCACATCTGCTCTGTTTGTGAGCACAGCCAATAAAGGCTCCCCACTTCCAAGCACTCAGCCGACTAGGTTAGGTCAACCTCATCCATCCAGGAAAACCTCTGCATCTCAACATTCTTGATCTAATCATATCTGCAAATACCTTTTCATAGTATTGATGATGAGGTCAACCTCATCCATCCAGGAAAACCTCTGCATCTCAACATTCTTGATCTAATCATATCTGCAAATACCTTTTTCCACATCAGTTAACAGATTCACATGTTCCAAGGATTAGGGCATAGACATCTGTGGGACATCATTTTGGGGTATATTATTTTGCCTACCAAGATATCACTTTTGAAGGATTTGGTACATAGTATAGAAGAATAGATCATAACAAAAGTTATTTTTTAATGGGGAGGATGAAAAGTAGTCAAATTAATGATCATTTTCATACACTGCATTTTAGTTTAGACTCAGTGAACACTTGTTAACCTATTAATCTGGATTCTAGCAAGATTAAGTATATGATGGTAATGTCGGTATTTTGTATTTTGTAGAACTTCATAGAACCTACTGTGCTCTCAGATCTCACTGATTAAATAATTAAATCTTCTGATATGTTTACATCATGATACATACTGTCTGTGTTCAACAAGTTTCCTGTCCTGCTATCCAGACAGGAAGAACAAATCATACCATATCATCCTGTGAATGTGAAGTTGTTTACTGTACTAAATTAACCCTATTTATGCTGTAAATGACAAAATAAATATTTTGTTAATCAAGTTAACTTTGGTTACTGTCATTACCTTTAAGGATTTAAGGTAAATGAAAGTCACTGACCTTTAAATACCAACTCAATGCCAATCCAGTATCTGGGGCTTATGAAGACAACAAATGAGATGAATACTTGTATTATTTTCCATTTATAAGTAAGGAAAATTCCACATAGATTTCAGGGAACTCTGGCAAAGCTTTGCAAATGGTTCATAGCAAATCCAGGTTTAAACCCAGGATGTATGACTCTGGAGTCTGTGCCCTTGACCGCTGTGTTTTGCAGATTCTTAATGAGACAATTTACTGTGGATGGTAGTTTTATAATTAGGTAACCCTAATGGAAGCTGGGCTCCTCATTGTCCAGACTGAGCAGAGGCTCACTTTTAAAAAAAGCATGGTAATTTTGTTGTGCTCAAACACATTACCATCAAAATGTCAAGTATATCTAATCTGTCAAAGAAGTAACAAAGAAAGGCTTGCAAAAGATCACAAAAGTTATCTCTCCCTCACTCTCAAACTCTCTTACATGCTTCACTGAGGCTTCCAGTATCTATAAAAATATTCTGCTCCTCTGCTGTCCTGGAGCCAAATGTGTGTGTGTGTGTGTGTGTGTGTGTGTGTGTCTCAAATCCCCAAGTTCAATGAAAAAAAGTAAAAAGAATCAGAGAATCTGGTCAATAATCTTTGAACTGTAACTAATTAGCATCTTTCCTTTAAAAAAAAGATTTAATTGGTTTATTTATATGAGAGAGAAAGAGCACAAGCAGGGGGAGCAGCAGGCAGAGGGAAAAGCAGGTTCCCCACTGAGGAGGGAGCCTGACATGGGACTTGATCCCAGGATGCTAGGATCATGACCTGAGCTGAAGGCAGACACTTAACCAACTGAGCCACCCAGGCATCTCAGTTTCTTTACTTTTATTTATTTATTTATTTATTTATTTATTAATAATTTTTTATTTTTTAAATTTCTTTTCAGTGTACCAGAATTCATTGTTTATGCACCACACCCAGTGCTCCATGCAATACATTCCCTCCATAATACCCACCACCAGGCTCACCCAACTTCCCACCCCCCGCCCCTTTAAAACCCTCAGGTTGTTTTTCAGAGTCCGTAGTCTCTCATGATTCATCTCCCCCCCAATTTCCCTCAACACCCTTCTCCTCTCCATCTCCCCATGTCCTCCATGTTATTTGTTATGCTCCACAAATAAGTGAAACCATATGATATTGACTCTCTCTGCTTGACTTATTTCACTCAGCATAATCTCTTCCAGTCCTGTCCATGTTGATACAAAAGTTGGGTATTCATCCTTTCTGATGGAGGCATAATACTCCATAGTGTGTATGGACCACATCTTCTTTATCCATTTGTCCGTTGAAGGGCATCTTGGTTCTTTCCACAGTTTTGCGACCGTGACCATTGCTGCTATGAATATTGGGGTACAGATGGCCCTTCTTTTCACTACATCTGTTTCTTTGGGGTAAATACCCAGTAGTGAAATTGCAGGGTCATAGGGAAGCTCTATTTTTAATTTCTTAAGGAATCTCCACACTGTTCTCCAAAGTGGCTGTACCGACTTGCATTCCCACCAACAGTGTAAGAGGGTTCCCCTTTCTCCACATCCTCTCCAACACACGTTGTTTCCTGTCTTGCTAATTTTGGCCATTCTAACTGGTGTAAGGTGGTATCTCAATGTGGTTTTGATTTGAATCTCCCTGATGGCTAGTGATGATGAACATTTTTTCATGTGTCTGTTAGCCATTTGTATGTCTTCATTGGAGAAGTGTCTGTTCATGTCTTCTGCCCATTTTTTGACATGATTATCTGTTTTGTGTGTGTTGAGTTTGAGAAGTTCTTTATAGATCCTGGATATCAGCCTTTTAAAATAAGTGGGTATGCCTACATGGGAGTTCAATATACGTCAAGTTCTGAAATCAGATTTCAAGTAGAATTTAGAGATTAAGAAAAATCCCAGGTTAAATGAAAGATCATAAAAAAGAATTCTAAGACTTAAAATTATTAGCCTACTAACACAATATTTATCTTCAATTAAGCTACCAAAGACCTCTGGATTCCAGTTATGTGGACCGGTAAGTGAAATGAATGGACTAGAAAAATTTTAATGTCCCTTCAAGCGTTATGCCATCCTCGGTTAAGTAAATCTTCCTACAG
The DNA here is from genome assembly GCA_004024625.1 of Mellivora capensis. NCBI lineage: Eukaryota > Metazoa > Chordata > Mammalia > Carnivora > Mustelidae > Mellivora > Mellivora capensis. The sequence goes on along the minus strand of PISX010000416.1, from coordinate 99,821 downwards.
TGGGTTCTACAAACTCATTTGAAATACAGCCAAGAAACAGGAAATTCAAACTATTAAGTCTTCATGTTATTTACAATATTCTATTGTAACAGGATATAGAATGGGACTTCCAGTTCCCTTAGGATTTCATTTAAGGTTTACATTTAAAGCTTCTATCTGAGGAAATTTGGCAATAAATTCTACCATATTCTGAAAAGAAAAGCTGGATATATGTCTGCAACCCCTTGTAATATGTCTGGTGGCTCTCACACCAATGAGCTCAAATAAGAGAAGGCAAGAGATCCATTAAGGAGAGGAAACTTCATGAAGGATCTTGCATGGTAGAGAAGAACATTGTGGTATTTGCCCTTTCTTCCCTGGGCTTTTGATTCTCTGCCACCACATCAAATGAGGGGAGGCCAAGAGAGCTACTTGTAAAAGACTGGTTGTTTTCCAGAAGAGGAGATTTCCATCTCATCATCACCACCCTGCACCACAGTTCCTGAGCTGTAGAAACAAGGAGATCTGTTCCATGCTGCTACCAGAAAAGCTCTTGGCAGAGTTCAGGGGTATTGGGGTTTGGAAGCACATATGGACACAAGACTCCTCATCTGTAGAAGATGAAGGTAGGAACATGTTTGGAATGATCTTCAATATAAAACGACACGAGAGGACAATACTTGGGGCAAACTGTGCTTCCATAGTTTGGAAAAGCAGAGTTTCCCAGCAATCAACCCAAGGCTCATTGAGGCAACTCAGCTCAAGGTGTCATGAAAGGACCTCTCTGCCCAGATGTTGGGGAACACAGAGACGCACCAGCTGGGGCAGCAACTGGGGGAGGATGGTGAAGGGTCCAACTGGAGACTATTTCATTCCACCAGAGATTTGTTGTGCAATGTGGGGGACCCTGTAGAGAGGGTGTCTGCACTAGTGAACCTCATGGAAAAGCTAGCATTCCAATGCTTGCCATGATAAAGAATATTTGGGGGGTAACAGAACCGAAAAAGCATTGGCTCCACAACAACAATAAAAAAGGAAACCCCTGCTCCCTTATGTCCCATCTGATGACTCTTCTTGAAGGAGTAAGGAAGGAGATGCTTCAAACACTGAGAGGAACAGACACTACCCCACCTCCCCTACTCCCCAACCCTGGTTGTGGAATCACTATCTGGGCCAGATCTGGTGAGGAAGGAGAAATTTGGAATTGGATGAATGCTTTTTAAGTTTCTATTTAAGTTGTACTGGGGTATTTTGATTTGTTTTATTATAACCTTCACTGATTGAATACTCTCAAACACTCAGAAAAAGTCTGGGGGGGGGGGGCTTCCTGAGATATCACTGAGAACCAAAGAAGGACAGGGAGTATTTAAAAGAAGTGTGGGAAAATAAATCTCCTGTCTGAGCTCACCTGACGTAGTTCATCCATTTAATACATCAGTTGATTTACCGTTGAATCTTTTCCTCTTTAAGGAATAATCAGTCATATTGGAGGAGGCAGAGGGAAAATGGGAATCTGCTTTTACTTGTGTTGAAACTTCCATTTAAGAAGACAGTGAGGTATCACTGTAGAACACTGTCTCTACAACTTCTACGAGCTTCAAGGAGAGAAACAAGCTGGATTGGAAATGAGAGAAGTCTTTCCCCAAGCTCTTTGTCAAAGGGGACACTTGATTCCTTCCTTTGACTAATATCCAAGAGGAAGATGGAGAATTTCTACAAGCAGATTTTATGATGAGCACATAAAAACCACAGAATGAGACAGAAATGGGATGGTGCAAAGTCTCTTTGGTTTAAATTTCTTTAAAAAAAAAAGAAAGAATGGTGGTATGTTAGTATGATAATGGGACATGGAGAAGAACATTGCTAAACATTATATTTTATAGAGTTTGATTTAGGAGCAAGAAATAATTGTGTTATACTACATTTTGCTTAACATGGATGCAACATAAGTCAGGTTTTTTTCCTAAATGCATGAAGATTTATTTATCATGAACAAAGGAATAAAATCATCATGGCAGAAGAGTAGAGATTTTCATATAAAACAATGACTTCCTACCCAGCCATTCACCTCAGCTTTAAGTATATTTATGGGCATTAAGGGACTCCCTTTTATCTCTCTGAGCTTCAGCCTATATTCTAAATTACTATATATGAGAGAGCTCATTTCTCCTATGAATTTCCACTATGTTCATGCAAATGGCCAAATGATGATAGAAAGACTAGGTCTGAACTGTGAGGAGGTGCATTCGTGTAGTATCTGATTTCCTGCCTTTGGCAGGGCTCTTCAAGGAAACACCTTGCCCCTGTAGGAAACCTGCCTGCCAGGCTGTTTATGGCTGATGCCACAATGTAGAAGGGCTGAAGTCCCATCCCACCAAGGAGAACATGATAGGCGAATGGACACAAAAGAAACCAGCAGACCTTTATTCCTTCCCACCCAGAACATAGTCTTGTTTGTGAAGGTCATTCTTTGATAGACTTTATTTTCCTTATTCTGGGCAAGTTCCCTATTGGGATGCAGTGAGGATTTCTGAATACAAGCCAGAGCTCCAGTATTTTATACACCAAGGTCTGGACATGGGCAGGGGGTGTGGGGAGGGCTACATCAGAAAGAAGACTAGAATGACAAAAAAGGAGGATGGCACGACTGATGACTCACTTAATATCTTTGAGCCTCTGTTTACCTACAGTTAAGTCCTGGTTCTCCAAAGTCTCATTCAGCTCTGACACTATAATTGTCCAATGAAAATGGTAGAAAGGAACACAACCAAAACAATGACATAGCACATGCCCATAGGAAATAAGTCTTTCGTAAGAGTAGATGGCAGGGATATGGAGGAAGGGATAAGAAGGAAGAGAATTTCAATGAAACTATAATTTATACCCACAGCATATAAATTTAGTCAATGAATTCTGAGCAAATTTAAGAGCACAGAAATAATATAATTAAAGTGACTGTCAGGTAGTGAACAGTAATGTGGAATAGTAATTTATACAATTTATACATAGGAATTATCAATATAATTATATACTCTCATACAATATAGCATTATATTATAATTGTTATCAGTATATAATTAGACATAAAGGTATGATTATATAGTATACATATTATATTTATTTGAGGACTTGCCTCTTTCAGATCTGGAGTTGTAAATATATACATCAAACAAAATGTAAACTCTACAATCACCTACATAAGTAGTGCCCATCCTTCAGATTTTACCAGGAAAGAAAGATGTTACAAGACAACATCAAAGAAAAAATAATGGGTGATAATAAGCATTGGCAATGGACTTCAAATATTCCAGAATGAGTTGTAGATAAACTCTGTAGACAGTGCACTTAGAGTGCCTGTCTTTAAACTCTGTTGACTTTTCCTCAAAACACAGCTTTATCCTGCCTAGGCAATAAAAGAGACTAAACAACTAGCATGCCCAGAAAGTGGTCCCCTTGTCCCCTCAGTGCCTCAAAACCTATTTCATGTTCACACGTGAGCCTCTATGAAGACTGACAGGCACACAGCCCATGATGATGGTGGGCAGTCCCCTGGCAACACATCACGTCCATTTTGTTCAATATGGCATTAGTATGGAATTGCATATAACAGCTAACGTGTAAGCCACTTTATTTTCTATTGGTATTCCCCGAGTCCACAGACAAGGAGCTTGCTTCTTGCTGCTTCCCTTATTACTTCAACCCCATACCAACTGGTATCACCAACAGTCTCCTGACTCTGAATGGCATTATATCTCCTACAGCCACTAATTCTCATGTGAAGAATGGCATTCATCATGAGATTGATCTCCAAAATTCCTGCCCCCTCTAAGACTCACAGTAGCACATACTTCATGGAAGGGCAGGACTCTTCAGAGAGCACATAGCTAGAGCCAAAATGGGGAGGGAGTGGTGTCAGATACCAAAATAAAATCCCAAGAAGAATCAAAGTCAGAGGCAAGTTAATCTCAAGCCAACATAGGTTCGAACCCAACAATTACCACTTAAGGCAGAACAGGTCCTTTGAGCTATTATGGCAAGCTTTAAAAATGATTAATAGAATTGTCAGGAGCCATTTGGGATTTTTGAATAAGGGGACTGCAGTTTCCAAAGACCGAATCACCTTGGAGGAGGGTTGCTTCACTGCAAGTCAATGGAGAAATGATACCCAGTAGGAGACTGAAGGCCAGGTGATGTAAGCTTTGCAAAAAGAGTGTATTCCTCGGAGCTGGATTGGAGACATTACACAGCTGGCTTCCAGGGGAAAAAAATGACATCAATCAGCTTCCAAATTTCTGCAGTCCAGACAACCTTCTATTTTCTTTTTATGTCTACAAGATCTCAATGAGCTATGTCTCAGAAGCAGAAAGCTTTGGTAGCAGCAAAGAGTCAGCTGGGGGTCACTGGGAAGAGAGATCAAGGAATGAACCAAATGCCCGAAAGAAAACAGAAGGAAACCTGAAACCATCTGAGAAGCAGAGGCAGGGACGCTGCTCTTCTGAAAAGCCCCTTTTGGAAGGCATTTGCTGGTCTTAGTGGACTTTAGCCTGAGCTCAGAATCTGGAACTTATTCCATAAACATTTACAAAGTACTGCAATGATTCACAGAGCACCCTGCCCTGTTCCTTCCCTTGCCTTCCTTTTGTGCATGTGTCCATCTGACCTCAGATAGGACCGTGACATTCATGTGTGAATGTATGCATATTTATAAAGTATATATATGAGCCTTAATATTACAACTTCATGGGAGCAGGTTTTAAATGACTGGGCTAAAAAGTCATATAAAAATGACATATCTATACACATTTTTTGTATTCTTTTTTTTTAAAGATTTATTTATTTATTTATTTGTCAGAGAGAGAGCAAGAGTGAGAGAGTGAGCGAGCACAAGCAGGGGGAGCAGCAGGCAGAGGGAGAAGCAGGCTCCTCGCTGAGCCGGGAGGCCGATGCGGGACTCGATCCCAGGACCCTGGGATCATGACCTGGGCTAAAGGCAGACACTCAACTGACTGAGCCACCCAGGCGTCCCTATACTCATGTTTTTAACATGATTGGTGGTGGTATGTTTTCTAGATGAATTCCTTTCTGGGCTCGTGTTAACAGCTTAGCATGCACCATCATTCCTGAGGACCCTGGGCTTCTGAACCTGGGCTTCTGAGCATCAGATCAAAGGAAAATTCCATTCAGCAATTCCTGTCAAGGGAGAGTACTCAGCGGGGTACCCGGAGGTCTACTCCTCTCTCAACCCCAGCCAGATGGGCCATCTTGAACAGGAAATCTAACCTGTCCAAGCCTAAATTTTGGTATTTGTATGTGGGATAGGTTAAACCAGTCTAATCTGAATCTTATTTTCTGAAGTCCTGAGTCCCCCAGAGGTATCTTAGATGCCACTGTGGGGGCCAGGAGGAGGCTCAGGTGGCCTCCAACTCCAAGAAAGCAGTTCCGCCTCTGTCTTACATGTTGCAACTCTGCACAGAATGTCATGGGATTAAAAAGAAGTTTGTTGCTAAAAAGGGATTTATAATAATACAGACCTAATAATATACGTACCATACCATACCTCCTTTAAGTCAGAAGGTCCCCTGGCCACTTTCACGGGGGGAAGGGGGGCTCTTGATAGAAGAAGAAATTCTAAAATAGGTTACAAAAGTGGGGCACAAAGTCAACAACAAAAGTTGACTTTGGCTCAGGTCATGATCTCAGGGCCCCTCAAGCCCCGTGTTCCACACTAAGCAGGGTGTCCACCTCTCCTTCTCTCTCTCTCTCTGCCTCTCACCATGCTTGTGCATGCGCTCTCTCAAAAGTAAATAAACAAAATCTTTAAAAACAGTAGTTTACAAAAGTGATGAATATGTAAGAAGTGTGCTCAGTATCTTTCAGGGCTGTCAATGTTTCTCAACGCTGTACGCATAAACTCAGAGACAGCCTCTTGATTTGAGGTCCTTGGTAAATATAAGACCTAGGCTGGATGGTTTTCTTGACTTCCTTCAAATTCCACCCTCAGGATAATACCTGGTCCCTGCCAGCTTCCCTACTCTGTTTATCTATCTGTGCATCTTACAGAACCCTTGCTTCTGCAAATGGAACATTCCAGTAAAATCCCTCCGCAGAAAAGCTATTCAAGGACCCAGAGAACTCCTAAGCATTCTTTACAGGTTTCTGTTGTTACGTCGTTCTTGATATAACCTCACAAAGGGGGTTATAACAGGGGGTTTCTTGATTTCAAGAAACATGTCATTTCAGCCATCAACATACTCAGTCCAAATCCAATAAAATAAAGAAATCTGACTCATTCTCTGAATTTGCAGTAATGGGAGCTGACAGCAACTGTGGTCTGTTTTTAATCAATGCTGCTTATTTCATGAAATATGAAGATCTAGCAAAACACTTCATTTTCCACCATCTAAGTACTGAAAAGAGCAATAAAAAAGAGGAGTATGAATCTTAAATAGTAAAAACAGCCCCATTTTTTTTAAACACAGAAGTAAGAGTTGTTTAAAAAAAGAAAGTGTCTCCCTTCCATGGGGGGTAGGACATAAAGCCATTTAACTATGTTGCATGGCATGTGCTAAACTTGTCCTTTGACAACTTTGTAAAGTGCTAGATTGCATTTGACCAGCTCAAAGAAATGGAATTATTTTTATTAGTAGTATTTTGAGAAAGAGGGTGAGGGGCAGGGGGAGAGAGAGAGAATCCCAAGTAAGATCCATACCCAACATGGAACCTGATGCAGGCCTCAGTCTCACGACCCTGAGATCATGACCTGAGCCAAATCAAGAATTGGACGCTTACAGTAGCCAAACTATGGAAAAAGCCCAGATGTTCATCACCAAATGAATGGACAAAGAAGATGTGATATAATATATATATATATATATATATGTGTGTGTGTGTGTGTGTGTGTGTGTGTGTGTGTATACACACACATACACATACACATACATACATACATACAATGGACTACTATGCAGCCATCAAAAATGAAATCTTGCCATTTGCAATGCTGTGGATGGAACTAGAGGATGCTATGCTGAGTGAAATAAGTCAATCAGAGAAATTCAATTATCATATGATCTCTCTGATCTGAGGAATTTGAGAAACAAGACAGAGGATCACAGGGGAAGGGAGGGGAAAATGAAACAAGATGAAACCAGAGAGGGAGACAAACTGTAAGAGACTCAATCTCAGGAAACAAACAGAGGGTTGCTGGAGGGGACGGGGAGGGAGGGACAGGGTGGCAGGGTGACGGGCGTTGGGGAGGGTATGTGCTATGGTGAGTGCTGTGAATTGTGTAAGACTGACGAATCACAGACCTGTACCGCTGAAGCAAATAACATGTTAATTAAAAAAAAAAAAAAAAAGAGTTGGATGCTTAACCGACTGAGCCACCTAGGAGCCTCTGGAATTATTTCATTAGGTGCCTATAACCAGTGAGTGTTGTTTGAATTAATTGGCTTCACTAGGTTGAACAGTTTATATGAACATGACCCACAGCCCAAGACATAAGGAAACAGGAGAGCAGGAGGTGTTAATGTCTTTGTGGGGTATTACAGACATTTGAGAGCAAAGACACACTGAGGAGAGGATTCTGATTCCTGTGGGCCCCTGTCCTAAAATACCTAGCCTGGGGTCACTGCTGCCTTCTAATTCCACTGACTTAGTGGCCTGAGAATCAAGCTAGGCTGTGGGAACGCGGGATGGCAATCAAACGTATAGTCAACCCTGACGGTTTCAGTTTATCCTCCGCACCTGTGGATTCAACCATCATGGTTTTGAGAGCTCTCAAGAGCCCCCAGAAGGTCTATGCCACGTAGCAATATATCATTTTGTCAGGGAACACATTTGAATCATCTGCTTCAAAGCTTCCTACGCAAGAGGGGTCCCTTAGCACGTGAGTAGGCCCAGGGGATCTCTACCAACCTACACCTCAGGCTGGCTATTTTTGTTCTAGATTTTCGATACCTTGGCAGTAACTTCCTGGTGGTAAAATTCAAATTCTTCTTGAAAAGAAAATCTGCTAATTCAGTGACAAAATGAAGGGAAAATAATGTTAAGTCCAGGACACAGTTCTTTTTTGTGGGGGGGGGCAAAGATTGTATTTATTTATTTGTTGGAAAGAGAGAGCATACAAGTAGGGGGAGGGGCAGAGGAAGAAGCAGACTTCCCGCTGAGCAGGGAGCCTGACGCAGGACTCAATCTCAGAACTCTGGGATCATGGCCTGAGCTGAAGGCAGACGCGTGAGCCACCCATGTGACCCCCCCAAGGCAGAGCTCTCATCCAGAACTTTTTTTTTTTTTAAGGGAAAACAGCTAAATTAGCAAGGCAACACTGCATCAGAGATGGTAAGACGGTCAATGGCTGCAAAGAGCTGCTGGGGGAGAAGGAGTTGGAGGGGAGCCCAGGACATTTTTCCAGCAGTGAAAATATTCTTTATGATACTCTAATGGTGGGTATACGCCATAGAAGTGGACAACCCCAAAAGAACACTAATATAAACCCTGGACTTTAGTTAATAATAATAATAATGTAGTTAATAATAACAATGTATCAAAACTGGCTCATCAATTGTAACAAATGTCCCACTCCAATGCATGACATTAATAAGAAATGACTAATTTCTTGCAAGCAGAGGAGCATACAAAGGAACTCTGTACTTTCTGCTCAATTTTTCTGTAAATGTAAAACTGCCCTTAAAAGAAAGATTATTCATTTTAAAAATTGTATCAGAAGGGGGCTCTAATCTATGCATCAGGGACAACTCCATAAATACTGTAGAAACAGAAAAATGATCCACAAAACCATTTCAGCAAGTGCGTACACAATGCACAAAAGCCGTTTATCAAATGAGAAAAAAATAGTTATCTGGTTATGATTAAAAAAAAATAAACCCTTTCACTGAATAGTGATACTGGCAGACGCCAAAGCCCTGTACAAATATTTCTATGAAGGGACTAGTAAAACCACCAGAATGACCTTTTCCATGTATAAATTTTAGGAAGTGCTTCCATCAACGTTCCACGGTATGAAATCAACAGGGAGGGCCACTTGACTGCAAAAACATGTCTTCAAAGATGAAGACAGGAAATGCACATAGATTAAAGAAAGGTGCCTTTTGCAAATGTGCACGTCCAAGAGGGAAGAATTTGTGGAGCCTAAAAAAAATCTGAGGGCAGACCATCTCCTCTGATGCCTTACTGATCTGCCCCAGATCTTAGGGCCACTTCTCATGCAGTGCAATCCATTTCTTCTTCACCTTCGTCTTTGGCCACACGTTGGAACATCTTATCATCACTGCAGCAGTTTTAGCTAATTTAGGTTACCTGCAAAAAAGTATCAGGTAGTAAAGTGTTGGGCTTATTAACAGCTATATACGTACAAATGACTTGAGCTCATATACCTAAAACCGTTAAGGGTTTGAAAAGTTTCTTTAAAATCTTCAGCTATTTTGTGGAGAGGGGAAATGAAACAGTACTTGAAATTAATCAATTGAGGAATCTTGAAGGCCTTGGGAAGATTCCCTTGTGAACGAGAAGATCTACTTTAATTTGAAGGCATTGACAACATTCAGTGTCCCAGCAGAAGGAAAGTGAAAATTCTCTTGTATTTCAGAGTAAAAGTTCAAATGATGGAGCTATGTCAAGAGGAATGTATGTGGGAGCCAACTAACCAAAAACTAAAAACCAAAAAAACTCAATCTGTAATAACAACTCATACTAATATCTTTTCCACAAAGATCAAAGTAAAAATTCGGAGAGGTAGGGGAACTTATGAATATGAGTGGTACAGCATATCTGAAAAAGCATGTTTCCAGCTCAAAATGTAATTAACCAGGCACTTTGCAATTACTGACAATTTGGGGTTTTCAGTCTTATCACAGATCTTCAAGCTGCACATGTTACTGAGAAAATTAGCCATGTTCCATAACAATAACAAAGGCATCACTTCGAAAAGCACCACATAAAATAAACACTACCTTGAAAACTGGAGGTTGCTAGGAAATTATGTCAAGTACAATCCTCTCCAGTTATAGCTGATTTTTCCATTTTATATCTTCCTCAATCATTAGGGCTTAACCCCTACAGGAATTTACATCAGGATAGCTTACATACCTCCGCCAATATAAATTTTTCCAGGGGTTCCATTCGATCCTTAGAAGGCCTTAGGCATTAGTGCTAAGAATTTTGAGCCGGGTTAGATCTTCTAGAAAAGGGCAATGCTTGTGTTCTTGACCATATGGGGGTTTGTCTTGAACAGAAGATGGAACGAGGCTGGGTCCATGGGGATATTCATATTTTCCTCTTCTATTGCTACAGAATGAATCAAGGGGGAAAAGGCTTAGTGGCAAGCCAAATCCAATGATTTGAGTTATTTTAAGAAGAAGCAATTCATTGTACTGGGTGCCAACCTTAAAATGCCTGGACAGCCTGTTCAAAGAGCCAGGAGCAGGAAGAGAAGAGATCATGCCAGAAACTGGTGCCAAGAAGCAGAGAGAGCGAGCTGGGGTAGCCCCCACTCCTATGAATTAGCATTTCAATGGTCCAACTCACCAGGGTGCTGAGAAAGTCCTGGAGACTTCTCAGATACTTCTATCTTCCCCTCAGGCTCCTAAGCAACTCCTTTGCCTTTGTTCCATCCACTCTCTACAGGTGGATCCCTAACTCACAGATACAAACAGGAGTAGATGAAATAGGGAAATAATTCACTGTAAGGTTCAGATTTTTCTTCCTCTCCATTCCAAGAGCTACTCTGTGTGTACTGCCCTGAACAGAACCCATAACATGTTTGCATCCACCGTCTTACCACATCTCACTATTCCTTGTGAGATAGTATGACCTTCCCCACTGGTAGATGAGGAAGTGACACTCAGAGAAACCAGAATTTGGCCCAATGTCAATGTATCCACCTAACAAGTAGCAGAGCAAGAAATTGGAAGTCTAAATCAAGTGTATGGGACATGAAACGAAATGTTCATTCCTAATCCATGCACAAGTACCTCATTAGTTACAACAGTAATAAAGTGAGCACTTAGTAAATATCTGGCCCTGGGCTAGGGTATTTTGCATGCTTGACTCCCTGAATCTTTTTTTTTTTTTAAGATTTATTTGTTTATTTGTCAGAGAGAGAGCACAAGCAGGGAGAGCAGCAGGCAGAGGGAGAAGCAGACACCCTACTGAGCAAGGAGCCCAATGTGGGGCTAAATCCCAGAACCCCAGATCATGACCCAAGCCAAACGCAGGTGCTTAACCCACTGACCCACCCACGTGCCCCAGACTCCCTGAATCTTAATAAAACTAAGCAAAATAGAGGGGGGAAAAAATCTTTCCACCAGCGCAGGGCACAAAGTGGATAGAGATGACGTCAGAATCATTTTCCAGGAGAGAGGGAGCCTGCTGAAGACAGTGAAAATAAACTTTTCCAAAGGCAAATTTTAATTTTCACCCAACTATAAATGAAGAAGACTGCCAAGGGCCGCTGGCCCCAAAGCAGCCTCTCACTGGATAGGTTCCACATCTGCGATTTCGGATATTACCCTGTGGAGATTCTTATTTTATAAATCATTGCTGAATAGAGTGCCTTTAATTTCCGGGAATCCAAAGAGCGTCTTCATCAACCACAAATGAGACAGTAAATGAAACGGTATTTTATTCCCATTTTTACCTCTTACTTCAATAACCACAAATACGCCTGGGTCTGATCATTTTACAATCAGCGTCCCTATCTTTTTAAGAGGGAATTTGCCAATGCCTAACGTCTCAAGGGGGGCGGGGAGGGGGGGGCGGAAAGCACTCGATGCAGAGACGCAAGATCGCTTAAAGTTCATGTAGGCGTCACGGTAATAGGATTTTCCTTCAGCCAGTCATCGCTCACATGTATGGAAAAGTAGAGTCTCCAGCCAGCAAGTTCCCTTGTTTCCAGACTCATGTACACGCAGGAAACTGGCAAGTGGCTGCAAAAGCAGACAGACTTTGATTGATGAGCAACTCACACATTAAGATATATTGGTCTGTAGATCGTGCTGTACCTCATTTCCTGGCACAGGAAATGGGAAATGAGTTTTGCTTTAAAAAAACAGAGCATTTTACTAGACACAGGCTGCGGCTGATGCACACATCTGCTTCATACATGCCTCTTACTCTCCTACCTCCAACGGCGCTTTGCCTTGCAGAACGAGGAACTAGGATTTTATCTGCCCATCTTCATACATAGCGCCAACCCTTCAAGAACTCCTAATTCATGAAATATCCTATACAGTTGCCGTTGTTATGTCCTATCTCTCTGCTCATAATTTCCCAGTTTTCTCTATTTTAGTCAGCGGTCCCTTGAAAACATCTAACCTTTAGAAAGTTTATCTTATTTTTAGCACGAATCCCGAATAGTCCCCGCCAGAAATGGAGTCTCTAAGAAAACGCCATATTCCACAAATGTTGAGCTGGCCCACGTTTGTGAGTCGAGTGACACTTTGAGCGTGTAATGTGTTTTAAAGCTCGCAATGTGTTTTAAAGCTTTTGGCTTTTATTTAATTATTTAAAGATTTTATTTATTTATTTGACAGACAGAGATCACAAGGAGGCAGAGAGGCAGAGAGGCAGGCAGAGGGGGAGAGGGAAGCAGGCTCCCTGAGGAGCAGAGAGCCCAATGCGGGGCTCGATCCCAGGACCCTGAGATCATGACCCGAGCCAAAGGCAGAGGCTTAACCCAGTGAGCCACCCAGGCGCCCAAGCTTTTTGCTCTTAGCGGAGAAAAAAAGAGACTGATGACTTTGGCACTGCTGGACTGTTCTTCCAGAAGGGAAAGCAGCCTTTCTGAAGGCAGCCCTGTGTTTGTGCAAGGGTCTTTCCTTTGTCATTTGGACTGCAGTCCCTGGAGCACTGTGGTTTCTGTGTATTGGGATGGTTCCTCCTCTCTCGTTCTGGCTCCCCTTCCCCTTCCTCCGCCTTCTCCCCCTACTCCTCCCCCTCCCTGCCCCTGGGAAACCCTTTCTCTCCTGTGTTAGTGTGCAAACACAGGCGGTTCACATTGCCAAGGGACAAAAAAGAGGACTTAAGACTGTCTGAGAATATCTTACAAGGAGCACAATAAGAATTCGGAAGTGAGACCAGGACAAAATGTACGGGCTCTGCTGCTTGCTGCCTTTCTTATTCAGGCACTGATGTTGCTGCACACTTACTGTCTGGAGTCCTGCGTGGGATACCAATGCTCCAAGACAGAGTCAGGCATGAACCCCACTTTCAAGCTGTCCCCGCCCAGGTGAGGACCCCGTGACACACATGCACCAAAAATCTCAGACAGTATGCTGCAAAGGCTAGAGAAGAGGCACCAGAAGCTTTAAGAGAGGATGGTTCCTGCAACTTGAAATTAACAGGAAGGGCTTCTGAAAGGAGTCCTATTGGATTGAGCCTTCCAGAAAGCAGGATTGATCTGTCCACCAGGGGCGCCATTCCCACCACTGCACCACCTTTCAAAATCCAACCTATCCCTTCAAGGTTCACTGCAGACCCTAGCCTATTTGTCAAGCCATTCCTGATCCCACACCAGAACCCGTTCTTATGTTCTTCCCCATCTTCTGAACCAGGAGTCACTTTGCACCTTTTCTCTTGTAACATCGGTCATATTCTTCCTTGAGTTATACTTGTCTGTGTATTTAATGGTTGACTCTCTTCGACAGCTCGCTCTCCCCCTCTTGGCATCTAGCCTGACAGGTATCAAGTTCCCGAGTGGGTCTTTTGGGCAAACATTTGAGTGACTTCTTTTAGTCTTCTCTTCATTATGTCCATTTATTGTCCTTTCTACACTTTCTTGCCCTTTCTACCAAGGGATAATCCACACTATTGTTGCCGTCTCCTTCCTAATGGGGGTGGGGAGGAAAATAGGTTAAGAAGCTTCCATTTAGAAATAAGATGGGACCAGGAAGGGAAACAAACCATAAGAGACTCTTAATCTCAGGAAACAAACTGAAGGTTGCTGGAAGGTGGGGGGGTAGGGATAGGGTGGCTGGGTATTAGACATTGGTGAGGGTATGTGCTATGGTGAGTGCTGTGAATTGTTTAATACAGATAATTCACAGACCTGTACCCCTGGGGCAAATAATACAATATACGTTAATAAAAAATAAGTTTCCATTTATACCCAGTGAAACCTGGACTCGGAGTATAAGGCTGTACTGTGCATGTGGGTGTCTAATAGGGCTGCATGTAACTCAGGACAATCCAGTCTCTAAACCCTCAATGCCATCTTAATATACCTCTTCCCACAAGTGATCAAGGTGAAAGTTGGATCTGGCTTTGATAATTGAGTCTAGTTACATTACGTGATGGACCCTGATTTTAACCTTAAATTGCTATTTTCTCTGAAATACACTGCCCCAATTTTGTCTGCCTCGAGGAAAACTGTTGGCCCATATGAACCATTTTAAACGTAATATGCAGGCTCTCAGATGAGCATAAGTCAACGAGTGTAATTGCTGACATGCCCTCTAAATTAAATATATTGGCAGCTAGTTCACTAATGGTAAGAAAATAGATTGGACAGTGAGATTAATTTCATTTTCAGCTCCATCAGGCTTAAACCGAATATTGGAATTAAGAATTCTAGCTTCTTCACTCTGGAGTTCTGGTATAAAGATAGATGTATAACAACCAAATCCTTTGATAGAGAGTTATTAGAATATGACAGTAACTTTTCCGTAAATTGACATTATTAGAAAATTTCACTTTCCCATTTGGAAAGGGAATAATTTAGCATCAGGTTTTGGTTCTGTAAATCATCCATCCATCCATCCACCCATCCATCCTGGTGTGAGCCATCGCTGTCTGATCCCTTAGTGATCTGGATAACCACTATGCAACATCTCCTATCCTTCCCACTCCAGTTTACGAGAGTCGTTATCATTACCCATTACCCCATACTGGCCTAGACTGACTTCACCCGTGTTATGTCAATGCCTCAACTTGAAAAGTGTGCTCTTGCTTCCTGTTCTGGGGGTACTCTGACACTGGCATGTGGGACATTTGTGGGAACATGCTGGACACTCACACATATATAACCCAGAATTTCAGGGGATTTCATGACCATGAGGCCTTTCTTGACCAACACAGATTCAAGAATCAGACATCAGCAATGTGGCCAACTTGATAGTTAAATCTCTTAAAGTTTTTTTCTCCTTCGCTGCTTCTCTTCCCAAGCCCCCCACTGCCAGTCTCTGGAATCACTTCCCAAATAAACAACTTGTATGAAAGTCTTTATCTCAAGCTGAGCTTTCAGGAAGAGTAGGATAAAATGGTTGGTACCAAAACTGGCTGCAGGAAGATGTTATGGTGGGATTTGGAGCTGCATCACTTAGCAGCCAAGCACCAACAAGGACCCACTGTTGGTGGTACAGTGGTGGTTAGTCCCAGCATGGAGTGGCATCAGAATTAATCTCAGATGTGATGGATTGGGATGTAGTAGGAGAAACCATGGCAAAACCTGATGTGGGAAGTGCAGTTCCTTCTCTGGAAGAAAATACTTATAAAACAAAGGAATCCACTAATACGCACCAGGAGGAATGGGTAAACTGTATGTGGGGATGAATCATGAAGATTTTGGAGTGTAGTGTGGGGTGGGGAGGATAAAGCTAAATAAGGGTTATGAAGAAGAAGAGGCTGATGGTCAATGTCCTAGCAGGCTCCCATGGATTCTGTTTTAAGCTATTGCAGGGAGGGCTCCTTGAAGACTGGCCCCAGTGATGGCCTCTAGTAAATGAGGCAGAGATGTTGAAATTGTCTTTGTAGAGTATTGAGGTTAGATGCTTGAGGACATAGGAGGGTGAGAACAGACTGATCACATACAATCAGAGAACTTGCCCCCTCACTATTTTTCCAGAAGGACTGAGAGAACAGTCCCTTCATTAAGGTGATAAAGAATGCATTGGTAAGGGTACACTGTCATCTTTGAGAACCAAATAGTGTGGTGGCTCTCACTTCTAGGTAAGAATTTACCACAAAAGAATCTGCCATGGGATTGGGTCCCCTAGTGTCAATGAGGACGACAGGTTTCTAGGATGGCAGAAGGAAGGCAGATGACATTTAACCATCAGAGATGAGGTTGATGTAATTTCCACGATGAACAACAAGTTGAGAGTGCTAATCAGAGCCATAGGACCTAGAAGTATTAGGAGCAATGTGTATATAGTCACTAGTGTTTTACCTTTTTAAAAAAAATCAGGAAGAAGCAAGAACTCTGATGTCAGTAGCTATAATGGAAGAAATCATGATCCTCCATCCTTGCCTCCAGATCTGAGTCAGTCAACAGAACCAGAACCCAGTGACTGATGAGATAATCTTGCAATGCCACCACAAATGTGTAGAATTAATATTCTCCTTGTCTTCCTCCAAGGCTCTCTATAACCATTTACCTGTAACTCTGCAATGGGGAAAAGATACCCATTCTTTTCAAGGTTCACTGGACACAAACACTAAGAGTACCAAAGCATCCTTGCAGTCCTGTGATTTTTCTTTTATTTATTTCTCTTAATTTCAATTCAATTTAATTAGCATATAGTGTATTAATTTCAGAGGTAGAATTTCATGATTCACCAGTTGCATTTAACACCCCATGCTCATCACATCACGTGCCCTCCGTAATTCCCATCACCCAGTGACCCCATCCCCCCATCCATCTCCCCTCCAGCAACCGTGTTTGTTTCCTAGAGTTGAGAGTCTCTTATGGTTTCTCTCCCTCTCTGTTTTTGCCTTATTTTTCCTTCCCTTCCCTTATGTTCATCTGTTTTGTTTCTTAAATTCTACATACAATAACATTATATGATATTTGTCTTTCTCTGACTGACTTATTTCGCTTAGCACAATACCCTCTAGTTCTATCCATGTCATTGTGAATGGCAAGATTTCAATTTTTGATGGCTAAGTAATATTCCATCACACACACACACACACACACACACACACACACATGGTGTCCTCATACTGGCATTGATGCCCTCATCAATGCCCTCATCATATTGATGCCTGCAACGATGCCCTCATTGTCCTCACGGTCTCATTAAAGTGGGGACTGAAGGAAAGCTGGTGGCCAATGTATTTCTGGCTCAAGGATATTTCCATTGGTTCCTCAGACACATCCTGTGGTCATTTTCCTGGGCCCTTAGTATATAAATTGGGCAACCTATGATTAATAGCTCACAGAGCTCTCACTTTGGTCTCTGACCAGTGAAGTATGAAACATTTTTGCAGAAACAATCATGTGTAAGCATCAGAAACTGCCCCCCTTAAAATACTAAATTAGAAATAATAACATACTCCAGGAAGGATGGCAGAGATTAGTACCACTATCGAAGACTTAATGAATGAAAATGCTCCCTATTGTATTCAACGTACCTCTTGAAACCAGTAATAGTTGTGTGTGTGTGTGTGTGTTTTAAGATTTTATTTACTTATTTGAGAGAGAGAGTGCACACAAGTCGGGGAGGAGAGGCAGAGGAATAAGGAAAAGCAGACTCCTCATTGAGCAGGGAACCTGACGCAGGGCTTGATTTCAGGACACTGTGACCATGACCTGACTGGGAACATAGAGGAATCTGGGAACATTCAAAGCATCTCTCCTCCACTGTGAACATAATATTCAGCTTGCCAATAGAGGGCACTGGAGGACTCAGCAAAAGAAAGGGGCTTCCTTCCTGGTTCAGGTATGCTATGGCTTTGTTGCTTCTCACTCCTGTTCTGCAGTTCCAGCAAGGCATGTGTAGGAACATCTAGAGATGCCTCCCCACAGCTGCGAGCCCAGAGCACACAATCCGTTGGGGAGCATGCAACCACGGCCTTGGTCCAATGACCACCTCACAGAGCCCCCTGGATGTAAGTACCAACACTCTGGGCCCTCTAATCCCCCTGCTGGTGAGTAGGCACCTAATGTCCTGACTCCCCCTTTCAGTCCACCCACCAGCCTACACCCATCTGGAGCCTGGAGCCTTGTTTCCTGGCCTTCCCGATATTGAGCAGACTTCTAAGACTGATGCCTTCTGTGAGGCCACCCACCAGCCTTACTTAGGTCCAGAGAGACATTTCCTGCTTGCCCACCAATTGTGAGCCATCTACAGTCTGGGCAAACCAGACAGAGGGCAGCAACCACATGTATTCCAAGAATTCGAACGTCAGCCTTGGGAAGGGTGCCCTCAGCAAGTTAGGTCCTTCCTTGCATATTCTCTGTCAACCCTAGGATATTCTTGAGAGCTTTCTTTAAACCCTTATAGTTATTTCTTTTCCTGTTATAGTTAATAATTCCTGATATGACACTTGCCCTGTTCAAATTATTCTGTTTCTGTGTTATGATTCTACCCTGACTAAGGCAATCTCAAAAATATTCAGGATGTGTTTACTTCGGTTGATACTTTGGGAGTCCAGTGGTCTGTGGCATGCTGGGACATCCTCCCTAAAGTAGAAGACAAAGGATTACCCTTCAAAATCCTCATACTCAATAAGAACCATAGCACTTGGTGGGTCTCGTTATTCAATTCTGAAGGCACCAAACACAGCTTCTGGCATGCCATATGGACTTGGATAGAGCACTTGACCATGGGCCACCAAGTGATTATGTGACCAGAATTCCCATCATGAGCTGTTATGATAAAATTCACCAAAATCATTAAGTGTGGGCAGACTCAATTGGGATGAATATGTTGGAAATGACATATTCATGATTAAGTCTGAATGGGTCCAAGAGCCCTAAAAACACTGCATGATAGGATGGCCCATACTCCCCCAGCACCTGTTTCTGTTGCACCAACTCCTTTTCACCAACTCACATGGATGGCCTCATGAGAAGTTCCCTACAACTAACTAACCCAGATGGGTTGGCTCAGTATAGTATCACTAGCTGAAAAGAGACAGCTGTTGTCAAAAGCCCCACTCTGGAGGAGCTCTAAAGAACAGTGATGAAGAGAAATTCTTCCAGTGGGCACAACCTTGACCACTATGTTTGGTCGTTCACTTTATGGAGGAAAAACATGGCTTGAGAATGGATACGTATGGTCTCCTAGACAATGGTGAATGGCTTGACTAGTTGTCCAGAGCCTGGAGCAGATGGATATTACTGGAGAACTGGAGACATGAAATCTGTAGAAGTACATGGATGGACCTATGGCAGTGGGAATAAAGAATGGATTTTTGTGTTCCATCTTAATGTCCACCAGAGAACATTCCTAGTAGATGCCTATTAGCATCTTTTCTCAGCTATTCCAATGGAGTCATGAATGAAATAGCCGTGAGTAAAAAAAATGGAGGCTACCCCCGGGTCACTTCCTCTCACCCAGATATGGCTCATCAAGTTTCCTTTGACATTTGCTGCTGCTCTAGATTTTTGACTCTTTCATTTTCCTTTACAACCAACCTTGTAGAAAGATGAGTTTACTTTGGTTGACCCTCCTTCCTCATAACTAATCATCCACCCACTCCACAACCTCTGGCTACATCACTTTCCTGGCCCTCATTCCATAACACCTCATTTTTTTAACACGTTACCAGGAACTTCTTTGTTACCTAAAACAGGAAATTGTATTCAGGCTTAGCTTCCTTAAGCTCTCTGAAATTTGGTCCTATTTTCTCCCCCTGTCCTTTCTTGCCACTGTCCTCTGAAGATCACTGTTGTCTTCTGTCTCTCCTCCTTCCCTGACCAACCCTTCTCCCTCTGGTGATCCTCTTCATTGACTGACTGTACTCAGAGGCTTAGTCCTCAACCCAACTCTTATTTTCTGACTATACTTTCCTTCCTAAGTAATTTTATTCAAAACAAAGTATTTCACAGTGTTTGGGACTGCTCTTCTTTACTTTCTTTTTATGCAAATGACTCCTAAATCATATCTTGGCCAAAACTTTTTCCAAGGGCAAGTGACAAATTTCCATCTGCTAGAAGGATTTGTTTTCATACACAATTGATAACTCTAATTCCCAATGTAAAAAATACAACACATCAACCTTCCTCCTGAGTCTGCTCTGGATGGTGGCTTCACTCCATGACAATACTTATGTCCTAATCTTTTTCTAGTGCCCTAGATCCAGTCAATTCCCAATTTCTATTGACTTACCATTCCACCCCTTTTAAATTTGTTTTATCCTGCCAATTTTCATTACAACCCTAGCTAGGTTCTTATTTCTTACAATATAGAATATTTCTTACAATAGGTTCTTAAAGGATCTCTCAGATACTATGCATACTCATTAGAAGGTTAATTATCTTAAAGCACAAATAAAGAAATGTCAGTTTCTTCCAATGAAGTAGTGGTTCCCCTAGAAGTCAAGCTCGGGTCTCTGCCTGCCTTTATAAACCTTTTCCCACCAATTTCCCCTCAAAACTTGTACTTTAACACAAACTCAGGCTGCGTGGGGAAGCAGAAATCACAGTGTTAAAACTAAAAAAATTGTCTTCGCGCCCTAGCTCTCTAAATGACTGAGACCCTGAGCCAAACCTTTACCCTCTATATTCTGTAAACAATGCTGTTCAGTTTTTCTCATCTGAAAAACAGTATAATTAATACCTACCATAAAGCCTTGCTGGAATGCGAACTACAATGATATATACAAAGCCCTGACCACAGCATCTGACACCTAGTAGGAGAGCAATTAATAGTTTGATTCATCTCTTCCCCCTTTTCCTATATGTCTCAAGATTTCCAGAAGCAAGCCCATTCACCAGGAGTCAACCTGCCCCATGGCCAGTATGCCAAATTGAATGGACTTTTTGGCAAACTGGTTCTAATACGTAGACATATAACCAAGTTTACTGCCCCTGTGCTTTCCTTGAGATGGTCCTACCTGCCTGCCTATAGTTGTGTATGGTGTCTCTTCTAGCTCTTTCCATGTACAAGTCTTCCGTCTCACATCTGAACTTCTGCAGTGGCTTGTCTGTTATCCTTCACCTTCTGAGTCTAACTAACGTTTCTCCTGAAGTGCAGAGTAATGAATGCTTAGGTAACTTGTTTATCCTTTTGAGATCAGTTGTACTGCTGACCTGCCTCAGAGACCCCCATCCTAAACCCAGGCTTGCTCTGAATTGTCCACAGGGACCTCATGGCAGAAATCACAAACCTTCCAGAATGCTCAGCGCCAGTCTAAATGCTCAGAACTCTCAGATGCAATGGTAGAGTCACAAGGCCTGGAGAAGTGTCCTCTCATTGTCATTTATCTCAGGGGAATTCAGTGGCAATAAACAAAATGAAATTCTATGTACCTCCTGCCATTTATTTTGTCTGCCTTTCTTTGTCAACAATCCCTCTTCATTTTCCTGATTACTTCCAAAAGTTAATACCTTTCATCTTCTTCTATTTCTCCTGTTATGACTATTATTCTAATTGCCTCAGTTCCTCTACTACTAGATTAAGAATGTCTTTGTGATCAGGGACCACATATCTGTATACTTTGTCTACAGCAACATCTACCAAATCCAGTACTTTGAATGAAGTAGGTTCTAAGTAACTATGTGTGGAATGAACAAATGTTCACAGGGTTGTGTGAGATATGGCAAAATACATCAAGAAATATAGACAAGATCTCAACCCACGAGGAGTTTACCCTTTAGGGGGAGATGTAAGTGACTTACAAAATGAACTGCTAATAGTTATGCAAGGTCAAGCATGATTCAAATTCAACAGTACAAAAAGGAGGCACTGTGGGGGGACAACACCACCCAGCCAAGAGCCCTGTCAGCAGCCTCTCTTCCATCTAAAGCAATTCCAGTGGACATACTCCAAGTCTTAGGCGGGTGGAAAGCGATTTCTTTAAAGCTTGACAAATGTGGACTGTAATATTTTGGGGTGCTATGTGATGCTGAGTATCAGTATGTTCAAGTCTAAAATAGTGATTCCTACTGTGCAAGGATTTTTTTGAAGGAAGTGTTAGAGATAATATAGATAAAGTGTTTTACTTCTACTAGTGACTTAACAAATGCTAGCTGTTACATATCTTCAGTCAAATAAGCAAATTTGGTTTTGCTCCAGTGGAAAAGTTTTGCCAGATTGTTACCCTGTGGGTTTGAAGCTGTCCCATGCTGAGTGGATCAGTTCGTCCCCCTTCTGTAGGTTTCCATGGAATAAGGTCTCAGCCAAGAAGCTAAAGAGGACTCAGCTTCGTGTCAGGCTGAGGAGGGCTGACTGCAGCCCATGTCACATTGTGTCAGCATAGTTCCCACATTAGTCTTCTCCTGGGAGTTCAGTGCATGTGTCTCCAGAGGCAGCTCTTAAGAAAGCATGGTGTGTGGGGAGCTGGAAATGGTACCATTCTCAGTACCACCAGCAAGACCAGGATAAAGGCAAGACCATGTCTAACCAACAGAGTGTTTCATGGCACCAACATTAGAATAGAAACAGATTACAAGAAAGCTTTTTGTAAATGGTGGAATGCCTCCAAGAAACACGCCCCAGCAGACACAGGATGAGGGAAATGACAGTACAGAAATTTCTCTTGTGCCGTCAAATAATTCTAATCATAATGAAAGTGGCTATCAGGCTTTACATAGTTTTCTCATTTAATCCTTTCAAGAAACAGTTATGTCCCATTTTACAGAAGAGGACACAAAGGATTAAATTAATGTGCAGGGTTATAGAGCTAACAAACAGTAAAGATGAAATTTCAACTGTAGGAATTAGCAAGAGCAGTTTCTGGTAGAAGATACTCATTAGAGAGCTTATTTACGTTGGATTGGAAGGACCTTCAAGAATGCTCCACACACCACAGGCTGAAAACAAAGTAAATACACAAAAACCCAAAGACACCGATTCAAAGAACTAAAATTTTATTTTTTTTGAAAAGCTCTTCCACTGTGAATCAGCACTAAAAATAGGAAATTTACTTCTCCCCGTTGCTGTTGTTTTACATTATCATCTAAAGGAAAATGAAAAGAAGATCTCCTATGACTCCCGCATGTTGAGAGACACAGGTGCAGACCCACACAATCATGCACACAGGACTGGATAACAAAGGAGGGGTGGAAATGAAGAGGACTCACTGAGCTTGAAAGCAAATATGTACTTTATAAATACTTTCTGAAGGTGATGAGAATTCTTAAATGGCATGTTTTTGTCCCTCCAAAGATCCTGGCTTGAAACCTAACCCTTGATGGACGGGGCATTTGGAGGTGGGGACTTTGAGAATGATTAGGTCATGAGGGTGGAGCCTCATGAATGGGATTAACGACCTTTTAAGAGACCTCAGAGAGCTCCCTAACCCATTCAACTAGATAAGGACACAGAGCAGAGAGAGCCCTCTACAAACCAAGAAGTGGGCTCTCTCACCAGACATCAGATCTGCTAGCACCTTAACTTTGGACTGCTAAACCTCCAGAACTGTGAGAAGTAAATTTCTCTCATTCATAAGTTACCCAGTCTGTTGTATTTTCTTATAGGAGCCCAAATGGACTAAAGCCACTACCCTCTTGAGGAAAATGACATTTGTAATCAATAATTATACCTACAAATATATGGATCATCTCCTGCCTGAGCTCTGCTGAAAGAGGGGCTCGTCACAGAGAATATTTTCCTTTATAATCTATTGCAAGTCACCAAAGGTAACTCCATTTCTCTTTTCCTTTTCTTCTTCTTACCAAACTTGTATTCATTCTTCAAGAATTACCTCATGTCCCACTATTTGCAGGAATAATAACTGATTTCTCTTGTTAGAGCTAAATTTCTCTTTTCTTTAAACCCCTATAGTGTTTAATAACTGCATAAATATTGGCATTTATTATAACAGCAAGACAATGTTTTAAAATATTTCCTAATGTAATTGCTTTAAAGCCTGTATCTTACCCTGAAGCCCTTTTGCAATTAAATCTAGACTTCAAGACTGAGGTCAATTGCTCCAGGGAAGAAAAGACTGAAAAGAGTTCAGTGAGAACCAAGAGTTGATTTCCACACTTTTAAACTCCAAATGCAACTTTTAAAAACCTATAGTGGGTAGAGACAATGATCCTGAAAGACATTTTTTAATGCAAGAGGCCCAGCAAGAGAGTGGACAAGTTGGGGAATTTTCAAAACTTTACTCAGAAAACAGAGCCAAAGCCTGAAGGAAGAGACCATAAGTTGAGTCCAAAAATAAAATATTAGTGAAAGAACTGATGCTCATGTAAGAAAGGCAGGAAATGTTGACTATGAGGAAGGTAGGAGGGCTCAGTAATGGGGATAGAGTGGCCAAAAAAACCCCATGTTTGTATGAATCACCGTCAGGCTCTTAGGGTACAGCCCAGGAAACCGGAAGCCCTCTAGCAGAGATTCCTTTCCAACATCACCCCATGTATAGGACAATGACGGAAGGTGGGAAATGACAGAGCAGGTCTGGAGACAACCTCACAAAGTCTGGGTTTAAGCTTTTCACCATTTTCAAAAAGTTATTCAACATTTGGAAATAGGGGCCTTATTAGATAAGCAAATTTGCACTGCACTCTGAACCAATCAAGATAATCCTATCTTTTTTTATTTGATTCAGATTTGATTCAGGAAGGAACATGAAACTCAGGCCTGAGCCAATTAGTGTGTGATATTTCCCATGTGACCTGAGTTGGTCCAATCATGACATCTGGATACGTGTGAATGAGGAAGGGTATAGCCCTGGCTGCTGCTACCAGGGAGGAGGCCGTCTTAGACTTTCCAAACTAATGGAAAGAAAGCTAGCAAGAAAACAATACAAAAAAGAATGAGAGAATGAGAGAGGGAAGGAGAGGGTTCTTGGTGACATTACTGTGCCATTAAATTACACCTTTACCCTCTAATTACTAATAAATTCCCTCTATTTGTTATTTAGGTTTGATCAGGTGTTTCTGATACTTCCAACTGATCAAATGTGGCTTGGTTACACCTAACCAATTTATTACAGAAATTCCTCACAAAAACCGCTGTAAACCTGAGGTAAATCCATGAAAGAGGTATCACACGTGATATAAGAAAGCTTTACCACAGGCGTTCCTTCTAGTTTATAGATGGTACATTCAAAGTACAGAATTCCAGGAAACAAAATTTGAAGAAGGACAAAATAAAACTTTCCACCCAAGAACAATTTTGGAGTACAAATGGTTTCTTTAATTTGATTTTTGGTTTCAATCAGGATATTTTCTTATAGCATATCTGTAATGATTTTTTTTCATACTTTCTCATCTGGATTCATTCACTTATTATGTAATTGCAAGAGTAAGCTTCCCAACCTTAAATCCTGGAGCTGCTGGGGGGAAGATACAGCCAGAAAACTAACCCAGATTCAATTTCTGATCTTGTCATCACTTGGGAGTGTGCTGGGATTGCTACTTTGCTTTGTAGCTGGTGAGCTGGTGGGCATTGGCCTTTGCAGAAGTGTAAGGCAAGGAAACATGGCCCACTGAACAGGAGTATACTGTGTCTCTTGTCAAGCAGAGCCATCTCTGTGCAGTAAGTGGGATCCTTTAAGCACATTAAAGAACCTGGATTCAAGATGCCCCTCAACAGACTAATGGATAAAGAAAATGTGGTCCATATATACAATGGAATATTATTCAGCCATCAAAAGGATGAATACCCAACAGTTGCACCAACATGGATGGGACTGGAAGGGATTATGCTAAGTGAAACAGGTCAAGCAGAGAAAGTCAATTATCATATGGTTTCACTTATTTGTGGAACATAAGGAATAGCATGGAAGACATTAGGAGAAGGAAAGGAAAAAGGGAAGGGGGATAATCAGAGTGGGAGATGAACCATGAGAGACTATGGAGTCCAGGAAACAAACTGAGGGTTTTAGAATGGAGGGATGTGGGAGGATGGATGAGCCTGGTGATGGGTATTAAGGAGGGCACGGATGGAGTACTGGGTGTTATATGCAAACAATAAATCATGGAACACTACATCAAACACTAACAACACGGTAAAATTTTAAAAAAAACTTGGATTCTTTGCAAGTGTCTGCTGGCTTCTTTCTCTGAGTCTTAATGTGACAAGCCTATGGTGATGATGATGATAATAATATGAACTCTGTGCCAGGAACTGTTTCATATACTAAGTCTTAATCTTCATGGTCATGATACAAAGGAGTTCCATCCTTTTACTGTTATGTCATTCCCATTTTACCTAGAAGGAAACTGAGACACAGGTTAAGCAACTTGCCCAAGTAGATAGCTAAGGGCTTATGCCTCTCACTGTGCTAGCATGCTTCACTTGTTAGATTCTACACAAATACTTCAACATTTTCCATGTTATTATAAAGACTTAATGCAGATTATTTTTAATGACCAAATATTACATCCTTTATATAATCCAACCTGTCTTATGTAATATTTATAGATTATTTCCATTTTTAATTTCATATATAATGCTCTGATGAATATATTCTCACAGAAATACCTTTACTGTGGGGCACCTGAGTGACTCAGTTGTTAAGTGTCTGCCTTCAGCTTGGGTCATGGTCCCAGGGTCTTGGGCTCCCTGCTCAGCGGGAAGCCTGCTTCTCTCTCTCCCACTCCCCCTGCTTGTGTTTCCTCTTTTGCCCTCTCTGTCAAATAAATAAATAAATAAAATCTTTTTTTTTTTTAAAGAAATACCTTTGCTGTATTTATCATTATTTTTCAGGATGCATTCTCAGTAGTAGAATTAAGAAGTATAACAGCATGACTATTTTAAGACTCTTGAGATTCACTGCAAATTTCCTACCCAAATTGTTATATCAAGTTAGTTCCCCAACAGCAAAGCAGGAGAGGTTTCTCTGTCAATCTGTCATGACAGATTAATGGTGCAGAATAATATCCAACCATTCTTTTTTTCCCTTTGTTTTTCTATAAATAAAATTTTGTAATAATTAAGAAATGTAGACAAAAGATATGATATCACTAATAAAGTGAACACCTTAAAATGCAATCCTATATTTAAAGTGCAACTTTGAACTCTTCCTTTTGTTTCACAGATGAATGAAACCATATGATACTTGCCTTTTTCTACTTGAATTATTTCACTGAGCATAATCCCCTCCAGCTCCATCCATACTGGGTGTTATAGGCAACTGATGAATTGTTGAACGCTACATCAAAAAACTAATGATGTATTATATGTCGGCTTATTGAACATAATAAAAAATAAATAAAACTATTTTAAAAGTACAAGTCAAAGAACCACTATGTAAAAAGAGGTCGTTTTGCATCATTGAAATCATGAATTAGTTATGCTTCAGAAGAATCCAAATTCTTCACAACTACATCACTACTAACTCTCCCATCAATATAGCACCAAGGAAGTAGTTTAAGGAGGAAATATTATTTACAGAGAGCCGATGACATAAAATGACCCACCAGGACCACATTTTCAATTAAAGAAAGAATGACGATTACATACAAGGAGGGAAAGAAGGAAAAATACACCATCACATGTTGATGTTAAAATATGACATCAAAAATTAAGGGGGGAAAAAAAGTACCCACTAATCCTTCCTGTGGAGTGTCTTGATGCTTCCTTTAACTTTTAAGTGTCCTTTTCAAGTCATTGACATAAACTAAGGCCTTGAGAAGTTATTAATAGCTCCATCCATGCTGCACCATGTTCCCCTCTCCCCCTTTCTGTGCTTGATGGCCTCCCTTAGGAGTATGCTTGGGCCAGATGGCCTTCAGCCCAACTTCCTGTAAATATTCATTTTTAATGATAATAATTAAAAACACTAATTTGCTCTTACCCAAGGCCATTTCTATAGAGACCTCTTGGTGCTACACTAGCACTAATTAAGCCTTAGAAATGAGACTTTCTTTTCTAGTCTTACTAAATACCTCAAGTTTTGTCCCCAAAGCTATTTTTTAAAGTATAAGCGGTGACATCAGACAGAGTTTCAGCCTCTTCCTCCCATGATGACACTGAGATAGACTTGCATCATTTAATTCCTGTTTGGGCCCAAGATGCCACCAGAAGAGAACATTAAGTCTCTTCTCCTGGCCAGAGAGAACTGTAAAGGGGCCATCTGAGCCTGTCCATTTCTTTTAACCTCAGAAAACATTTACTCAATGGCTTGCTGCTTTTTTTTTTTTTTTCCAAACTCAAGGACAAACCCATTAAACAAGGCCTTCACCCATGGTCCTTCGATCTCCAAAGGGCCTGGGGATAGAATTTCATTTGTCTGAGCTTGAGTGGAAAGAATAATTGGCATCTTTATTTCACTAACCTTTAACTGAAATGTATTATTTCCTTTTAATTATGAATTTATAATAATGTCACCAACAAACATGACAGATTTTAAAATAACATATAATATATTATTTGTTTTAGGAGTACAGGTCTGTGAATCATCAGTCTTACACAATTCACAACACTCAACATAGCACATACCCTCTCCCAATGCCCATCACCCAGCCACCCTACCCCTCCCCCAACCCCCCAGCAACCCTCAGTTTGTTTCCTGAGAATAAGAGTCTCTTATGATTTGTCTCCCTCCCAGTCTCATCTTATTTAATTTTTTCTCTCCCTAGCCCCCACAACCCCCCACCCTCCCTCTCAAATTCCTCATATCAGAGAGATCATATGCTAATTGTCTTTCTCATGACAGATATGTTTTTTAAGATTTTATTTATTTGTCAGAGAAAGAGAGAACACAAGCAGGCAGAGTGGCAGGCAGAGGCAGAGAGAGAAGCTGGCTCCCTGCCGAGCAGAGAGCCCAATGCAGGGCTCAATCCCAGGACCCTGGGATCATGACCTGAGCTGAAGGCAGAGGCTTAATGAATGAGCCACCCAGGCGTCCTGCATGACAGATATTTTTATATCACATTAGGTTATATAGTTATCTTGAAATATTGTTTATGTACATTACTACTTTGAGATTCTGGTAGCTTTTTAGGATTTTAATTTAAAATCTCATGTATTGCTATATCACACATTTGAAGGTATTTTAATACCTGTATTCTCAGTTTTCTTACATAATCCAATGTACCTCATTTTATGCACAAAACCATAGCTATAGCTCCTTATAGCAGAATGCACCTTCTTCTCAAGTTCACGTGGAACATACTCAAACACAGACAATTTGTTAGGCCATGAAACAAATCTCAATAATTTTAAAACAATTGTAATCATACAAAGTATCTTGTCCAATAGCAATGAAACAAAGCTAGAAGTCCATAACAGAAGGAAAACTAGTGAACTGATAAATATGCAGAAATTAAATGCCACAATCTTAGATAATTAATAGGCTAGAGAAAAAAATCACAAGGGAAATTAGAAAACAGAAACAAGTGAGAACAGAAATACAACATTCCAAAACTTGTGGGATGTGGCCAAAGCTGTGATCTGGGGGAAATTCATAGCTGTAAATGCCTACATATAAAAAGAGAAACATCTCAAATCAATCACCTAACACTTCACCCTCAGGAACTAGAAAAAGGAGAGCAAACTAAAGTCAAGGCTGGAAATAGAAAGGCAATGATAAAGTGAAGAGTGGAGACAAATGAACTAGAAAACAGCAAAAATAGCGGAAAGAATCAATGAAACCCAAAGTTGATTCTTTAAGAAGATCGACACAATTGATACACTTTTTACTAGATTGACTATAGAAAGAGGAGAGAGATACACAAAACGAAAATCAGAAGTGAAAGTGGAGATGTGCCTGCTGATCTTACAGAAATAAAAAGCATAAGAAAATACTACAAATAATTGTACACAAATTAGACAATGTATATGAGGGGCACCTGGGTAGCTCAGTAGGTTAAGCATCTGCCTTCGTCTCAGGTCATGATCTCAGGGTCCTGAGATTGAGCCCTACATCGGGCTCTCTGTTCAGCAGGGAGCCTGCTTCCCCCACCTTTCTCTGCCTGCCTCTCTGCCTACTTGTGATCTCTCTCAAATAAATAAATAAATAAAATCTTTTAAAAAAAAAGACATTGTAAATGAATAGAAATTCCTAGAAATGCAAAAATTTTCAAAATTGATTTGGAAAGGAACAGAAAATGTGAACATATCTTTAAGAAGTAAAGAGATAGTAATCAACCTGCCAGCTAGAAAAAGTCCACAACAGGCTTCACTGGTGATTTCTACCAAACATATAAAAAAAAATTAATACCTCTCTCAAACTATTCCAAATAGGAGAACAGGAGGGATCACTTGCTAACTAATTCTATAAGCCTGGTATTAGCCTGATACTAAAGCCAGACAAAGGTACCATGAGATAAGAAAACCACAGGCCAATGTCTCTTGACCAATCTTGAACTGGTCAAACAGTCAAAACAACCTTGAAAAATAAGATCAGGGGCGCCTGGGTGGATCAGTGGGTTAAAGCCTCTGCTTTCGGCTCAGGTCATGATCCCAGGGTCCTGGGATCGAGCCCCACATCGGGCTCTCTACTCTGAGGAGAGCCTGCTTCCTCCTCTCTCTTCCCTGCCTGCCTCTCTTGCCTACTTGTAATCTCTGTCTGTCAAATAAATAAATAAATAAATAATCTTAAAAAAATATAAGATCAAACTTGGAGGATTCCATCCTGACTTCAAAACTTATTACAAATTTACAGTAATCAAAACAGTGTGCTACTGGCATAAGGATAGATATATAGGCCAATGAAGGAGAATTAAGAGTCTAGAAATAAACCCATGCCTCTACATCCAACTGATTTTCAGCGAGGAAAGACTAGTCTATTTAACAAATGGTACTGGGACAACCGGATATCCACGTGCACAAGAATGAAGTTGGACCCCTACCTCACACCATACATAAAATTAACTAAACGCATGAATGGCCTAAATAAAGAGCTAAAACAATATGGGAGTAAAAATATATAGGAGTAAAAACTACAGGAATAAATCTTCATGATCTTGGCTTGGCTATGGCTCTTAGATAAAACACCAAATGTACCCAAAATGAGAAAAAAAATTGATAAATTGGATTTCACCAATTTAAGTTTATGTGCCTGAAAGGACATTATAAACAAAGTAAAAAGACAACCTATAGGTTGGATAAAAAATATTTGTAAATCACATACCTGACAAGGGTTTAATTTCCAGAATACAAAGAACATGTATAACTCAATTTAAAAAAGACAAAGCTCAATTAAAAAATTAACAAAGGGGGAGCCTGGGTGGCTCAGTGGGTTAAAGCCTCTGCCTTCGACTCAGGTCATGATCTCAGGGTCCTGGGATTGAGCCCCGCATCGGGCTCTCTGCTCAGCAGGAAGCCTGCTTCCCCCTCTCTCTCTGCCTGCCTCTCTGCCTACTTGTGATCCCTGTCTGCCAAATAAATAAATAAATAAATAAATAAATAAATAAATAAATAAAATTAACAAAGGATTGAATAGAAATTTTTCCAAAGAAGAAATACAAGTGGCCAATAAGCATGTGAAAATATACTCAACATCATTAGTCATTAGGGAAATGCAAATCAAAACCACAAATAGATCCCAGTTTATACTCACAAGGGTAGCATATGCAATTAATGAATCACTGAACACTACATGAAAAACTAATGATGTATTATATGTTGGCTAACTGAACACAATAAAATTTTTTTTAATCTAAAAAATAAAAATAAAAAATATACAAATATAAGAAGTGTTAGCAAGAATGTGAGGAAATTAGAACCTTTATACATTACTGGTAAGAATGAAAGGTGATTCGCTCTATGTGAAAACAGCTTGGGAACTCTCAAATGTTAAGCATAGAATTACCATACAAACCAATACTTCTCCTAGGTTTATACCCCAAATACTTGAACACAGGTATTTAAAGAAATAAAATACACACACACACACACACACACACACACACACACACACATTCATAGCAGCTCTATTTGTAATAGTTAAAAGGTGGAAACAACCCAAATGTCCATTAATGGATAAGTAAACACATCATGGTATATACACAGAATAGAATATCATTCAGCCACAAGAAGGAATGAAGTAGTGATACACTTTGAATAAACCTTGAAAACATTATGCTAAGAACCCAGACTCAAACAGTCACATACTGTATTTTATTTGTATGAAATATCCAGAAAAAAAAATGCATCCAGAGAGGCAGAAAATAAACTGATGGTTACCAAGGAGTGAGGGAACAGGAGAATAGAGAGTAAGTGCTTGTAGGCTAGCTGTTCACTCCTTCCTTTCTTGGCCATGGGTCTTCCCCAGGATTCTGTCTGTGGGCATCTTCTGAATATTCTTCCAGTAATTGTCCCTGTTCTTAGAGCCTAGAATACCACTAAATGCCTGATGATTCTGAGCTCACCATCTGTAGGAGCTCCAGTTACTATGCAACACCAGACAAGTGATAGGATGTTCTGGAACTTCTGTTTTTGCTTCACATGTCATTACTAAGACAAAGATAATACCTAGCTTCGATACCTAGCTGGATGTGTTGCCAACTGCTAACAGACATTTCTCTCCTGATAGTCTAGAGGTATTTTAATACTTCAAAGTCACCATTTTTTTCTAAGTCTGTTCTTCCTGCTCCTCATATTAGTAAAGGACACTTTCATCTACACAACTCGCCCAAGCGCTAGAAACTCATGGTCATCTTTATTTCACTCCCTCCTTTGTCAAGTGGTTCTGCTGGTTTTATTGGTCAGCTAAAACCCCTGGAACAATATCCCCCTCCTGCCCCCATCAATTTCATTTGCATGGCTGCTGTTCAGGCTTTTGCTACCTAGAACACTGAACTGAAATGTTAACTTTTTAAAAAAAAATTTTTTTTAAGATTTTATTTATTTATTTGACAGAGAGACACACAGAGAGAGGGAACACAAACGGGGGAGGGGGAGAGGGAGAAGCAGGCATTCCACTGAGCTGGGAGCCCGGTGCAGGGCTGGATTCCAGGACCCTGGGATTGTGACATGAGCCAAAGGCAGACGTTTAACCATCTGAGTCACGCAGGCACCCCAAGAAATGTTAACTGTTCTTGCATTTAGTCTCTGCCTATGCAAAAATGTTAGTTTCCTGGGATGCCTGGGTGGCTCAGTCAGTTAAGCATCTACCTTCAGCTTGGGTCATGATCTCAGGGTCCTGGGACCGAGCCCTGCATCGGGTTCCCTGCTCAGTGGGAAGCCTTCTTCTCCCTCTCCCTCTGACCCTGGCCCCTCCATTTGTGCTCGCTCTCTCTCTCTCTCTCTCTGTCTCTCAAATAAATAAATGAAATCTTTAAAAAAAACTGTTTAAAATGTTAGTCTCCCTCAGAATTTCAGACTCTTCTTTTCTCCCTTTATCAGTCTTCATATGTTCTCTGGATGACCTAATTATTTTTCATAAGTTCATTTTCTAATTGATTCTCTGACAACTCCTAAATTAATATACTTATTCTTGGAAGTCAAATTTCACAAACTTAAGGCTAGTTTGTTGAAGACCCTTGCAAACATCTCTAACTGCTTCTCGGATGCCTACTTGAGCATGTCCACAACCGAATCCATTATCTTCCACCCTAACACAGCTCTGTCCTTATGAATTCCATCTCTGTAGATGGCACATGATCTACACTGAGATTCTCGTATAAAATCTGCCATTGCAGGTGGATTTATCACAAAGCTAAACTGGGCAAGGCCTGGCAAATTTTTACAGTTTTGCATTATTTTATATCCACCCAACTGTATATGCTTCAGGCTATTACAAATCAGGATCCATCTCTGCCTGCAATGAATCCCTTACATTTCTCTCTTAAATTTCACCTAGGAGAACACTGAGTCATTATTTTACTTACATAAGAATATTTAGACCTATTTCAGCCCTTCCCATCTTTTCCTGTAGAATGTAGTAATTTCAGACTTGGCCATTAGTTACTTGTAAAACAATTTCCTAGTGATCTTCTCACCCTCAATTTATGTCAACAAACTTATCAACCATAAAATTTGCAACTGTTGATTCAAAATGATAATAACAATCATCATTATCATCATCCCACAAACATCACTTTGTGAATTCACTACCTAATTCCCATCTACTTTTTTAGGACAAAATCCAGGTTCCTTAGTATGGTATTTAACAACTTTCATGAAATGGCCTCATTTATTTATCATTATTTTTCAGATTCTTCCTTAATTATCACAGTCCTGTGTTTATATTCTTGAAATGCTAATCCATTTCCACATACCCTCGTGGACCACCATTATTTTTGCTTCCATGAGTTTGCTCGAATTTTCCCCACTAATTGGAACTGTCTGTATGTTCTACCCGACTATATATGTCTGCTCAAGCTGCCGTAACAGAAAAATCCCAAGGAGATAAGCAGTAGAAATGTATGTCCTCGTGGTTCTGGAAGCCAGAAGTCTGAGATCAAGGTGCCAGCATGTTTGGTTCCTGGTGAGGACTCTCTTCCTGGCTTGTAGATGGCTGCCTTCTCTCTGTGACCTCATGAGACCTCTCCTTGTTGCATGTGTGTGGAGATAAGGGAAGAGAGCTTCTGGGTGTCTCTCATAAAGACACCAATCCTCCTGGATCAGGGCCCTATGCTTATGACCTCTTCAAACATCATTACAACTTTCCATAATTTCTAGCATTTCCATTTGATTATTTCTTACAATTTCTAGCCCTACTGATATCACTCACCTGATCATGGATGTTGTTTACTTTCCCACTAGAAATTTTTTTTAAATATTTTTACCTTTTTCCCGCTGGATTATACATTTATATTTTTTCAAATTTATTTTCTTAATAATCTCTATGTCCAACATGGGACTTGAACTCAAAACCCTGAGATCAAGAGTCATATGCTCCACCACTAGCCAGGTGCCCCTCAACTAGAACTTTTAACTTTTTAATCTGCTTATAAGTGAATTGGTTATTTAAAATTTCCCAGGCTTCAACATTCTCACCATCAGAAAACGAGGATAGCCATACTCAATACAAATGTTGCCCTTTTTGTTAGATGCCAAAATGAGATCACTTCCACTAAACAGAAAAACTTCCAAGTGCCAATTATCTAATTAATTAAATGTAACTTTATTAACAAAAGCCAACAATAAAGAAATTTGAAGAGATTATTTTAGAGTATAATAATTTGTCATGAAAAGAGTAAATACTAAAACTTCTTTCTGTCATCCAGAAAGATCTAGAATTGTGGTGCTCAATGTACACTACTACTTGAAAGAGTGAAAATATTTTGTTCTTATGTTTAGACACTGATAAAGGAGCTTACACATATGTGGTAAAAGCTTACATACAGGGGTGCCTGGATGGCTCAGTGGTTAAAGCCTCTGCCTTCAGCTCAGGTCATGATCTCAGGGTCCTGGGATTGAGCTCCGCATAGAGTTCTCTGCTCAGCAGGGAGCCTGCTTCCCCCCACTTCTCTCTCTGCCTGCCTCTCTGCCTACTTGTGATCTTTGTCTGTCAAATAAATAAATAAATAAAAATCTTAAAAGGAAAAAAAGCTTACATAAGGACATAAAAATAACTAACACTTATTTATGGTAATAAATGTCATGTATCGTTCTAATTGCCCTACATATATTATATACATTAATTCATTTACATTAATTTCATAATTTCTCAATTAGGTAGGTATTATTATTATCCCCAATTAAGACATTAAGGACTGAATTGGAATATCAAGAGAATAAGTGCAGAACAGGGATTCAAACTCAGGTAGTGTGACTTCAGTGCCCACATTCTTCACAGTCTTCAAAGCCTGTGGAAATCATAAATGTGACAGGGTGTTACAGGGAACACTAACCTATCCTTTGTATTTCCAGTTAGCGCCAAACGGGAAATGCCCACCTTTTTGCCCACTGCTGGTATAACTGCCCAGAGCTCCGGGGTGAAGTTCATCCATAAACTCAAGTAGTGAATACACTCTCTCATGCTGAGACATACCTGCCTATGTTCATCGAACACACCCAGGAAGTTCTCAAACCATACTGGGATGAAGGCCAAGAGGACCGCAGATGGAGACCTCATCAGTTACCAACACTCAACTATCTAGATCTGTTTTCAGTGAGTGGCCCATGAAAAATCATGACACAGCTGATGAAAATTCACAACTTAAAAAGAGAATAGCAAGCTGCACAAACAGAAAAATAATAGCTTGTCATGAAATTGAATTGATCCTGGAAATGAGTTTTTCCAACAAGTCTAATTATTATGCACACAGAGAGAGAAGCAAACAAATAGACTTCCACTTTTGAGAATGGCAGACTAGGTAATTTGTACTAACCCTTTGTTGAGGACCACTAAAGGGGTTGGTAAAGAGCAATAAGAGATCCTAATTAGCACCAAAGACACAACAAATTAGGAAATTTCTTGCTGAGAGGATAGCGCAAAAAGAGATGCATTAGAGATCTCCTTTTCAGGGGTATTTGCCTGCATAGGTGAAGCAACTGAGAGCTGGAATTCTTTAAACTGAGAAGGAGGGAGGTGCCAAGGACACCAGGAGTCAGTACCCTGAGTAATATTCCCTCTTCCCTAGGTGTCACCTTTACAACAACTTGCCTATTCTTGGGGAAAGGGCTAAGGGCAAGCAGATCTTTCATGGAAATTTTAGGAGCTGGAAGGACAGGTCTGAATTTGGTGCCCACCAAAGGCTACTAATGTAGCAAACACTCCACTTGTGGTAGAGAGAGAGCTTCTCTCTCTCTCTCTCTCTTTTTGTTTTCTTTGTTTGTTTGTTTGTTTGTTTGTTTGTTTTTAAAGGTCAGGTGAGGAGCACAGGGAAAAACAGACTCCCCACTGAGCAGAGAGCCAAACGCGAGACTTGATCCCGGGACTCCAGGACCATGACCTGAGCCCAAGGCAGATGCTTAACTGATTCAGCCCCACAGCCCTTGATCCCATACTGCTTTCACTCTTAGGAACCTGTCATGAAAAGACAAAATTCCTCCCTGGTAGAAGATTTATTCTAAATCCCACAGTCTATCTCAAAAATAATTTTTCAAATAAAATTTCCGGCTAACAATAAAAGACTATATGACAACAACAGTCAAAGTCATTACAAATTATAGATGAAAGAAACAAAGTCCATCCTTAGGCATCAGTGTCAGATGGAGAAATGAATGCAGTTTTAGTAGCTATAATCAATGAGATATAAACTGAAATTAAGTATGTCAATAAAGTACTGGAAAAAGTAAAATCTGACATGGAAGATTTGGAAAATAACTTAAAGTAATAGAACTGAAAAATACAATAATGAAGTTAAGAACTCAATAAATGTATTCAACACCACCAATGAGAAAAATGAAAAAACTGGAAGATCGAGCGGAAGAAATCAACTCGAAGAAAGTGTGGAGAGACAAAAATATGGGGCATACCACTGGACAGGATAAGGTACATAAAATAATGTGGTCTAACATATATTACTTTGAGCTCCAGAAGAAGGAGAAAGACAAATGAGACAGAAACAATGTTTGAGAAGAACTGATATTTGAATTCAGAGTCTTTATAATGAAATAATATAAGTGTGACTTTCCATGAGGGGCATTCAGCAAGAACTACAGCTCTTCATTCATTCATCCTAAAAATATATATATCAAGTACCTGCTATATCCTGGGCACTCATAATTATGGAGGATAGAGCAACATGCAGAATAAAAACCCTTCAAAGAGCTTATATATCCTTCTAGCAGAAACAACAATAAATAAATTCTTATATAATATAATGTCAAATAGTATTTTTTTTTAGTGTCTAGTAATTTTGATTGTTCTGAAGGCAATTAAAACCTGAGTAAAAGGACCAAGAGCAATGAATGATGTCCTATTCTAGAGAAGATGTCTATCTTCTAGATAAGATGGTCAGAAAGTACTTCTCTAAGGAAGTACCTGAACAGGGAACTGTGTAAAGTGGGAAGGAGGCCCAAGAAGATCTGGGTGTAGAACACTGCCTAGGAGGAAAACATCAAGTAGAAGGGCCTGGAGGTGGAAGGTTGTTTGTTGTGCTTGAGGAACAACAAGAAGGCCAGTTTGGTAACATTGAGAACAAGAATGAGGACAGAATTTCAGGAAATGAGGCTGGAGAGGTTGTCAGGGGTCAGATTGGGGAGAACCTTTAAGACTTTGGATTTGATTCTAAATATCATTACTACCTCTGGAAAGTCCGAACCACGAGACTGGTTAAGATATGCTTTCCATTTCCAAAGGATCACTCTGGCTGTGGAAGAACAATAGATTGTAAGGAAGAAAAGGTGGAGACAGACAGAGCCTTTACCAGGCCCTGAGCAGTGCCAGAAAAGAAAATACGGTGGCTTGATCCAAGTAGTATCAGCAGAGATATGACAAAGTAACCAGAA
This sequence comes from Mellivora capensis, assembly GCA_004024625.1. Classification (NCBI taxonomy): domain Eukaryota; kingdom Metazoa; phylum Chordata; class Mammalia; order Carnivora; family Mustelidae; genus Mellivora; species Mellivora capensis. The sequence goes on along the minus strand of PISX010000416.1, from coordinate 61,692 downwards.
GTCAATATACATTCTGGCTGTGTTTCCAATTGGTTTTGGAGATGGATTGAACATGAGTTAGGGAAGAAAGGGACAAATCAATTACAACTCTAAGGTTTTAGCGAACAAACTTAACACTTGAATGAATGGAGCATTCCTATTAAAGCAAAGAATGTAATAAGAAAGATAGCATCTATAATTTTTCCAGATTATAATGAAGATTTGGGTTAACCCAATAAGAAAAAAATGAAAACTATAAATATTGGAAAGCACAATACATAATTATATTCTTTACACTTATAGGATATCTACCTAAAAAATTCAAAGAATAAACTGAACAAAATCAAGAAAACTAATAGGAAAATCCTGTAAGAGAACTGGATAGAAGACAAAAACAAAACAAAACATTATTAACAGATTTCCTGTATAGCAGCAATAAAACTTTAAAATACGTATGAATAAACCTTAGGAAAAAATGTGTAAAACCTTACGAAGACAATGGCATACTGTCTCATATTGACATGAAAAGGTTCTTAGCATTTACCAAGTGAAAAAACTCTGGAATTCATAGCCCAGAATATTTAGTATGATCCCTTCAAAAATCATGAATACAAGCACCTGGGTGGCTTAGTCGATTAAGCATCTCCCTTTGTCTCCGGTCATGATCCCAGGGTCCTGGGATCGAGCCGCATGTTGAGCTCTTTGCTCAGTGGAAGCCTACTTCTCCCTCTGCCTGCTGCTCTTTTCTTCTTGTGCTCTCTCTCTGTCAAATAAATAAATAAAATCTTTAAAGAAATTTTTAAAATAAATAAAAATCATGAATACACATTATGTGGATTTGTGTGTACATATGTGTATATATGTGTGTATTTAACTGTAGTTATAGCAAAAATGTAACACTATGAACTGTTGTTGGTAGATTAATGGATGTGAAGAAGCTATGACTTCGGGGAAGGTATTCTCTTCTCTGAATCCATATAGGTAAGTATTGTTTATAATAGGCATTATAAAACTTATGACAAAAAAATTATTTTTATAGAAAGCATAAGCAAAGTTCCCATTAATAGCCACATAATACTTGGCACTTATTAAATACCAGATAATACACCAAAAACTTGCAGCACCTGGGTGGCTCAGTCACAAGCATCTGCCTTCAGCTCAGGTCATGATCACAGCATCCTGGGATTGAACCCTGAGTTGGTCTCTGCTCAGCAGGGAGCCTGCTTCCCCCTCTCTCTCTGCCTGCATCTCTGCCTACTTGTGATCTCTCTCTCTGTCAAATAAATAAATAAAATCTTTTTTTTTTAAAAAGGTGATTATCCAGGCTTATGACAGCAGTAAATGAATTTTCCCCATTTTACAGGTGATAAAATTCAGACAAAGGGGAAATTGCTTAAGTTCGGATGGCATGAAAGTGGCAGGGTCAACCTTGGAATGGAAACAGATGGATTCAGAAGTCCATGCTCCCATCTATGATACTGACTTTAAACAAAAATACTCTTTCTTACAGCGTTGGTGGGAATGCAAACTGGAGTAGCCACTGTGGAAAACAGTATGGGGGGGCCTCAAAAAGTTACAAATAGAGCTACCCTTTGATCCAGCAATTGCACTACTAGGTACTTACCCAAAGGATACAATCATAGTGATCTGAAGGGGCACATGCACCCCAATGTTTATAGCAGCAATGTCCACAATCGCCAAACTATGGAAAGAGCCCAGCAAGGATGAAATCGTTGCCATTGGCAATGACATTGATAGAACTAGAGTGTATTATGCTAAGAGAAATGAGTCAGTCAGTGAATGAATCAAATAAATGAAATCAAATACCATTTGATTTCACTTATCTGGAATGTAAGAAACAAAAGAGATGAACATAGGAGAAGGGAAGGAAAAACAAAATAAGAGGAAAACAGGGAGGCAAACCATACGAGACTCTTAACTCTAGGAAACAAAGCGAGGGTTGCTGGAGGAGAGTGGGTGAGGGTATGGGGAAACTGGGTGCTGGGCATTAAGGAGGACACTTGAAGTAATGAGCACTGGATGTTATATACAACTGATGAATCACTGAATTCTACCTTGGAAACTAATAACAATGTGTTAATTAAATAGAATTTAAATAAATTTAAAAAAAAAAACCTGAGCTGAGATTAAGAGCTGCTGAACAAACTGAGCCACCCAGGTGCCCCAGATTAACACATTCTTATGTAGAGCCTACAGTTACCCAAGAAAAGAACCAAATCAAAATTAACCAGGAAATTAACTTTGCCTATGTTCTTCTGGAAAAGTCTGAGTAACCCTCGGTTTTATTTATTTATTTTTTTGAAACTTAAACTAATAAGTAGACATTCCTCCAAATTCAAATCCTAAACTGAAAATAGGAAGAATGATTGTTTTCACTATTGCTAAAATAAAACCTGAAGCAATCAATTTATTTTCCACCAGGAATTCTGTCTCTTTGTGTTTTACCATCTGAAGGACAGATTCTCATTCTCATTGGGAGGTAAAGCCTTACCATGAAGCAGATTCTAGCCCTGAGGGTCACAGACAGACTTCATGGAGTCATCAGACAACCTGTAAATGTGAATCTCTTATCTAAGGAGATGATTTATAGTATTTAGCAGACCTAGAACAACAACAACAAACAAACCAAACCCAAAGAGTTAGCATTCTGACTTTACCAATTGGTGAAAAAGTGAAGTCTGAGCTGAGAACGTTAGAGAACCTCTTCATCTGTGTTCCCTTCAGGAAAGTTCATGTGCTAGGCTGATAGAGTAAGCTTGGAAGGTGGGAATGGGAACTGGGAAAATTAATTGAAACTTCTATTGTGCCAAATGCCTTTGGTGAAGATTATTGGCTGTGTGAGTTCCACAGCTTTAGACCATAGAGTCAAAGACAACTCAAAATAATCAGATTAAATGAATGAGTAGGAGACTGAGCGTTTGAGATCCAGTCGACGTAACTGTAGAATATGGCTTCCGATTGCTTGGAGGAACATGAATGACAAGAAGAGACATATTATGGAGAAGAGGATTCTCATGTATGCAGATACATCTTATAAAAATAGCTTTCAGGAGGAGACTAGAAGTTTTTCAAAGCGATATAGATGAGCTTATAATTTGAGGGCAAATCTGTTCAACCGAAGTGTCCCATGTGCCTCTAAGTCCCTGGGAATCTCAAGAGCTGGGACAGGGTGGCTTGCCTCTCTTTCCTATTCTGCACACACTACCCTGCCAGTGGAAGCAGGCCTTCTTGTCCTGAGGTGAATTCCTCACCTTGAGCTCTAAGACAGTAAAACATAAAGTTGCCTAGCTTGGCAGCTCCATCACCAAGAGCCATTTCATAGGGACTAGACTCAATGGTTCTATCTGGAGAGAAATGACCCCTGAGATTTGGCCTCTGGAGGCTGGATTCCAGAGAGTGGTGCTGATCTTCTGAGTCCCCAGCAACCCAGGAGGCACCTCTGTGCTTGATCCACTTCCTCTGTTCTTTTGGTTATCAGGTATCACCCACACAAGTACTGATCCATCCTGTGGAAAAGTGAAAGGGGCTGGTATGGTCTTTGCACAAAGGTGTTCATATTAACCCATGCAGGTGCAAACTCAGAAGTAAAGAGGCTAGTGAGGAGGCACCCACCTGGGTAGCTTAGTCAGTTAAGCATCTGACTCTTGGTTTCTGCTCAGGGCATGATCTCAAGGTCGTGGGATCGAGTCCCACATCATGTTCTATGCTCAACAGGAAGTCTGCTTGGCTTTCTCCCTCTCCCCATGCCCCTCCCTACCAATATGAAATAAATCTTTTAAAATAAGATAAAATAAAAGACTAGTGAGGCAGAAGGTAAGAAATGCGATCATAGCTTTGCAGCTCTGCAGGCTGTTTTTCTTGTTTATATATAGAGCATTGGTTCATCTAATAACTGGGGAACTGGAAACCAACTCCAGATAGAAATCAGAAAACAAAGGTAGAAACACAAGTAAATGCATGAGGAATGAGTTGGAACCCTGGGTTGGGCACTTGGCAGGGTTTGCCAAGATGCCTGAGCCCTGGTGAGTGTTAGTGCACACTGTGTGCAATTCAGGAAGCAGACCATGTGATGCAGGAAATATCAAGAAGGAAGGGATTAGGGTAGGATCCAAAGGAAGTGGCATTTCAGGTGTTTTAGCCCAACCCGGGAGGGAGCTCCTTGCAAAGGACGTAACATTCTCCCAGAAAGAAGCAATAGTCATAAAACCTTCTGAAGACAGAAAAAGAAACAGTGGTTTCCCCCACATAAAGAAAAAGTGAGTTAATGATAAGATGACTCAAAAGTTCTGCATCGAGACCCAAGTGCCTGAATTAGCTACAATTTACATAACTAAGTCTGACTTAATGTAAATATTAACAGGATCTGAAATTCTTTCTCCTCCTCAAGAAAAAAAAAACTTTTGAAACACTATCCAAAGAATAGTGCTTCCTCAGGGAAATAAAACGATTCTTATCTAAGAGGACAAAGGAGATTTAAAAAAAATTGGCCTGTGCTTCATTAAGCAAAATTATGTTTTAAGAAAAACACCACCATAGAACAGTAAGGATTGGGTTCTCATGTATTCTATCTCAAACTTTAGGGTCACCCACTGCTTTGGGGCCACTCTAATCCCTTGAAAGTTAAGGTGATTTTTTCCCCTTGATATATAATATCAGGGACATTGTCCATCTTCAAATGGATATTGGAAAAAATGCCATCCCCAAGGACAGTTCCACGAGCTGGGGAAGACTCAGTCTATGGTGAATGGGGGTGAGTGGCAAGTAGACCCAGATATGCCTTCCTGGGAAAGTCTGCCTACAAAATCCTCATTAAGAAAGAAAGAGAGATGGGTGCCTGGGTACCTCAGTGGGTTAAGCCTCTGCCTTCGGCTCAGGTCATGATCTCATGGTCCTGGGATTGAGCCCCTCATCGGGCTTTCTGCTCAGTGGGAAGCCTGCTTCCCCTCACCTCCCGCCTGCCTGCCTCTCTGCCTACTTGTGATCTCTCTCTCTCTGTCAAATAAATAAATAAAATCTTTCAAAAAAAAAAAAAAAAAGAAAAGAAGAAAGAAAAAGGGAAGAGTGATCGTGTAGCTTCTTCAAACCAGTGACCCAAATGGGACAAAGAGAGGGCATGGTTGGAAATGGAATTCTCACATTGTCATAGAAGTACGGTGTAGGGATATGCAAGTTATTATCCTCAAGGGAAACCACAGAACTTTATCTAGAAAGGGACTGCTGGTGGGAGATGTGAGAAGAATGAATCTGAGGTACATCTGGTGGGATTCAGTTAGCAGAATCTGGAGATACTAGAATATTCTCACTCTTGATTGTTTGCAATTTGAGACACTTGGGTAAAGTATGATTTGACTCATTCTCCTGTCCACCAGTCTACACCCTCCAAGACCCAGGTGTCCCTCCAGAGGCATCGAAGAGGAAATGTGACCTGGGAGGGAAGTCACATGAGCAATGCAGAGAGAGCCAGAAGTAACTGCTGGGAGCAGCTCTGGTCCAGAGAAAAACAGATAAGCTTCTCACAGTGTAGGTCTGGCACTTTGTAGATGGAGCTTCAGTGCCAATGATCCAGCTTGATTATACCAGGCAGCTTGTCCTGAGAAAGATCACTTAGATCTCCCTTGTGTTCTAGCAAACCCTCCAAACAGATGCTCTCTACCCTGAAACTCTAGGCGACTCTGTTCAAAGACCCACAATACCATGAGAGAACATACAAAAGATAGAACACTGACAGCAAACACAGGGACTGAACACGAGTCCTGTGTGGTTGTGGAGCCTGCAGACTGTGGCTAGACTGAACTGCAATGTGCTCTAGCTGCAAAAATACACTGTTCAAAGACTTTAGACAAATCACATGTAGAATATCTCACTGGTAATTTTTATGTTGATAACATCATAATGATAACAACTTGGAATACTAGGCAAAATAACATGTATTATTAAAATCTGCCTTTTTCATAGGGTGCCCTGGTGGCTCAGTCAGATGAGCACCCACCTCTTAATTTTGGCTCAGGTCATGACCTCATGGTTGTGGGATCAAGCCCTACATCAGGCTCCATGCTCCACAAGGAGTCTACTTGGGATTCTCTCTCTCTGCCTCGGCCCCTCTCCATCACTCACACACTCTCTCTCTCTCAAAATGAATACATTTTTAAAAAATCATTAATAAATAAATTACATGCATAAATATATGTGGCCTATATATTTGGCTCCTAAAAATCTAAAATCACATAGGTGGTTTGCATTTGTGACTTTCTCTCTACACCTAAAGGACCGCATGGCTCTAGAGGCCCAAAGAACATTTCCTCTTGATGTTGGGATCAGCCCTGTCTTCCCCAATCCCTGCAGGGCAGATGCAAGAGATTTTGCTTTCTTTAATCTTCTCCAGGGCTTGGTGTGGAGCTGAGCATAGGGTAGACAACCAACAAACACCAAGGCTGTTTCCCTAAGAACTATATGCCACATCTGTGATAATGAATGCTGTGTGCTAAGTTGGCGGGGCCATAGGGTGCCCCGACCTTAGGGCAAACACTATTCTGGGTGTGTCTTCGCAGATGTTTTCATATGGCATTAACATCTGAGTTGGTTAAGTGAGTAAAGCAGATTTCCTTCTGGCGCCACTAATGTGGGTGGGCCTCGCCCAATCAGTTGAGGGCATGCATAGACCAAAAGTGCTGAGTAGGCGGGAACTCTTCCTGCCTGAGGGCCCTGAGTAGGAGCACTGCTCATTTGTCTCTTCTTGGGTCTTGAGCCTGCCAGCTTTTCAGACAGGAATTTGTACCATTAGCTCTCCTGGTTCTCAAGCTCTGGGATTCACAAAGGAACTCCGTGTCTGTTCTTGTGAGTCTCCAGTGTGCTCGCTTCTCCTTATAATAAATCCATGCACACACACAGGTGCCCACAACCATCCCTCCACCCCTTGGTTCTGTTTCTCTGGAGAATTCTAACACATGTGTAATATTGTTTAATTTTAGAATGCAATCTTCCACATCACAATTTTAAAAGTTCGTGAATAAGAGTTTAGTTTTCTGAATGTTTTTTACAAGAAGTTCTAGAACTGATGAGTTTGGAACACAGCTAAATTCCTTTGAATCTCTATTTGCTCCTGGTAAAAACTGTACCTCCCTCGCAGGGATAGTGTGAGAGACAAAGGAGACAATGCCCAAGAACATATGTGGTCCCTTGAAAGCTCTCTATGGTCTCCAGTTAACAACCATTTAGTTCTGTCTTCTTTCCATACAATGAAACTAAAAGTGAAGTTGTGGACATGGTGAAAAAAAAAAAAGATCTAGTCTCATTAAAGAATTTGCATACCGAATTAGGTGTTCAAGCAAGAGGTAGAATCCACCTGACATGTCCTTGGGGGAACTTGTATCACTTGTCAACAGCACACTTCCTGGGACTAGGAGGCAAAGACACGTGACCTATTGGGTAAAGAGGTGGATGGGGTCCTATGAGTGGAGCTGCCATCATGGCTGCCATTGTTGTGGGAGGATTCAAACACAGTATGGTTTCTTGAGACCTGCTGGCTAGTACAGCCCCCTTTTCCAGTCTTACAGCACCCTCCCCACTTTGTTTATGGGGCTACCTCTTTGCAGTCTGTTTCTCTTAAGAACACTTTTAAGTTTCTCTTAAAATCATCAGTGACCCCCAAATAATCGCCTAGCATATTTTTCCCGTAGATCCATGACCATGATGGACAGGGACTTCCCTGCACCATCAGTAGGGAAGACGTGACCCAACCTGGTTTCTTTCTTAACACTGTTACTCAATAGTTGATTGTTTTCTGACAAGCGCCCCATGACTTTTTCATCTTTATTTCATGAAATTCTGCTTTATATCAAGAAATGGGTGGATTTCTGTAGCTTTACTTCATGCTTTATACTTGGACAAACTAAGTGCCATCATAAGGAAAGCTCAGAAGTGTCGAGATGATGGGACATGAAAGCAGTAAAACATAAAACATAATTACAATTTATACACAGGAAAAATCACCAAATGCATATTGTTAATGATTGTGTCTCAGGTATGAAGAAAATGCATAGAGTTCTAAAAATGATGACAAGGATAGGAACTTCAAGGTCCTGGGGGAAAAAATGAGTTGTTTCCAACTGTAAAGACAGAGTCGGTCATTAAGGCATATTTAGCTGGGAGCCCAAAATATCATTTAATTGGAAAGAGGTTTTTCTAGTCCCTAAATCAGGCTCACAGACACTTCCTCATTAAACTGCATGACACAGCTATGGGGTAAGGAAGGTTCTTGCCATGCCCTGAGGAGACTAGCTTAGAGAGCCCTGCCTGCCCATGCAGCAAGCTCAGGATGGATGAGGGGATGTGAGGGACATCGTTCCGACTACCCCTTTCCTGAGAAGGATCCCCCTAATGTTCCCCACACCTCTGCTGGACAAAGGGACACGTGCCCTGTCTCCAGGTGATGGTCCAGTTGGCCATTTTATTCTTCAGTCCTTTCACATCTCAGCAAACAGAGTCACTTTTCAGAAAAGGGAGAGTTTCTCACGTGAACTGAAGGTTGAAGACTGAATTTTCTGTATTTCATAAACAAAGACTGTAAGAACTAAACGCCATCTGAGCTGTCTTGGTGGGGACAAGGCGAGGCTCAGTTTTAGATTGCTCCAAGGAAGAGCTGGGTTGGAGAAGCTTCGAGAACTCACATTGAAGAGGGCAACCCAATCCAGAGGGTGGAGGAGAGAGACCTCTGTGTCAGACAGGAACAAGTGTCTAACAACTGCTACAGATTCTTAAATAAGAAAATAAATGACAAGTTTCTCAGTTCTGATCCCACGAGGAGCAGAAGCTGCTAGGATCACATTAGTTTTTGATGTAGTGGTCAACTGTTCATTATTTGCAAAGAACACCCAATGCTCATCACAACACGTGCCCTCGCTAACACCCGTCACCTTGCTCCCCCACCCCTCTGAAGCCCTCAGTTTGTTTCCTGGAGTCCAGAGTCCCTCATGGTTTGTCTCCTTCTCTGATTCCTCCCCCTTCATTTTTCCCTCCCTTCCCCTGTTGTCCTCTGAACTATTCCTTATGTTCCACTTATGAGTAAAACCACAGGATAATTGACTTTCTTTGCTTGCCTTATTTCACTCAGCGTAATCCCCTCCAGTCCTATCCATGTCAATGCAAATGGTGGGTATTCATCCTTTCTCATGGCTGAGTAATATTCCATGGTATATATAGACCACATGTTCTTTATTCATTTGTCTGTTGAATGGTATCTCAGCTCCTTCCACAGTTTGATAATTGTGGACATTGTGGCTATGAACATTGGGGTGCATGTGCCCCTTCTTTTTACTACACCTGTATCTTTAGGGTAAATACTGGCTCATTGAACATAATTAATCAATTAATTTAAAGAAGACCGTTGGCCTGACTTCACATACGTTCCCTGGATGCTGCATTTCTCTCAGGCTTCTCGGGACAAGAAGGTCCTATAGGCACTTTACCCCATGCACACTTCAAATCATCTGTGAACAATTTATCATCAACAACAGAGCTTTTGTCATATCTCATCTTCCTACCAACATGCATGCCAAGAGCCAGACTAGACCAAAAAGAAAAAGAAAAACCAAGGGTGGATCAGGCTAGGAAGGGCAAGCAAGAAAGTGGCCAGGCCTGGCTGGACCCAGCTGTTCTGATCCCAAGTGCAAAGACATTTAGACACAATCTCTGCTTTCCATGTACTTTTACCATTTTTATTATACCTTTTTGAGACTCTCTTTAGAAGTAGTTTCTATAAGCTCCAGAATGGGGATGATATTATAGAATCATAATATTTTAGTGTCAAAGAGTAAAGATTATCTATAAATAGGAGGACTGAAGCCCAGAGAGGTCAATCATTTTTTCAAAACCACAGAGCTGGATGGCAGATAAGCTGTAAGTAGGATCCACTTATTCTTTGCATTACAACAAGCTTCCTGTCTGAAAGTTATGATTTAAAAGGGCCCCTGGGTGGCTCAGTTGGTTAAATGGTGGGCTTTTGGTTTCGGCTCAGGTCAGGATCTCAGGGTGATGAGATCAAGCCCCGCCTCGGGCTCTGCACTCAGCATGGAGTCTGCTTGAGATTCTCTTCCTGTGTCCCTCCCCCCCAACTTGCGCATGCACTCTCTCTCAAATAAATAGATCTTCAAATAAATAAATAGATTTAAAAAAAAAATATTCACTATTGGTAATAGTTTATTTTAAAAACAGGTTTCAACCAGTACCTGAAGCACTTCTTGGGCCCACCATAACTTAATTTTAAATCAACCCTATGAAGAAGTTACTACTATTTTTGCAATTTTATAGGTAGGGAAACTCCAGCACGGTGAAGGAAATTTCCCAAGATTGCTCAGTATCAGAGCCAGGATTCACTCCCAGGCAGTCTGGCTCTGAAGCCCAGGCATCCTTTTTTTTAATCACTCTGCTAAATTGACTCTTGAAAAATGTCAGTAAGGCTTCTATAAACTTTGGAAGTCATCTAACATTCTTGTATTTTAACTGCAATTTGCTTTAATGAACCAAAACATTAATTTGCTAAGTGGCTGGCCTTGAGATATAATTTGCCCTTTTCAGAGTCCGATGCTCTTGAAAATCTATACTTTTTCAAGGTCAGCTATGAAGAACACTAGTCGACGCGTGGAGTAGAGAGAGGCCACCTTCTCTAACAGTAAGTTTTTAAAAATTGCCACAATGAGGGCCACCTGGTTGGCCCAGTGGGTTAGCGTCTGCCTTCAGTTCAGGTCATGATGTCAGGGTTCTGGGATCGAGCCACATGTGGCCAGCCGGGAGCATGCTTCTCTCTCTCCCTCTAACTACTCCCGCCCTGCTCATGCTCTCTCTTTCTCTCTCTCTCAAATAAATAAATAAAACCTCCAAAAAAAAATTGCCACAATGAGAAAGACTGGTTCGGGAATAATAATGCATAAGGATAGCACCAAGTCCAACTGGGAAACACAGATGTCCACGAACAAGCTGCCGACGCTCAGATTTTATAAACTGAAACCAGAATCTCTTGAGGTGTGGGCTAGATCTTGTTATAGCCCCACACTGAGATGTCTTCTAACAAAAGCTGTGTCACCGTAAGGATTTATATGTATCACAAAGTGGGGAGTCCCCCTCTACTTGACAGGTACAGACAGATGCTACTCAATTCAGGAATTGCTTAATAAAGCCAATTAGATCCTTGACAACGACAGTGTAACAAAGTGGTACACAGCACTGTGTTTGGAATGAGCCTCCCCTCGCTTCCCAGGCAAATGTGCAATTCATTCATGACCAACCACAGCAACAGGCACCCAGTCCCCAGCTCTCCCCAGGGCCCTCTCTGGAATGGCGAACTGCTCTGCCCAGTCAGGCCCTTCGGAAAGCTCTCGGGCGTGGACCACTGGTGCGTGGGTGATGCAAGCAAGCTGAGCACACCTTGCCAAGGGACCTGAGTCAATCTGCCATTCACAAGGGTCAGACTCTCCGGTAAATGCACACGGCCTCTGGCAGTGCATAGGCAGAATTATCTGCCCAGTCCCCATCCAAGCTCCTGATGAGGCATACATGGCCGTGGAAATAATTATCAGGGAAAACCCTGCTGGAGGACAAACCTTTCTTAGGAGGCAGGTGCAAAATCATCCCACATCCTGCTCCTGGGAATTCAGTGATGCTCTGGTTCTCTGCGTTTGCGGCACTTGGATCGGCACTTTGGATGGAAGTTTCACCCTGAGGCCAGGACTCGGTATCCCGATGGAGACACCAGCCTGCCTTCTTAATGAGTCGCCTACCCGGGGCCTGCATCCCTTAGGTTGAGTGAGTGGCTGGACCAGAGGACACTGGGGTCCACACCTGCTGGGCTCCTGGCTGCTTTGTTCAGGGAAGGGAAGATAGGCACTCCAGGCCCTCACTCTCTCCGTGAAAGGGCAGAGAGGTGCCTGTGTAGTCTTTGTAGCCAACTGAACGCCTTGAGCACAGCTTAGTTCAGCCATGAAAAGGCACTTTTATCATCTCTGCTAGTGAATCTTTAGATGTAGTTTGAAATCGTCATGTGGAGATCAATTTCCGCAGTGAATTCCTGAATGGGGTTGTCCAAATGTTACCAAAACACCCCAGGGCGTGTTATCACTAATGTATGCACCATATATCACATGCTCTTGTTGAGGTGTTTAAAAATAAACCACAGTTGGGGCGCCGGGGTGGTTCAGTGGGTTAAGCCTCTGCCTTCAGCTCAGGTCATGATCTCAGGGTCCTGGAATCCAGTCCCATGTTAGGTTCCCTGCTCAATGGGGAGCCTGTTTCTCCCTCTGCTCCTCCCCCCACCTGGGTGCTCGCGTGCTCTCTCTCTCAAATAAATAACGACGTCCTTAAAATATAAAGAAATCCTTTAAAAAATAAATAAATAATAAACCACAGTTCACATGACTGCCCCAGGGAAGAGTGATGGCCCAGGAGACACAGTGGTCGCAGACATATGCCATTTTTCTCCTTCCCTATACCCCTCCTTCTGCTCTCCGATCTCACCTGGTAAGTCTTAGGACGGATCTGGGGCTGCCTTACTCCACGCAAACACTGTCAACACAGGAAGGTGGGACGGTTGCCAGTTTTCCACAGGCAAACAAAAGCCACCTGCATCTCCGGGAACGCTCAGCTGTGAGGGGAGACGCCAGGCTGGAAGGGGAGGCAAATCAGACAAAGGAAACTGCTCTCAGGAAAAGAGAGCTAAAGGTACCAAAACAGAGTTCTTTTCTTTCATTTATTCATTCATTAAAAAATAATAATAATAATAATACTTATTCACATTCTACTCTGCCACAGGCACTGTGCTATCAGGATGTAGCAGAGGACGAAATATTCAAGATTCTCCCTCTTAGAGATCTTATCCTTCAAGGAAGAAAGACGATTAATATTTATGCACATACATGTATACACACAGAAGCAAAGAATTACAGACACTCATCTAGTAACATGATTTGTATTAAGAGCTGATGGACAAGAAGGAGTAAAACTATGGAAAATCTGGAAGAAGGATCATGGAGGAGGGGATGGCATAAAGCCAAGGGGCTGGGTGCTAGAGGAATTTCAAGATTGGGTTGGAGAGGTAAGCAAAGATTCTAAGTTCTTTTGTCCCCCTAGAACCAATTTTCACTCCCTTGAAGGTGGTATCACTCCCCCATGGAGAATGCATGATCTACATTTAGCAGGATGAAAAATGAAACATGACCTATATTCTAGCCTTTGTGTGGCTGATGACATGTGTTTTGCACGGTTCTGTCATGTTTTTTTTTACAATTTTTTTCCCACGAGCCAAGAGAAAGACTCCATTTTCTTAAGTTTTTATTTAAATTCCAGTGAGTGAATATACAGTGTACTATTCATTTCCAATGGACAATATAGTGATTTAACATTTCCATACAACAGCTGGTGCTCATCACAAGTCACTCCTTAATCCCCATCATCTATTTCATCCTCCTCCCTCCCCCCACCTTCCCTCTGGCAACCATCATTTTGTTCTCTAGGCAAACTGAATTTTAGACCAGGGAAAGGTTCTGGGATTTAACCGTAAGGGTAGTGATATGGTTTTATTTACTTTTCAGAAAGATCATTAGCTGCTGTGTGGAGGAGAATGAGCACAGGAAGACAGCTAGGAGCTACAACAACGCAGTTGGAACCAGAGATGGCGGTATCTTGGAGTAAGGTGGAGGAAGTAGCAGAAAGGGGGAAAGATTTAGGGTAAGTTTTGAGGTAGAGCTGGTTAGACCTGCTGACGAACTGGGTGTGGACTGGAAGGGGGAAAGAGGAACTGAAATTTTTCCTTCTCCTTCTAAAACTTGGAACAACTTCTGAATCACAGAGATGGAGGCCAGCCTGAACCCTGGTCTTTGCCACCTCTGATTTGTTAAATTAACGGCAATCTCTACCTTTTGCAACCACTCTGTGGTGGTTGTGGTCATCTTTCCGGACTGAAAATGTGATCCTTGAACAATGGCTGGTCTCTGCCTACAAGGATAAACTCCAAATTCCTTACAAAAGTGTAAAGGCCTTTCCTGATCTGGCTCCTATCTTGCCTTCCTCCCTCCTTCCTTCCCTCTGTGTGTGTGTGTGTGTGTGTGTGTGTGAGAGAGAGAGAGAGAGAGACCTCACACCTGCATGCCCCTCATCAAGGCTGTAGGAAGCTCCTTACACTTCCCAGAACACATATGCTCCTAATGTTGCTGTCTTCCTTCCTTCAAAAGCCCCCCTTAATGGCTGATCCATCCAGAAAATTCCTTTTTGTCTTTCAAGGGTCTAACGAGTTTCCTCTAAATTGTCTCCTTCCGTCAAATTTTAGTTGGCACTCTACCTTGTGTATGCAGCTCTTACACAACAGTTGCACTGTGCTTGTGAGCCCTTGCCCACTCAGCTTCCTCCTCTCTGGATTGTAAACACCTTGAGGGCAGGCACAGGCAGCCACCTACCCATGTGCCTTTCACAGTGACTGGTATCTACCAAATGATCCATAATTACTCATTAAAGAAATGAAAACTCTCTATCGTATTTCCATCAAGCAACCACCTAATGTTTGCCTAACTGCCTTTACTGACTCTGAACTCAATACACCTGTTCCATATGTCCGTCCGTCCCTTTCTAGCCACTCATCCTGCACTCCCTTGCTTTTAAGTTTTTCCCATATCTATTAAATGCCAGAGTTAAAGGAGTCAACAACGAGACAGGATCTCCGTTTTCATGATATTATACTCAAACGTGGAGAAGGGACGGAGTAAAAACAAATGAGCAAGGGAAGTATGAATGGTAAGTTCCGTAAGGAAAATTATACAAGTGGAATTGATAAAACAATGGAGATATTTGAACTGCGGTGGGGGGGGGGGAGTCAGTGAGTGTCTCTCAAAAATGGTGACATTTGAGGGGTGCCTGGGTGGCTCAGTCGGTTGAGCATCTGCCTTCAGCTTGGGTCATGATCCCAGGGTCCTGGGATTGAGCCCCACATGGGGCTCCATGCTCAGTGGGGAGCCTGCTTCTCCCTCTCCCTCTGTGATGTCTCTCATTCTTACTCTCTCTCAAATAAATAAATAAAATCTTAAAAAGAAATAAAATGACATTTGAATGACTTAATAAATAACTAAATAGACCTGTGAATGATTAAAAAAGAAAAAAGGATCCAGTCTTGGCACGATTGGGGTAAGAGGACTGTAGACAGAAGTATGGCTACTTTAAGGGTTCTCCAGATTTTCAAGGCAGGGAAGCACTCTGTGGTTGAAGACTCATGAGCTGGAGGGAGAGTGGCAGGGGTGGGATGGGCAGGGGAGGCAGGGGCTGGGTCACAGAGCATGCTGAAGGTGTGGGATGGAGTTCAGATTTTATTCTAAGCACAGTGGAATGCAACTGGAGGACAGTAATCAGAGTAGTGGCAAGACTTGAATTACATGTTTCGAAAGGCACTTGGGCTGTGAAGAGACATTAGTAAAGCATCATGGTAACGTAGGAAGAAGTGAACAAGGCTGCTATCTCCTGGAGGCAGAACCAACACGAACAGAGATTGGGAAGCCGTTCATATATTTGGATCAGCTTGTTGACAAGACAAATTTCCAGCTCTTGTTTTTGGATACTATGTGATCCCCTGCTGACCCTGGTAGGATTCTTTAGCTAGGGGTTCCTAGATGAGGCACAATTCAGGAAATGTCTCAATTGGAAGACTGTTCCCCCCCATAGCCTGAGACAAAGTCTTTCTGTTAAGCAGCCACGGTCACATCAGCCCTTTGAGTATCTACGGAACTCTTAGTCAACACAGAGAAAATCCTATACTAATGTCATTGATTTATGGAAGCTGAGAGCAGGACTTCATTTCCACCCGCAATAAATTCTTCTCATTAAATTCACCAGATCTGCCAGGAGCTCTCTACCCCACGCCCCCACCAAGTTCTCATTTTCACTTTCTTCTCCCCCTCCTTCCCTGCCTTCCCCAGGAGCCTCTGTGTTTGAATTAACCACTGATTCATTACAATGGTTCAATCTGAGGACCAAGTATTCTTTTGAGAGCAAGAGGGGACGATTTAGATTTCTAATTTAAAGACAATCTACTTTGATCTTGCTATTGATGAGTTAAAGGACTTTTGCATTTTATAAACCATGTGAATATCAAAGTCTCCTCTTTGAACTGGAGAGTTAAGCTGAGGAAATAATGGGTGTGCTAATGCGAGACATAATTAGTCTAGGAAATGAGAGTGTTGGGGGGGCGTCAAGGGTGTGAAGAGTTTGGAATTTCTTAAAGACATTTCCTGATTTTGATCCTTTAGTTTTGATGTGTCATGAGTGCAGATACCCATGGAAATGATTCTTAGAATAACAAAGGTCTGTGACTTAGGTCAGAGAGAGGAATGTCAGACCTTCCCATGCCTGCTTGAGACTTTCTGCTTCCTCCCATTTACCTGGCCTTGTGCCTCCTTTCTAGAATGGGTCTACAGTGGAAGGTTTTTAGATGCCCCCCACCATGGTGCCCCTTCCTCTTTCCCTTCAGCTGTGTATCTCCACCCCAACCCCCCAACCAAATAAAAAGGACAAGGCAAATTTAAAGCAAATGGAAGTTTCCCCTACTTGAAGCTCTGTTATTTGGCAAGCTATATGCCCTGGAAACAAACGACTCTTTAAATGTGGCCAGCCAATGCTTTCTCATTGATTTAGCAGAGTGAGTAAAATCCGACCTCATAAATTCATCAGATTACTTAAGATTTATTTTCGGTAAAGCCAAGCTTATGGGTAGCCACTGAATACGGTAGTAAAAATCAGAATGTTCAGCATAATTGCATATGGATTTTCTAGGGTTTTAAAAACATTGCTGATCATTTTTTTCTCCAAGTAAATGAACATATTTTGTTTAAATAGGTTATTTTTTTTAAGTTCCAGTTTCAGGGGATTAAGGGATAAAAGGATAAGCTCTAGCTATGTGGGGCAAAGAACAAGTGCTTTAAGGCACAGATATGACAAAGAAAAGGCTTAATCCAAGGGCTCTATTAAAATACAGAAAAAACCACACTGTAAGCTAAAAGGACATAATACCTATTGGGATTACTAATTTTTTTTCTGAAATATTTACTGTGATAACTTCTTTGTAAACTCCATTCTGCAGACAGTTGGGGGGGTACTTTAGCTCAGACACCTTGCTCTATCAACAAATTTTTGAAGAAGGTCTTCCTGCAGAAATTAAGTGACCCACATAAGGGTGTATTTTCAACCTCTCTGCCTAAATACCAGTTTTAAAGAAATGAAAACTATTCATCATATCATAGAAGCTGATACCTGCTCCCCACAATCTCAAAATCAGTAGAATAAAGGTTTCGTCTAATCTACACATACCCAGGATTCAGACAGTGCATTTTGGGAGATTTTTTTTCCCTTCGGGTAGAAATATTTAAAGGTCTTCTTAATACATCTGCTTATTTCAAAATACAAAAAAAGAGAGGGGAAGCATTGAGTATATTTTTATGTTTTCTATCTTTTCATATTATTCTCTATAAGACAGAGTCTCTTCTAAATAATCTACAGCAAAATACTGTAATACATTTAGAGAGTTTCTCTCCCCCCAAGAAATATCTTCACTAGATAAAAATATTTTTTTGCCAGTGACCCTCAGAATAAAAGACCGATAAACTTTATTAAATAAGAACTATGTGTGCTGTCAAGTTCCTCTTTCTCAGCATCTTCAGACTTTCCCCAATGACCATGCTGATGAAATCCACTTAGCGGCATTTGCTTATGATAGAAAATAAACGTCCTTCAAGCAGAGTGCCAAGACTCCCAGATTAATTGCAGAATAAGGACTCCATAAAGATTTAACAAGCACCCAGCCATCGACTGCAACCATGAAACTCTTTCTGAAAAATAATTAGGAAAGATTCATAACCTGTGAAGGGCCCACAGTGCAAAAAAGGTATCGGCAAAACTGCTCGAAGGAGGAGAAACAAGTAGGCAAAGAAGAGATCTCTCCCACCTCTTCGAATATACCTTCCAAAAGCTTTCCAACAAATGAGAAAAACCACATGGGCAATGTTGATGTCTGCAAGCTTTAGGGGAGCCGTCGAGATAAAAGATCCTTCCTTTACCTGTTGCCCTTCTCCCCTCTGCCTCCATCCATGCTGCAGGGTTTGGAAACCAACTCCAACCTCCGTGTGGGCTTCTCCACATTCTTGGCTCCTCCCAGGGGACAGACACTCCTGCAAGGCTGCTTTGTCTCCCTCCTGATGACTCATTCCAAACTTACCCTTTCAGGGGTTGAAGGCCCTGGGAAAGATACCTAGGTCCACTGCCCCAGCATCCCCCATAGAATGGGAGATGGTCTTTGAGTTTTTCAGGGGAAGGAAATAAAAAGGAAAACAATTACAACAACCACCACCACCTGCTACTTTCTGCTCTGACCAAACACTGAAAAGGATCTTGTGGGCCACCAGAGGGGTCCACAGAGGCTCTTGAAGAAATGTTACAGACAGATGCAGAGCTCTTTGGGATGAAAGCCGTCTTCACCAAGCCAGGGTAAAGGCCTTGCTTAGAGAAGAGGTGCAGGTGATGGCCAAGGTGTGTGCGGTGAGGGGGTCAGAGACGGGTGAGCAAGGCTCCCAGCCCCGACTGCTCACTCTTCTTTCCAGTCCCCGCCCTTGGCTCCTGGGGCCATCCACACAAGTCAGCACCGTGCCTCTCCATCCCTCCTCCTGGCCGCCGCATCCCACGCATGGTACAACCTTCCGTCCCCCGCACCAACACACAGTACAAGGAGGCGTTTACCAGGATGCTTACCTGCCATAAACTGATTTTTACTGTTTTGTTCTGCCCTCCTCTGTTAGCTAAGTAGAAAAGAAATCCTCAGATGGGATCAGACAGGGGCGTCACGGTGATTTTTCCCTCCAGTGTAGAATCCGTCTTGTAGAGTAACCCTCACTGTCGGAGAAGCAAGCGAGGAAGGGATATATCCGTGCAGAAGGGGAGTCACCTATCCCAGGCTCTGGAATGAGGCAGGTACTCTCTCCCTTCATCCCTTTTTGCCTCAGGTAGGAGACAAGGCAGAAAGAAATTCCATCATTTTAAGCTTCCCTGCCTATCTATTTCTCTCCATTCTATCACATTACTATATACTTCTTATCTTAATTTGTGTTGCCTGTGTTTGACAACCCCATGGGGAGTATAAAGAAATAAATGTTAATAGAAAAGTACTTTTAAAAAATTACAAGAAACAGAAAAATTGTATACACCATGAGTAAACTATATAACTGTATTAGTCTATGTCTCCAGTTAAATGCTGAAAATAAACTCAGACTCAAGGAGTAGAAGACCGTATTTCCTGAGAGGAAAAACAAATGAAAATAACCAATTCACACCATATAATCGTGAGAAAACATAAAATATAACTGACAGGGGGGATGTTACCATAGCTAGCGCACGGTCCTTTTTATTTGAGTTTAACATTACCAAAGAAAAGACTTAATGACATAATTTGTTCTTTTAAACAGCAATGTAGAAAGAACCAGAAAAATCATAATAACAACAATAGCAAAAATAACACCTAGCATTGCTTTAGTACTGTTTTGTGTCAAGCCTACTACTATTTTCTGTTTTACAATCTTCTCTAAAAAATTTTTTTACTATATATTTTCTTCATTTTTTAAAAGATGTATTTATTTTAGAGAGAGAGAGCAGGGGGAGGGGCAGAAAGAGCGGGAGAGAGAGAATCTCAAGCAGACTTCCTGCTGAGCCCAGAGGCCAACACAGGGCTCGATCCCATGACCCTGACATCATGACCTGAGCCAAAATTGAGAGTCAGATCCTCCACCAGATGAGCCACCCAATCACCTGGATGTATCTTCTTGAATCCTTAACCTTGCAAGCCAAGCATTTATACTCTCGTTTTGCAAATAAGCAAACAGACTCAGAGAGGTTAAGTCATTTGTTCCATGTGATACATCTAAGAAACCAAATCAAGATCTGTTTCCTAAGCCCCTAAACCTTACATTAAGCCGTGGTTACTTCCCATCCACCAGGATCAAACTTACAAAAACAGATGTTTAGAAAGGCTAAGGGGCAATAAAATGGGGGAAGGAGGCAGGTGTGATTGATGACCGTTCACACCACAACTTAGTGTTGAGGAGAGGTTTGGACCCCTCCTAAGAGGAGCCCATCTGATTTCTCCCAGGGCACCACTGGAACGAGCATTACACAAGCTTTTGATGATTCAGAGAATTTGTAAATCCATATATTTTTCTGTCAAATCTCTCTCTCTTTAGATAGTGGTGCTGATATGGCTTACCCCTCAAGCCACATCGACCTTCTGTGTACCATTTGGCCTGGGTATGTCCTTAAAACCTTAAAGCCTGACTAACCTGCTTCCCTCCTCCGCTCAGGGAGTCATAGTCTCCTCACCACTGTGAGTGGGCAATGAGTGGTCTCTGGACAGCTGCAGAGAAGGATTCAGCTCCTTTCAATTAGCACGAGACTGAGACTCATAGTAGGAACGACTTGGTCACACCAACATGGCTCTCTATGTGGCCCAAAATAGACCACGGCACCACTCACTCTAAACCCTGCTTGTGAATTTCACAGATGCTTGCCTGCATTCCTTTGGGGTGCTTGGACTTCATTATTTCATTTAGAGGGTCCAGTTACCAGCCTTCTCCCAGATGCCATTTTCATCAGACTCCCTGAGATGTGCCCTGTGAGCTCTACTTTTTCATGGCATCAGCTGGCATTTCCATCCAAGCGCTGAAACTGTCGCTAATTTTGTTCCCACACATCAAAGCAGATAGAGCAGCCTTTTCATTTCTAAACCTCTGGTCTCAGAGAAGCTTTGAAAATGAGCTCAACACTAGGAGAGGAGTCTCTCTGCTCCTCAGGAAGAGATATTTCCAGGTCTCCCGAGACCCTACGTGCATGAGCTAAGAAACTCAGCATTCCAGGCATGAAGAAACAGCTCCTCCAAGTTCCCAATTCTAAATCCAAAAGTGTAAAGATAACAGACAGCCTTGCTGTCTCTGGGGAGAGGCATCAATTAAAACAATGGTGAAGCTGGTTTGGAATATAATTTTCCTCTTACTAAAGGTTTGCCCAAATGGCCTCCTTACTGGTCCAAAGAGAAAAAAGATACAGAATCACAGTCATGAAAAGAATTCTCCCAATTTATGTAGAGTCTAATTTGACCTGTAGATCTTCTCATGGTTTGACCCTTTGCATTTTTTTTTTTTTAGAGGGAATCAACTTCTCATACCTCTTGCTGAAAGACAAAATAAATGCTTCCCATTCATTTTTTTTCCTTTCTTTCTTTCTCTCTTTGGGAAGCTAGGAAATTTTTTTTTAAATTCTTAACTGTTGAGGCTTTTACTCATTCAGCCAAACCCCAACTTATGCCTATTTTAATAGGTGGATTGATTTTTTGCAAATGTGAATGTATTATAATATGGTCAGGGAAAAATTCTTTCTGGAAATCAACAAAGAATTCTTAGGGTCCCATGTTTCTATCCTCTACAAATTTAGTTCATGGCACTTTCAATTCATGAACTTAAAAAAAAATGTTTAGTCTTCATCGTTAAACAGCTAAAGGGAAAAATGTCAATGAATTTGTTAATAACATATATATTCATGATCGTGGAAACAAGCTGGTAAAATGATCTGGAAATGTTTGCTTTAGATAATGTACAGTCTCTTTTTCCAAGACCAGAAATCTATGTTATAAACAGTTGAGTTTAATTTCAAAGACCCCGTGCTTACTTCTCTGAATACATTCAATATCATTCTCTCCCTGGTAAATGAGACTACAAAACCACACGCACACTTACTTTTCACTTTAGCTGCCAGGAAATAAAGCCTGACTTACTGCAGAAGCAACGCAATCCTCCATAAAAGTGCCTAGAAATGTCTACACCCTCTGTTTCCTTCAGACAGACTCTTTGACCTGTAAGTACCTTACTTTTTGTGATCACCCACCTCATGGTGTTTTTGGAAGTAGATCAAGCATACACTTTATATTAGGTATAATTTTCCAAAAATAACTAAACGTCTCATTGGCCTTGACAGTTCGAACAGAGATAAATTATAATACATATTATAGGTACCATATAATGGTGCAACCACATTTGGTCAGCATCTACTGAGGACGATGGGGAGTTTTCTTATCATTATGTGGATAATACTTACCCTGAGGCTGATCCTGTGTACGCATCTGAATTACCTTGAACCCCTATATTCATTTTCCCCTTTCTTGTCCATGTAAGAACCTGGATGAAGTAAGGAGGGTTATTATACAAGTCCTAGTCTAGGACTAGGACCCTCAAGTGAAACACCTGTGACCCAGTCCTAAGAATGAAGGAAGCCTGGGGAACCCTCCATAGCAGTCATTCTACTGGTGGAAAGCCTAATGTCATGCTTTAAATCATGATGGAAAGCCAAAGGAAAGTCAGAGTCTCTGTTGCAAAACATAAAGACAGTTAGTACTGAATTCTGAAAACAGTTGTGCTCAGAGATGCACACGAGAAGGGATTCCAATTAAACTTGAAAGAGGTAGGGACGCCTGGGTGGCTCAGTTGGTTAAGCATCTGCCTTCAGTTCAGGTCATGATCCCAGGGTCCTAGGATCGAGCCCCCTCTCAGGTTCCTTGCTCGGCAAGGAGCCTGCTTCTCCCTCTGCCTGACGCTCCCCCTGCTTATACTCTCACATGCTCTCTCTCTGTCAAATAAGTAAATAAAATCTCTACGAAACAAAACAAAGAACAACTTGGAAGAGGTTAACATCAAATCCTGAAATATAACCCCTTGCATGGAAACACACACACACACACACACACACACACACACACAACTAAATCAGTAATAGCTACTTTCCTGAATGCTTGCTAGTGAGTCAGGTCCTGTTGTTAGCAATTTCCATAGATTAAATAATTTACCATCTTTGATTAAATCTAGGTGTGTGTTGATTATAAGAAGCATCGTTACATTGTGTACCACCAGAAGAGAAAAAAAATGCCACGTATGAGAATGCAGCATTGATTGTAGAGTGTTATTCTCATTGAAGAGCTGGCAAAATATTTTTAAACGTTTTTTTGAGAAGCAAGTTGGGGGAAATCGGAGGGGAAGACAGACCATGAGAGACTGTGGACTCTGAGAAACAAACTGAGGGTTTTTGGCCGGGGGTGAGCCCGGTGGTGCGTATTAAGGAGGGCACATATTACATGGAGCACTGGGTGTGCTGCATAAACAGTGAATTTTGGAACACTGAAAAAATTAAATTAAAAAAAACAATAACACAATTTTCAAAATTATTTTAAGTGTATTTTTAGGGGCGCCTGGGTGGCTCAGTAGGTTAGGCCCCTGCCTTCAGCTCAGGTCATGATCTCAGGGTCCTGGGATTGAGCCCCACATCAGGCTCTCTGCTCAGGGGGGAGCCTGCTTGCTTCCCCCCACCCCCCGCCTGCCTCTCTACCTAATTGTGATCTTGCTTTCTGTCAAAAAAAAAATTTTTTTTAAACAGAGAAATGAGTTGATTGATAATATATTTCTGGCTGTTATTTCAAAGACAGATTTTGGGGGGATGAAATTGGAGCCCAGGATATTAATTGGGAGGCTATTACAGTATTTTTGATAGACTAGTCTTTGTATAGGTGTGTTTGTAAATTTTTCTTTACTGAAATTGTATTTTATACAAGCCAAGTAAAATACATGGAGAGGAGAAGACATCATGTAATTAAATAATTTAATTATTTTTTTAAAATTTTAAGTTTGAGGGGCGCCTGGGTGGCTCAGTGGGTTAAAGCCTCTGCCTTCGGCTCAGGTCATGATCCCAGGGTCTTGGGATCGAGCCCCGCTTCGGGCTCTCTGCTCGGCAGGGAGCCTGTCTCCCCCTCTCTCTGTGCCTGCCTCTCTGCCTACTTGTGATTTCTGTCTGTCAAATAAATAAAATCTTAAAAAAAAAAAATAAATAAACCAGCAAAAAAAAAAAAAAAATTTTAAGTTTGAGATAGTCATTTTACAAGTCTGTTATAGGAAGAGGCATTCTGTTTTACCTCTGACTTTCAGAAAAGGGAACTGAGTCAGGGTCACTCACCCAAGGTTAAAGCATTAGCTAAGTGGAAAAGGTAGTATTCGAACCAAGGCAGTCTGGCTCCAAAGGCCACGCTCTCAACCATCAGGCTGTAGACTCAGCCATATCCCATTTTCAGTGATACCAGTACCTTCCAAGGCAGGCCATACTTTTGGATAATTCCTAGAGTTGTCATTAACAGCAACAGTAACCACAGCAGAACCATTGATAGCCACCATTCATATATCTGGTAGGACACCAGCTGCTTTACAACAAAAAGCTGGCCAGCTGACCCATGCTGAGCCTAATGCATACAAGTCTCACCCATCACGTGTGAAAAACAAAGTCTCCAAGGTCCTTCCTATGAGCTTCTGATTCTGCAGGGCCAGGGAGGGACTCAGAAGTCAGATATTCTTAGAGGGGCTTATAAAAAAACATCGCTCTATCATTTGAACACCCTACAAAGTATGCTCACATCCACTTTGTAGTCACATCTCCCCACTGGATCACAGAATCCCCACTTGGCTGGGCTTGCCAAACACTTTCTGTGTTTTTGAAAATATGCAAATGAGCATTGTGTGGCTGTTGGGATGCTTACAGCTGTCCCAGCACCAAACCTGAGAAAAAGATCACCCTTCTAGGCTCTTGGCCTGAGCCTTTGACTGACATGGGTGTGGGGTGGGGGACAGGGAGCCTGGCCCCCGGGGCAGTGCCATGGTTATGTTCACATTGGAAGGATGAACCTCAAGGGAGAAGTTCAGAACATGTCACCCCAGAATATATCACATTGGCATATTGATTATTCTGGGCTGAAGGCACCTGAGAAAGAGTGGATGCAGTCAGGGTCTCGGACCTCCCATTCTACATCATTATAGGTCCTACAATTTCCTGAGAGAAAGGTTCCCTCCCTGAACCAGGAAGAAAAGAACACCCTTATCACTAGAGACCAAGAATCAATGGTGAAACCAGACCTGTATAAGCAAACTTACTAAATTAACCTTTAGCCTCTATTAGTTTCCTCATATATTTCCTAATCGCTGCCTCACGATGAGTAAATTGTCCCCACCATTTATCATATAAGATTATGGACCTAATAGCTTCTTCAAGTCTCCATCTGCCTCTGCAGATACCCATGTACCAGCAAAAATATTAAATAAAATGTGTATGTTTTTCTCCTGTTCATGTGTCTTAAACCAGCTTAATCCTGATGCCCAATTGCAGAATCGAAGAGGATACAAGGAATTTCCTCCTCCCCTGCTGAACTGCAGCTTGGCCGGGGAGGTGGACTGAGAGGAGGGTGAAGTGGTGAGATACATTGCTGTAGAGATCTGAGTGCACGTCTGTGCTGGAATTTTCCACTCCTGAGATGAGTGACTGCCCTTAGGTAATGACGCAATGGACCTCTCCGTCCCAAGACTTCCTCGGCATGGCTTTCCCAAGAGCACTGAACAAAGCCATTCTGGCTCCTGGCACTGGCGCCCTGTTCTCTTTTGCATCCTGGCATACTAAACCTGATACAGTAGTCTGCCTAACTCACCTGTCACCATTTCATTGGCCCCATCTGGGAACCATTCCCAGGCTCTCCCAGCCCCTGCTGGTCTGGCCCTTTCCAGCACAACATGGCGGCAATCCAACACACCCAATGCCTGTTCTCAGCTGAGGGAAGAAATCCATCTGGGACAGCCATTTCTAAAGGTTTTCTCTGGTACAGAAGGTTGAGGAAATGTAGCTCAGAACCCCTGAAAGTTTGTGAGAGCAGCACAAGCTCTCATTTAGATAATGTGGTAAGACATATCATTGCAAAGCATAGTACCAGCTCCCCACTCCCAAGTCTTAGATAACAGCAAACCTTCTATTCACCTCTTGTGATCCAATTCAGAAGGTGAAACTACCCTAATAGTGGGTTTCCACAGAAAAAGATACTGTGGCAATTACTGCATATCAGGCCTAGATTTTACACAAAACTGTCATTATTTGTGAATATCGTAGATGATTAGTACTTAATCTACTGGGTGAAGATTCAAAGGGCTTCCATGTTTACATACTCTAAATCCCTCT
The DNA here is from genome assembly GCA_004024625.1 of Mellivora capensis. Lineage (NCBI taxonomy): Eukaryota > Metazoa > Chordata > Mammalia > Carnivora > Mustelidae > Mellivora > Mellivora capensis. The sequence goes on along the minus strand of PISX010000416.1, from coordinate 35,607 downwards.
GTGAGGGTAATGAATAGACACATGGCTCTCTAGAGGCAGCCAAGAGGTGGTTTTCAATACATTTTTCCAGAGAGTTCCCAACACATCCTTGCTACTTTTTCTAGGATTGTTTAGACGGGCACTGGATACCCCAATGGTCACTCAAATGTTTCCTTTACTGTTGAAAAATATCATTCAGGATCAAAAAGGCCCTTGGGGTACTCCAAAGACACCCTCCAAGCTGCTTCAGGCACATTCTTTGGAGGTGAGATTTTATCTGTGGCTCTTCATTAAGCACTCCCGGAGCAAGAGATTAGGCACCCACAGAGACGCCCATCTGGCTCATGATATGGTTTTCCCTGACTTCATCTCCAGCTGCCACTGAAGGACCTTCTTCTAGACCAACCTTCACAAGAGACCTCCACACACTTATTATTCTAGGATGTCTTCAAGGATCACCTGCCCTCCCAGGTAATACCTGGAGTCTGCTCCTTTCTCCATGTCCTCTCTGACTTCCCTTGGTGATATCTATGCTGGAACAACTACCAACTGGCGTCCAATGATGAAAGTGATGTCCCCCTCAGTTTCTTCTGCAGGACAGATGGGAGCGGGTCTGTCTGTGACTCAGTGGTTTCTCTAAGGGGCTCCCATGTGTCCTGGTGAGCTCTCTGCCATAAGTATTATTCTGTGCTATCCTGGGTCAGTCTCCATCCCAGTAGCTTTTATAAATATAGTTTGATGCAAGCAGTCTTGGCTTGGCATGGTTCAGACATGCGTGAATTTCAGTTGTCATGGCTTAGTTAGGGAACACCAGCAGTTGAAGTTTCAATTATCACGGAGTATCACCATGAGAAAGTGTCCAACGGACAAACTTTGCTGCAACCCCTACCCCTACTGTTCACAAAGAGACTTCTCCTATTACCTGTGGTTCGTTTGTCTCAGTGCCTCTGGGATTTAGTTCACACCAAGACCGTGAGGCATGTACTCAACCCCCCAGCAATAAACCCACATGACATTTTACAAAAATGGTAATGGGCAGAGGGAGATGACGCCAAGATGACAGGAAAGAAACACCAAAAAATAATACCACTGGGAGCAAAACTGGAATCGAAGATAACCGGGCTTATAGAAGAAAGAGCTGATCATGGGAAAGCTGAAAATGCCAACATTTAAGAGACTCTGATATGTAGCCAGAGAGATCTGGTGAAGGCGAATTTATGGATTAAAGGGTGAAGAAGTTCTAGGGGGCACCTGACTGGGTGGCTCAGTCGGTTGAGTGGCAGACTTGATTTCAGCTGGGGTCACCATCTCAGGGTTTGTGGGACTGAGCCCCACATCGGGCACAGAGTCTGCTCCAGATTCTCTCCCTCTGCCCCTCCCCCCACTCACCCGCTCTCCTCGATCTCCCTCTAAAAATAAAGTAAAAAGGGGCAAATGTTCTAGAAGAAGTGATGTGAGAAAAAAAACCGTCCATCAAAGAAACACTTGGAGCCATTTCATGACATAGGAAGCACAAACAATAAAACAGTGAAAGCTGATCCATGCTTAGAAAGCCGTGTGACAATTCACCGAGGCACGGAAAAGACACCCGCTCCATCTAGCAACAGCCACGATGAGAAGGACAAAGCAAGCACTGTTCAAACTAGTCTTACTAGATTGTTGACAAAGAAATAAAACACTCTGGTTCCCAGTGTTCCTAATGTTTTAAATGATAATGCACTAAATACGAGCTTTGTCACTTTCCCATTTTTCTATGTATTGCTATCCAACAGTGAGAGAGTTTCTGACGTTTTAACAAACATCTTGAAAGCTCGTGTGACCATCTTAATTTTTTCCCATGGGTTATTAAGGCCGCCGTGTACATTTTCAGTTTGCACATTCATTGCTATGGTCCTGCACTACTGTGTGGAAGGGATACTGCTTACACACCTTGCTGTTGTAGTTACAGCTTCCTTTGTCTTAGAATAAGGGATATTCATGGGATAAATATTACACAGTTCCTCTTTTTTCCTTTTCTTTCTTTTACTTCTTTTTTTTTATTTTTTAAGATTTTACTTATTCATTTGACAGGATAGAGAGAGAGAGAGAGAAGGAACACGAGTCGGGGAAGTGGGAGAGGGAGAATCAGGCTCCCTGCCCAGCAAGGAGCCTCATGCAGAACTCAATCCCAAGACCCCAGGATCGTGACCTGAGCCGAAGGCAGACACTTAACCGACTGAGCCACCCAGGAGCCTCTCTTTTGCTTCTGCTTACAAACCAGATGGGATGTTCTACATCTCTTGCTGTACCCACCAACTCACAGTGTTCCCTATCCACGCATCTCACCCGCCCACGGCTGCAGGCACCACAGTCAGACGCTCCTGCAGCAGCAGAGTGGCAAAGAATTACACCTGAATTTACACAAGGACTCAGGATGTCCACTAAACTCCACCATGGAAAGGACGGTGCAGGCATGCCCTCAGCAAGTTCAGGCTGCCAAAAACAAATGAGGCAATTTAACTAGTTTTTGCAGCGGGTCTAACGACCGGACAGAGAACTTAAAAGTGGATCCTCTATAGGTCCTCGCTCCTGGTCCTTCCATTAAAAATGTTTTCAGAAGTTATGCAAGAGGGCGAAGGCATGCACGTTGGGCTACATTTCCAGAACATTGCTAGCTAGCTTTTTGGTGCTTGCCAATAACAGAGCCCTAGAGCAAAATCTAAATAATCAAATTTTATCGTGCCCTTTTTGTCATGCAATAATGGACCTTAAATAAATGGACCATCAATCAATCAACCAACCAACCAACCAAACTGCCTATGAGAGTGTTTATTGGCAAAGAAGAACTGAGATTCATTCCTAAGTGAGTAACATAGGGATGCAAGCAGGTGTAGGAAGTTGTCTGTTACCATTTGTTACCATGGGGTCCGCAGAGATACTTTCTTAATCATTTAGTCCATATCGCTCTTTGATTCTATTCTTTAGCCATGGTTACAATCTTACCATTTCCAGGTAACATAACATTTTGCTTGATCGTTGTCCTTTGGAAGGATTGGCAAATCAGAAGAAATATATTCCAACAAAATTGTTGATTTTATTCTTTATCGATAAAGAACATTCATTAGCAGAAGGAAAGGAAAAGTGAATTGGGAGAAATCGGAGGGGGAGACGAACCATGAGAGACTGTGGATTCTGAGAAACAAACAGAGTTTTAGAGGGGAGGGGGTGGGGGGCTGGGTGAGCCTGGTGGTGGGTATTAAGGAGGGCATGTATTGCATGGAACACTGGGTGTGGTGCATAAACAATGAATCTTGGAGGACTGCATCAAAAACTATTGATGTATTTTATGGTGACTAACATAACACAATAAAAAAATAAAATAAAATGTAGACAATAAAAACAACAACAGACATTCCAGTAATTCATTCATTCAGATGCAAGAAATTACTATTAACTTCTGTGAGATGATAAAAAGCATCACTTATTGAGGCTTCTAAATGGAGTCGAAGTAATTCATTTGAAAGTTAAAAACCAACTGGCTTTGGAAATCTCTTTGGGATTGTGATGATCATAAATGTTTTCCTGTTTAATCAACCTTAAAATAATGTACAATCAGACTCAGGAGTATGATACAAAATATTCAATTTTTCAGTTTCACCTAATGATCATGTTGATTTTACTTGGTGTAATCATTGATTATTGTATAGCCTTTCTGGGTTCTCAGTGATTTATTTTGCTCTAGAAACGAGTCAGTTCAGAGGCCAAAATACATCATTATCATAGGCAGAAATTCACAGACATGAAAAATGACCTTGACATTATGTTTCTTCCCTAAATTTCAAAAACACAATTTACCTCTACCTAAAACTTTAGACTGCTCCCACTGCCTAAGGGAATCACAAAATAATTTTGCCAAATAGGATGTATAATCCCCCCAAATCACATTTCTTAGGTGTTTTTATGCATATAAATAAACAGAATGACACTATACGGTGGCCTGGTTGACATTAGATACATTTTTGTCTCCAAGAAGTACCTGAGTCCTTACCGAGGAAGTTTCACAGAGAGACCTACTTTTGGCAGAAGTGTAGAGAGAGCTTTCTAGACAGAATGAGACAGACAGCCTGACATTCACAAAGGCAGGAATTAAAATCAGGGACAATTCAGTCAGCAGATCAGTGAACACCAGAAATCAAAATCAGGAGCAGAAAGAACACTCGCTGGCTGGGTATGTACCCGATGTCAACTCATTCCAGAATCTTCTCCAACTTGCTAAATGCCCCTTGACAGAGTCGTTTTTCCATCCTGGCCCCTGCTTTCCCCATCCGTGGATTGAATGACCTGAACTGGATCATCTCAGGCAGTTCTATGTTTGTTTGTTTTTTCCTGTTTTTTTTTGTTTTGTTTTGTTTTCAGAAAGAATACTGAAATTTATGAAGAAAATTATTTTACCATCAGATAAATTGTTCTAGAACAGAAACAACTCATCAGAGCTGCTTGAAACAAATACACAACCATCCTGAGGCTAAAAGCTGGCTGGGGGTAGAAGGGAATTAGAAAATCTACTTTTGATACAGTTTCTATGTGAACTTGGGCAATTCGTCTTCCCTCTCTGAACCTCTTGTTAGTAACAACAGTCTTGAGAAGATTAAGCATTATAGTAATAATATATGTGAACGGCTTTGGCGAAGTAGAAAACGCTACACAATTGCATGGTGTTTTATTACTTGCCTGGAGGAGATCATATCCATCAACAACCCTGCAAACATTCAGCCATTTTAAGTCTGACCAGGCACCCAAATTCCTCTGTGCCTCCGTCCCCTGCATACCTAATGCCCCTAGAGTGACAGCAGGACCTGAGGAGTTTTTGATTGAGGAGGAAACTTACCCTGTTCTTACCACGGAATATTTATTTTCATCTACTTTGACACCTTAATCTTCCTTTATTATTTTAAGGGCTTAAATATTTTATCAGCACCTGCTTTTGTCTGATGAATGTTTGCAACTGGCTGAGCCCTTTAATTGACAATTCTTTTTAAACAGCTAATGCATTGTAAACCCATTATTTCTTGGCTTTTATGCTGAGTAATTTGGCAGCCATTAACTTTTCTTTTTTTTGCTTTATTTTATTTAAGGGTTTCCTTTGCAGAGTTATGATTGAGTTATGGAATAAGCCAGCAGTTCCAGGAGCTCCAAAATGAAGGTACCATTTTAAATGAGTGAACCCACTAAGAAAATGAATTGAAATTTATGACTTTAGAGACCCATAACCTGCCATATTAAATTCAGTAAGTACAGCATCAGGTAGCACAGTGAGCGGAAAGCATAAATGTAACACCAGGAATGGTTACAATCATCTCAAACTTCAGCAAGGAAACATGCGTGGGCTAGAGTCTGAAGAAGTCCACACACTTTTTCTTTTTTCTTTTCTTTCTTTTTTTGGGGGGAGGGAGATTTTATTTATTTACTTATTTATTTATCTATCTATTTATTTATTTGAAAGAGCAGGGGAGAGGGGGAGGAGCAGATGGAGAAGCAGGATTCCCCCACCGCCCTCCCCTGCTGAGCAGGGAGCCAAATGTGGGACTCCATCTCAGGACCCCAGGATCATGACCTGAGCCAAAGACAAATGTTCATCTGATTGAGCCACATAGGCACCCACCGCCCACCTCACTGTTTAAAGAAACCAGGAAAAAGTCTTTCTAGCTATTAGGTCCAAAAATTCTACTGATAGTCCCATCTGGAGTCTGTTTACTACCTACTCCAACAGGAAAACGGTGCAGTCATTTATCCCTTCCTGTTCTTGGGAAATTGTACCATCTGGGAACAGCCCTCACTAGATGCATATGAAGCTCCTTTAAAGCTGTCTTTTCATTCTGCATTTGCAGGATCACATCCTTCAGGAGCATTAGCAAGTGCCTCTGTATCTCAGTTGACCAGCTTGTAGAGGTGAGGTCCGCAGGTGTCCCTGAGAGTCAACATTCACCAGACTCATCTTGCAGTCACCTTCGGTGAGTCCTTCCTTTTGGGAGCTGATACTTGAACAAGGGGTTGAAGACAAGAGTTTACAAGTGTTTTTATACCAATAAGGGACTCTGGAGGGAAGCTTGCTCCTCTCCTGCTTACTGCTGCCAGAAGGCAAACTTGCTTTGATTGTCTGCAACATAAGCAGGCATCCCTGTAAATTGTTACACGGTTGCACTGACATCAAAAGTCCGCTTAAGTTTTTGTTCTTTTTCTTTCCCTTTAACTGTGATAATTTACAATACCTTTCTTCTATGCCATGATCCAAGCAAGCCAGATAAAGGTTTTTCTGTCTTTCTAAGATTTACTTGTTTGTTTAAGAGAAAGAGAGCACGAGTGGGAGGGGTAGAGAGAGAAGGAGAGAGAATCTGAAGCGGACTCCATGCTGACCCCAGAGCTCGATCCCACAACCCGGGGATCACGACCTGAGCTGAAAGTTGGCTTGCTTAACCAGCTGCACCACCCAGGCACCCCAAAAGTTTTTCTTTTTCTGTGTGAAATATATTATACACCAAGGATTTTGTATGAATGCATATTACATGTTTATTTTCTGACATCCCCACTATTATTCTAGTTCCATGGCATGAGAGAATTTGGGTTCATTAATATATTCCCCAGTGCCTGAGCAGCATTTGACGCATAGAAAATACTCAGTAACATTGTTGAATTAACAAATGAATGAATGAGTCCAGAACAAAGCATGTTGAGAATCGTATGCTGCCAAAATAATGGCTAATTTCTTTCTTCCTTTCTTTTTTTAGTAAATAATTTGTAATAGGAGAGGGGCACCTGGGTGGCTCAGCCAGTCAAGCATCAGCTCTTGGTTTCAGTTCAGGTCATGATCTCAGGGTCCTCAGACGGAGCCCCAAAACAGGCTCCGTGCTCAGCAGGGAGTCTGAGATTCTCCCTCTCCCTCCCACTCTCTCTCTCAAATAAAAAAAATAAATCTTAAAAAAATAATTTGTAATAGGAGAAAACACAAAGAGGGGTAGGATTTTTTTAAGTTAATAATCTACCCTTTCTATATTACACCCCCCCAAGGAATTCAATGTAATGCATTTTTCTATCCCTTTCACATGTCCACAATGATATATCAAATATATACAGATTTCCTTTCTTCTTTCCTCTCTTCCCCAATCTTCTGCTTTCCCTCCTTCTCTTTCTCTAACATTTACTCTGAAGTACATTTTTTCTACTTACTATAACACAGATCTCCCTCCAGTTCAAAAGAAACAGATCTAACACTGGTCTTTCTAAGGACAGCATAGAAACATATTTAATGTGCCCATTCTTCTTTTGGTAGACTATCAGTTTAAATATACTAGTAGATAGATATTTACAGAGAACCAGATTTCTATCTGTCAGAGAAATTACCAGAATGGAATTTCTGGGTCAAAATTATGCATGTTGAAAAAAAAATACATATATATATATAATATGTATGTATGTTAAATATAAATATATGCTACATATATATGTATATATACACAGATATATATATGTGGTATATATACATATAAACACACACACATATATACATACACACACATGCATACATATACATGCACATACAATACACAAAATCATTGTCTATAATATGTGGTGTAAATATTTCTAGGCAGTTGAATGTTTTACTTCTAACTTGGTCCATGCCATTTGGGGAGACAACTCTCCACAAGTCTCTTGACTTTCTGTCTGTCTCCTGAGCAGAGGCCTTGACTACCTGTGTCCTGCACTATCCTTCTTAAGGATGTTTGCACAGAGAACACCATGACACGGGCACCCAGGTGGCTCAGTCAGTTGAGCATCTGCCTCCTGCTCGGGTCATGAACCTGGGGTCCTAGGATCAAGTCCCACATCAGCTCCCTGCTGAGGGGGGACCCTGCTTTTCCCTCTGTCTTGCCTGTGTGCTCTCTCTCTCTCTCTAATAAATAAAATTTAAAAGAAGAAGAAGAACAGTAAGACAGATAGAGATAGTGCTTCACTCTGGAAAAAATGGTACATATGCTTATTGACCACTATAAAAAAATGCAGGGTCTCCAAGTTCAGGGTACCTCTCCTATAACCTATGGTACCTGTGGGCTTCACCAAGTGGGAATCAGAGCTCTGGAAACAGGTATAAGGAAAAGCTCTTGCTGTTGCTGGCTGTAATATTCTGACTACCGCTGCTCCTGTGAGTAATAAAGTCCTTTGTCTCTGGACCAGGAAACGTACCTTCTGGAGCATCTGTAAAATGATGGCAGGCTACTACGTCAGCCCACAATTAGGTCAAGTCTCAGATACTTCATGGTTTTAAAGAGCTACACACAGGTTAAAAAAACTGATAGCACAATATGTATCTATTTAAGCTTTCTGGGTATCCCATCTCATTCTGATGGTCTTTATGCTCTCAGATTATGTAAATACTCTCATAAACTTTCTTCTCCTAGTTTTTATGTTTGAATAGTCCAAACAGATTACATTTTTGTTGTTGTGGAAGAGCTTTAGCTTTCTTCTTCCACAGGACAGGAAACTTTATTAAATAAATCACCCGCTACCCACTGAATGAAAAGTTTATCCTTATTGTACTCTAACTCCTCATATGTACTTGAATCTACTGGGGAATATTTTAGGTTCCACTAACCCACTTATTTATATTCTTGTGAAAATACTGTTTTGATTATAACAGCTCTGTATACATTTTAACTTTTGTTAAGGCATGACTATTTTTATTTAAGATGTTTTTGTACTCTTAAACATTTATCCTACCGTATGGATTATTTAAAATAACTTTTTAAAGTTAATTATAACTTTACTATAATAGATCTATTGAATTGAATATTTGATATTCTATTCTATTGAATTTTTTTTTCAATGGACACCAGCGCATTTATTCACAAATAAATAAATACATACTAGGCAGGCACCCCCTGCCGGCCTCCCAGGGTCTACCTATGGGTCCCTCCATTGAGGGAGGGGCTGGGGAGGACAGTCCTGGATGGGGACAGGCTCTCCCTCTCAGGAACGCATACGCCAGTATCACAGGGGCCCCCTCCCAGGAAAGGGAGTCTGGAGAGCGGCCGTTTTGAAGGTGCCGAGGCCAAGAAGGCCTCGATGCTCACAGACAGGGTGTCAGTTACCGGGCGTCACTTGACGTCACTTGAGTGGAACTGTATTAATTTATGTAATATGTTTGGAATAACTGCTATTTTGTGATATTAGATCTTTTTATCTAGGTATTTACTATTTGTTTGGCTGTCATTAAGTGCTTTTTTAATATTTCATACTCTCCTTATATAGTTATCTTCTTTTCTTGGTGTTTTATGCTTTTTGTTTTCCTTTGGATCAAGGTACAGACACGTACACAAATTATTCTCTCCCCAAAATAATCTTCACTAACTAGATATTGCTGTTTGTATGAAAGTGATATATATATATATGTATATATATATATATATATAGTTTCAGAAAATGAACCGTATACAGCAAGCTATACTGCCAGGAGACAAGACGCAGCTGAATATATATATATATATATATATATATATATTTCCCCAATTCAGCATCAGTATTCTTTTTTTTTAAGATTTTATTTATTTATTTGACAGACAGGATCACAAATAAGCAGGGAAGCAGGCAGAGAGAGAGGGGGAAGTAGGCTCCCTGCCCAGCAGAGAGCCTGATGTGGGTCTTGATCCCAAGACCCTGGGATCATGACCTGAGCCAAAGGCAGAGGCTTAACCCACTAAGCCACCCAGGCGCCCCTCAGCCTCAGTATTCTTAATAAAGCCTTTTGAGAGTTCAAGTTTAATCATGTTATCAGTAAACTTTTTATTCTTTTCAAATATTTACATAGTTTCAAGAATTTAAAAATTATTTTGCCTGATTACATTAGATATAATTATAAAAACAGTATTGCATAATAGTAGTGATAATTATATGTTTCTTTATTATTCCTGATTTTATTGAAAATGATAAGAGCAGCTATTCATATAAATAATTTTACCATGTTTAAGTAATTTCCTTCTATAAGCTTTTATGAGGAATGACTAAATTTTATCAGTTCCTAAATGTTATATACTAAATACAATACTTATCAGCAGCATCTTATGATGTAATTATATAACTGTAACTTAAAAATTTTTGACATAATATATTTTGTATTTGATTTACTAATGTTGAACTATGTTTGCATTCCTAAAGTAAATTTCACTTACAGATTATTATTCTGTTAATACATGGCTGGATTGGGTAAGCTAACATTTTATTTAAATTTTCACATCAATATTCATAAGTGAAAATTATCTTTAGTTTTCTTGGTGGGGTGCTATTTCTACAGAGTTTTGGTATTGAAGTTCTGCTGATCTCTTCAAATGAATTAAGAAGCTTCCTTTTTTGCTTTAATATTCCCTGGATTCTTTAAGTACCAGAGGAATGACCTAAAAAAATGTCTAAAATAATTTCAGGCTATTGCTTCAAAAAGTCTGGATTTCTAATTTCCCATCTAATATCTCCTATGGCTCCTGTTTGTTTGGTGTTTGCAACTGATGATTCAAAGGCTCCAATACCAATAGCATAAAATGAGGATCTCAGAAGATTTCTTCGAGAAAACTAGTAAGATACGTGGCTGGGAAGAGCAAAATCCCACCGGAAACCCAGTGGAGGTTCACTTCACTAACGCTGCAAAGAACTGTCTTTCCCACCTGGACATGAGTAACCACTGGAAGCAGCAGGACAACCAACCAAATGACCCATATGTTTGAACACAGATGTGTCCCTTTCTCAAGAACACCAAGGGAGAGAGACAGGAGGAATCACGTGGCCCCATCCCATTTGCTTTGCCCCCGTATGGGTTTTGTTCCAGAGGAGCCTTCATTTTAAAGTTAGGTCAGGAAACAAACTTGTCATTTCTTTCCCAGAATTCATGTTTTAAGTTCCTAAATAGATTTCTCTCAGTGTTTCCATAAGCACCTCCTTCCTCATCTTTATTCTTCAGGCCAGGCAACTTTCCCTCCCTTCATTCTCTAAGTCTCTCCAGTGGCTGTCCCCAAGGCCAGTCATTTCCTACATCACTAGGTTTGTAGCTCTGTCTTTGCTTCTCTAGCTGAACTACTACCCCAATTCTCCTTTTGAAGCTCTACACCCACGCCAGGCATGGACTTCTTTCCATGTTTCTCTTACTGCTGCTTTTAGTCACCAGAAATCGCCCTCTGAAGAGCACACTCTCCCAGCAGTGGTCCCTTCCTGAAATGATTCATTTGCTTCTAATGCAAGCTTTGAACCTTTCCCCATCATCGACGACATCAAAATTGAATCTGTTATTTCAGAAAATGAACCGTATACAGCAAGCTATACTGCCAGGAGATGAGACAAAGATCTAACGAGAAAGACCAGAGCTCAAAAAACACAATTGAGTCACATCAAAGGTGGCCAGAAAGACTGTTTGTACTGTTCTCCTTCATCAGGGCCCGACACAAAAGCAAACAGGGACGCACTTCAGGAGAAAAGAGCCTTGTCGTTTTGATCTGTGTTAAAGGAAATAGCTCAGGCTGGAAAGATGGGGGTTCATGGAATTACGTTCCAAATTCACGGAAATCGCTGTATCCAGTCTTCATGGTGGAACCCGAGAAATTATTTTTTTAATTGGATTTTAGTTCAAGAGAAACCGATAACCCAGTTTTTTTTAATCTTTCAACTCTAAAAGCAAGAAAAATATGAGTCCTTATGGGAACATTGCCTATTTCCCAGGAAACAAAACAAAAATGAAGGACCACACTGCAAATCTTCTTAAAGAATAACTTCCGTGAGGATAACACAGTACCTTTCAGCGAAAATTTCTGCTATTTAACTGTACAGCACCTTGACTCTGACTATTCTGCCCTTTTGCCTCTGAATCATGCTTCTTGCACTTGGCACCATATACTAGCATTACCATATGCCAAATATTCGTTGTGTTCCCCAACATGTCCCAGCCTCCTTCGTGGTGACACTGGGGCCAGGGGACTTGGTTTTGTCAATGGGCTGTGAGCTCAAGGATCACTTCTGGACTAAGTCACTTAAAGGTAAGTGGGCTTTGTCCATTCTTCTCCTCCTCCTTATGCTGCTACAAGCTTCCAGGCCATAGGGTGGGAACACAGCAGGAGAGGATTGTGCGCTGTGTCACCTGCTGGAGGAGAGCCTCAGCTAACCCACAGCAGGCCATGGTAGAGTGAAAAATAAACCTGTACAGGCTAAACCACTGAGATCTGGGGGCTCTATCTGTTGTAACAGCTGGCATTAATTACCCTAAATCATACAATGCTTAATCACAGGACGTTAGGGCAGAAAGAGACTTAAGAGATTACCTGTTCCAGTGTGTTTCCCACTTTTGATTGTGCTTATCCCCATGAAATATAAAATACTTGGTGATAAAAACGAAACTGCTTTGTTAACAGTGTTGATGGATCCCCTGGGGTCCCAGTCTTGTTTTGTCTTCCCCTCCATTCCCTTCACCTTCATCTGCCAAATAATCTCTAACTTCCACACCTCTACAGACACACAGAGTGAGGTCGCCATAGGACACAGTTTGAATCTAGTTCAACTCCTTCCCTTTGCAGAAGCTCTAGGAACCTCTGTGCCCTGCCCAGGCTCTTTCTCACAGAGGAAGAACCAGGGCTATGTTTCTATGTATGTGGGTGAATATTTTCAATGCACATCATGAAATGAAGGTTTGAGTCTGCCAGTTGGTGATGTTTTTGAGGAGAGGGGTTATGATGTTGGTTTATTGCTTTGCCTCTAGGGCAAAGCCCAGCCCACTGCCTATCTATTGATGCTCAGTGAACAGTCACTGGATGGATATTTATTAGGGGGTATATCAATGTCTGCATATACCCAAGTTACCAATAAGCAATTCAAAATATAAATGAGAAGTCCTCCAGTCATACTGGAAATCAGTTTGGCATTACCTCCTACAGCGAAACAACCACATAACTCCTGGGACCCAGAAATTCCAATCTTACAAATATATTCCCAAGATAAACATAAGCACATGTACAATGGAACTCCCATTCAAGAATATTTGTGGCAGCATTTTTTACTGCAAAAAGAACCTACTGTGAAAAGTAATCTCCCACTGCAGAGCTGATGACTACGATTTCAACTTCTGTGAAATGAACCAACAAGGATAACATGAAAAATATGGATGAATCTTGACAATAGAATATTATAAGGGAATTTATCCCCAAGAGATTACATATAGCATGATATTTTTACAAAGTTAAATGATAATAAAATACGTGTGTATATATACGCATTTCAATGTGTGTAACAGATGTGAATTTCACATACACAGAGGAAGGCAGACTAATGATAAACACATGATTCATGATAAGAATTACCTTGGATTAAGAGGGAAAAAGGGAAGGAGGACATATGGTTAGATGCCAGTCCCAGTTTTTGAGGTCTTAGCTTTTGCTTTAGGTTCTGGGTTCACAAGTGCTTACTGATTTTAGATAGACAGATAGATATGGACCCAATATGGGCATGTAATTTGAACCTTCCTACTGTGATTAATCCAATTCTGGGCCTTAGGTCAAAAGAAAAAAATGCTAAAGAAAGTTAGTGGATTTTCAGATCAGAAAAATGGAGGCAAAACTTCTTTCTCTATTCCTCTATAAGCACACCAAATATATACTTGAGTACTCCACTGAAGGGGAAATTAGTAATTATCTATTAATATGAGTAGCTTTTCTTTTTTTAAGCTTTTATTTATTTATTTGAGAGAGAGAGAGTGAGAGAGCACGAGAGGGGAGAAGGTCAGAGGGAGAAGCAGACTCCCCATGGAGCTGGGACCCCGATGCAAGAGTCGATCCCGGGACTCCAGGATCATCACCTGAGCCAAAGACAGTCGCTCAACCAACTGAGCCACACAGGCGCCCATGTATCAATAGCTTTTAGAAAGATAAAGAATATTCTAGGCGACCTGAAGAGTACAAAGGGTAAATGATACCCAATTGGAACGTAACAATGGATTCCCACACCCCAAATAGGAGAAAAATACCTATGATCCATTCAATGATGGATATTCACATACGTGTAAACACATACCCCTCACCTAAGAAGGCTAAGTTTGAACCTGAATAGTTTAAATCATGCAGCCTCTGAAAGCACCCCCACTTCTCATTTCACATCCTCAATACTAGCATGGTGACCTTTCACTCTGATTAGTTTTATTCTCTGACCAGGTGTGTTCCTGAGCTTACCACCCCAAGTTTTCACAGCCTAGTTGCTCCATCAACTTCTGTGAGCATTAGGGAATAAATGAAAATACCAGGGCAGTGTCTGATACTTTATAGTTTCCCAAGAAATGCTGATGGAATTTAATCTCAAGGTGGACAAGAATATTGACTACATCACATTCTGCCATGTTTCAAGCAAGCCACAAGGTGATGACACAGAAGTGAGTCCTTTACAAATGAACAGCGAAGCCTCATGTCTCTCCCTGTCCCTAAATCTGTGCATCCAAAACCATAGAAAAAGAAGTATGTATACATGTTGGTAATCCATAGGAAGAATTTAGAGGCTTCCTATTAAATAACCAATGTTCATTTATACAATATCTTGAGTTTCCGAATAATGATTTTGTTCTATTTTGCACTGTTATAATGAAGGTAATGAATTTCATCTTCAATTTTGTGCTAGAGTTCCATTAAAACATTTACTAAAATTAGGGAATTTTTAAACCATGGAAATTTAATTGCATTAATTATCCCTTCTCACCCTCAAATGTTTTATAATGAAACTAAATAATGGATGCGATAATGAAGCAAAGGACAAGTTAGATTTGCATATTTTATAAACATGCTCAGGAGAGTATGTGCTGTTTTGTTGGGAATGGTAGTTAGGTTAATCATGTGTTGATGAAAGAAGGAGCCAATTTACTTGGGGCAGGGAGGGGCGCAGAGGGATGACTTTGAAATGATGTCCTGGGTGTCCTCCTTTGCTCTTAAGAGATAGAAGATGAGAAAACAAAGCTTTTGACATCATCTTCACATCTGCAGAGAAGTTAATTGAGAAACTTAAAGCAGTTTTTCCATTTCCCCCCCATGGGGGCCATAGCTATGTTTAATTCACAGGGTATAAATCTAAACAGACTGAGAAAACTCTTTTCCAACCTTTAGTGTCTGAAATATCCTGAACTTGCTTCATGAAATAAAGACTATCTTTAAAAAGTGTGGAAGAGGTGAATGCACCTGACCCGTGTTTGTTCCTCAGTCCATTCCGAGGAAGCCCACTTCTCACGGGGTTGGCATTCTGCTACAATGCCTATATCCTGCCACTCAGGATGTAGTCCTTGCCACGGTTCCCACTCCCCTCTCCTCCACAACCCACTCAACACTGAGACAGCAGATCCCCTATCACTGTGAAGTAAGCAGAACGGTGCAGTTTTGGATTACTCCTCCTCCAAACAACATCTCATTGGGTGAAGAATCTATGAATAAAGAAATATCCTAATTCTTCCTGAATTTTTTTGTTTGGTATATATTCTATTAGTTCAATATAGTAGATATAACAAAGTCCTGTGGAAGAAAGAAAATGACATTTGAGCAAAACAGAATATACTACATGGAATTCTGACTGAATCTTACAATTTAAGTAGAAACTACATAGCTTCTCTTCAGCCCAAAAAACATTTCATCACACATGTGGACCAAGGACAAGACCAAGGTCAGTCTTCTCTGTTCATTGAAAATTCTAACTGTGCTTAGTTGAGGATGAGAGAAAAAAACTGCATGTGACCAATGGAAAATATTGCCAAAGAAAGTAAAGATTCAGAAGATAAAATATACTTCTCAAAATAATTTAGGGTAAGACTCAGAAAAAACTTCCAGGAACTGTTGACATCTTCAATGACATTCAAACTACATGGTCACTATGGAGTAAAAGGAGACAGTTATAAATAACTAGTTGAGGCAAGAAGGCAAAATAAATGAGATCAAGACAGATTGCTTAAAAACAAGAAAAAAAATGCCATAGTCAAGTTAAAATTCGTGTTGGAGACTGTAACAAGAAGCAGATGTTCTAAGAAGATGTACATCAAGGAAGTGTATGAAAAACTCAAGAGCCTTCTCAGAACTCAGAAGAATGAGACACAATTAAAAAAAACACAAGAGAAAATGGCTGATAGAGAGGATGGAAGACAGAGAAGAAAATATGCAAACAAGAAATTTTCTTAAAGGCAAGAACAGAAGCACAGAACCAAAGCAATTGGAGATAAAACACACCCAATCTTTTCTGAGCAAACCGAAAAGTCTCATTGTGTTCTGAGTTATGACTGAGTAAATGCATCTCTTTGTAAATGTTTGAATGACAAAAATAAAGGAAATTCTGATTTTTAAAAAACTGTACAAATAATGAAAAAATTGTGCATATATTAGTTAAAAAAATTTCCCACAAAGGACCTAAACCAAGCTGGTTCCAGACCTTCCCACCATATTATAAAATACAAGGAGTCAAGGAAGAAATATATAAACAGTGATGAGAGAAGACTGTGACCCAATTAAAACAAAAATACTGTGGAAGCTTCTTTTTCATGAACTAAGGCAAAAATCTGTTCAGACATGTGAGTGATCAGAATATACAGTACTTCACGTTAAAGTACATGAAGAAGTACTCCCCCAGAAATAAAGCATAATCAAGGATTTAAAATTGGTTACCACCTTAGAAAAGGACGATTGTAAGCAATAAAATCAGGTTTAAAAGGGAAGAGACTCAATTATTTCAGTATCTTGTAAGAATATTAAATATAATGCAAAAAATCCTCTGATAATCAATAATAAACATTTCCCCCATCAAAATCGTCCTCCTGCGTCCATGAGCAATACACATGCGGAGGTCTTACGAAGATTCGGTAACCTTCCTTCTCAACACCATGTTCTGAGCTTTCAGTATCAATTTCTTTGAATTGACCTTTACAATAAAACTATGTGACATCACAGGCTTAAAGAACACGTCTTTTTTCTTTTCAGATTTTATTTATTTGAGAGGGAGAGAGAACATGAGCAGGGGGAGGGGCAAAGGGAGAGAGAATCTTAGGCAGATTCCCCGCTGAGCAGAGAGAAGGGGCTTGATCTCCATTCTGAGACCATGACCTGAGCCGAAATCAAGAGTCTGACACTTAATCGACTGAGCCACCCAGGCAACCAAAGAATAGGTCTTCTTAAGTTAGAAGAGGTAATTCGATGGGAATTCCTTATTAAAAACTTCAACAAACCAAGATCATCTCAAGACGATAAAAAAAGATGTGACAAAAGTTTTGGTTAAGCCTGATTTATTCCTTACTGAGAATACTGAGAATATAGTTTTGCATCTTCATGAATACATTAAAAAAAATACTGTAAATAGGATGATCCAAGGCTGGAGGAGAATTATGTGGACAGAACGGAAAACAATGTGCTAATTTGAAAAAATTCCTGATGGTAACCATCAGGATAACTATTTAGTTTTTTTTTTTAAGATTTTTTTTAAGATTTTATTTATTTATTTGACAGACAGATCACAAGTAGGCAGAGAGGTAGGCAGAGAGAGAGGGGAAAGCAGACTCCCCGCTGAGCAGAGAGTCCGATGCAGGGCTCAATCCCAGGACCCTGAGATCATGACCCCAGCTGAAGACAGAGGATTAACCCACTGAGCCACCCAGGCACCCCTAGTTATGTTTTTTAATGAAATTTTTGTAATTTACAAAGGAAGAGAAGGAAATACTGCATGATTTAAGGCAGACCATTAATTTTTATATATTTTATAATGCTAATTTAGAATTAAATTTAATGTAATAACTTGGAGGATAAATAGGATTGATGATGTGTTCTGATCCTATTTCCAATTTAGTCTAGACTGTTAATTCTCTATTCAATGGAGCCTCTCAATTTAATGGTTTACTCCTATGTGCCATGTTCTACTTCAACTCAAAACAATAAAAACAGTAAATCAATTCAAAACAATCTGTGGCCAGATCACAGATTCTCCATGGAATTAAAGATACTGAGATTCCCACACATTTTTTAATATTCTTTATCTTTGGGATACCAGTACAAGATTAAAAGTATAAAAAATGTTGAAATCAGTGGACTAAAATGGCATTTTTAACTGAATTCAGTACTTTGAACTCAATTCACTTGAATATATTTTTGCCAACTCAGATGCTAATGACCTCAAATCCAATTATCCTACAGATCTACCTGTAAGAGCCTAATGCCAAGTACATGGTATTAAGAGAAAAACAAGGCGTTTCACAGGACAGTTGAAAGTGGAAAAGAGGATTATGCAGGGATTAAGTCATCCAGTTATGGGCACGGCCCTGGGGTATTTACTTTCCCTAATTGCACAAAATTCAGCCAACCAACCCATTCTGAATTTTCTCTTAATTGGCTGTCATAGTTTTCAAATCGTAACTGGCAAACTTAATTCACACTGGGCTTAGAAAAATATTAGAAGCAGAAGACTAATGAATGTGACCATGGTGGTCATTATCAGAGTAACTGATCACAATGTCATCTACCATCAGCTGAACACATGGAAAAATCAAAAACAAACCAATTTCCCCAGGTAACTTTAAAGACGTTGGGGCACCTGGGTGGCTCAGTCAGTTTAGCATCTAACTTGGGCTTAGGTCATAATCTTGGGGTCCTGGGCTCAAGCCCTGTTCTAGGCACCCCAATGCTTCTCCCTCTCCCCCTGCCTCTCCCCCTGCCCCTCCCCCCACTCATATCTAATAAATAAATAAAATCTTTAAAAAAATAAAATTTAAAAAAATAATAAAGACATCACTACTCCTTGGGTCTATTATTGTCAATATCTCTCAGAAATAAAGAATACTACTGTAGCTCTAAATTTACCCTTCAAATTTCTGTTTCAGAACCACATTGAAAGGAGAAAATTGCCAATCCAGATCAAAAGAAATTCAACCTCTTAGTTTTAAAGCAAATTCGTTAATGTCTCCTGTGTCTGGGTGCCACTGTCTGCTTTTTAAGTCTGTTGTAACAGGTTGGTATGTCTTTCTAAAATACCTGGCATTCAGGGCACCTGGGTGGCTCAGTAGGTTAAGCATCTGCTTTCAGCTCATTTGGGAGTCTGCTTCTCCCTCTGCCCCTCACTCCGCTGGTGCTCTCTCTCCTTCAAATAAATCAATAAAATCTTAAAAAAATGAAATAAAATAAAACACTTGGCATTCAATACAGGCAAAAAGAGAAAAGACTGTGAGGTGTCTTCCAGCTGTCAGGGTGTATCTAGTTCAAGTTCAACTCCAGGACTCTGACCTTTCTCAACCTCTGCCCTTATTCCTGACTCTAAAATGGAACTTTGGGGTGCCATCAGAGTAATTGAACTTGTTCTGATAATTGAGTCTGAACAAAACTGTTATTTTGCTTTGCTTAAAAAAAGTTTATGGGTTTCTTCCCATTCAGTTTTCCCTCCCTTCCCCTGTGGTACTGAGGATTCTTCTTGGGATTCTCCCTCCCTCTTCCTGTGTCCCTCCCCTTCCCCACACTCTTTCTCTGTAAAATAAATTTTAAAAATAAAAATATGTTTTAAAAAATAGTTTATAGATTTTAACTTTTGCTTCCACATCATGATTTCCTAAATCAAATGATGACCAACAAAAATTTTTTTTAAAACCCTTTTGTAAATTTAAAATGCTAGAAAGAACTTTGACAACTTGCAAGTGAAACACAGGAATATGCAAGGTGGTTAAGATAAAGATAACAAGCAGAGGTGTTTTAGGGGAAAGTAGGGAATAACTAAGCCAGTGGGAGTGGAGTTGCTGGGTTTGAACACTAAGTTAAATCAAGAGCTCCTACTAACAAAATCAAAAAAAGAAAATGCAAAAGATGGTTACAAAATATTAGATGATAAAAAAAATAAGCTAGTGGTTCACATTTTCTAGGAATCAAAGTTCTAGAAAGAAACTGTCACCATCATTTGAATCCTACGAAAATGAGCGGAGTCACACAATGGAAAATATCTTCATTTGAAGTTCTGAAAAAGGATCAGTAAATTTGTATTCATTTCTAGGGCAGTCATCTATTTTTGAAGCTTGAAGTCATCTATTTTTGAAGCGTTTTCTATTATTTAATTAACTAATTCAATAATCCATGTAATTATTTAAATAATTATGAAAATCAAGTTAAATTCTCTTTGAACTATGTTCTTTTATTGATATATTCAGAAAAATTAATTCTGATTTTTAAAAAAATATTTAAATATTGGGTAATATGCCATTAAACATAATTTATTGCTATTACTGTCTTTCATGTTTGACAATAAAAAAATCCTAACATTTGCAAAGAGAAAACAGAAGTGACAGATTTTATGTGTAGAAAGAAGATAGCCATAATATGAACGTTACATCATATAAGCCCAAAAGTCACTTCTTTTCCTTGTATATGACTGACAGCATTCTGCACTTTCTGAACCCCAAATAAAATAATGAAGAAAGCACAGGGTGAAAAATCATGAATGGATACTTTCCAAGTGAGGAGTTGAGTAAAAAAGCTCCATTTACATACCAGAAGTAGAGCAACATGAAAGAAATTATCAAAATATAAATTCCAGGCAATATTCTATTTGGTCTATGTTTTGACTTTAAAAAACCATTTCTAATTATTGATATTTACTCTAATTCCTGCCAGAAATAGAATACAACATCGGGATTTCTTTTCAAAGAAGAAGACAAGTGGTTACATGGTACACATTTTAAGCTGACTGCCTTTTAAATTTCTGTGCTTGAGAACATTTAAAAAATTGGAAATGCTGCCCTTAATGATTTTTTTATGATTTTTTGATTTTTGGTAAACATAATACTCAAGATTTTGTCTTGTAGTCCACATGTTAATAATAAACCTTATATATTTTGTTTACATCTTCTAACAGAACCTCAAAAGTAACTCTCATGTCCTTCATTTTCTTTTGAGAATTCTATTGAGAAGGTGCTGTGTGGTTACTCATTTTTCAGTGAAACAGAATTTGATTTTAAAGAAATTGAAAGGGGCGCCTGGGTGGCTCATTGGGTTAAGCCTCTGCCTTCGGCTCAGGTCATGATCCCAGGGTCCTGGGATCGAGTCCCGCATCGGGCTCTCTGCTCGGCCGGGAGCCTGCTTCCTCCTTCTCTCTGCCTGACTCTCTGCCTACTTGTGATCCCTCTCTCTCTGTCAAATAAATAAATAAAATCTTTAAAAAAAAGAAATTGAAAGAACATCTCAAGACTGAAATTCTGTTGTTCTAACAGTGTCTATCTGGACTTCAAACGTCTTCATCACTCAAATAAAAATGTATTTCCTTTTTTTTTATCCTCCCCCAAATTACAAGCATATATCAATGGGAATTCTACTAAAGGCTTGGGACTTTTCCATCACCATCATCATCATAAGTATCTGGCACACAGTATGCACTCAAATGTTTACCGAATGAATGAATCAATGAATCACCAAATACCCATCTACTACGTTTCAAGAACCATATGATTCAGGGGCACTGAGTGGCTCAGTCCTTAAGTGTCTGCCTTGGACTGAGCTCATGATCCCAGGGTCCTGAAATTGAGTCCCCCATGGAGCCCCCCATAGAGTCCCCCCACTGAGCCCCTCCCCATAGAGCCCCATGTGGAGCCCGGCATCAGGCTCCCTGCTCCGCAGAGAGCCCGCCTCTGCCTCTCCCACTCCCCCTGCTTGTGTTCCCTCTCTCACTGTGTTTCTCTCTGTCAAATAATAAAATCTTAAAAAAAAAAAAAGGAGAAGAAGAACTATATACTTTATAATACTTTTCACATGTTATCTCACATGTCCATGTTTTATGTTTAATATCCATGGCAACCTTGCAAGTTAGGAATTCTAATCGTCACTAACACAAGAGGAAAGAGGTATGTGGAGGTTAACTGAAAATCAGTATCACGGTGCTAAGAGGAAAAGAAGGAGATTTCATAGGGTTTTTGTCTGTTTGTTTGTTTGTTTCTGGTTCTGACTCAAGGATTCTGATGGGTCTGCCTAGAAAAGCAGATCTTGGCATGAGGTTGCCCTGGGTCCTACCTAATCTTGTTAGAATTTCAGTCGCTTTCAAAATGAAAACTCTTTGAATATCTGCCTGCCTGTTTAATGTTTTCTTAGGCATTTCTGTTACAGGACAGGACCTGGCAGAACCTCCCAGCCCCCTCATGTCACCTGTTTCTCTAGCTCACCTCCAGGTCCCCTTGCAACCTGGGAGCCAAAAGCCACAAGCTGGAAACCACTTCCAGAGCCCAATTTACAATGGGCTTGTTCCTGCAAAGACCAGACCACACCAGACCAGTCTGGGTCCCAGTACCAAGGCTTCCAACCTCTGACCTTTCACTGACTTCCAGCTTCATTATAATGCTAAAAGCCATGCCCGGGGTGGAGACTTCATGCAAATGAAGCAAGACCCAGGGAGCACAGTGAGCAGGTTTTGTCTACTGCCCCGCATGTCCACGTTCCTGGGCTTCCCAGCCCTCACATGCTTACCTGTCACTCCTTTTCAGCCTCAGCCCCTTTGAAATATTTCCTGGCCACTGTCTGGGGAGCAGCCATGTATCCTTCTTCCTAAGGCTGTCTCCCTCACGCCCGGGGATTGAGCTTGCAACAAATACACCCCGCCTTGCCTCTTTCTACAGGGATAGTCCAAGAATCCCGAGGTCATCAACAGTTCCAAATGTCGCTCTTTATCTACGAAGCCTGCTGCTAGAAGTATTAAGGTACTTTATGGTAGTTTTTCAATTCAATTAAAAATTCTGTCAAGTGCAAGGTGCAGTGATGGGTGCCCTCGAGGGCAGGAAAAAGAATGAGCAGTTTGCAATCCGCTGGGAAAACAGCTGGGTGGACAGCTAATGATGTTCTTATGGTAGAAGCCGGAGGGAGGTACTGGCCCCAGAGGCCAGGACGGGAAGACAACATTGCCTGATAGGAAGACAATGCAGGGATGCTTCATGAATTAAGAGGAAAGGGAACTAGGTCTTGAAGATTAAGTACTGTCTGACAGGGGACAATGTTTTTAGCAGAGGGAACAGCAGGAGCTTACTGACCGCTGTAAATGTTGGGCATATAGCAAGTTGGACAAAGGCTCTTGCATTCTAGAGTGAGCTGAGCAAAATGCCAAGAAAACAAACAAATGAAAGAAAACGCAGAGAGCAAGAAGAAGTTCGTCTTGGGTTGAGGGATCAGGGCAATGAAGAGGTTAAAGGGAAAAAATTCAGCAGTGGCCACTACTGTTAGGTGCTCCCATGTGATTTACTTGGTGGTCTTCCTTTACGCCGGAGCGGGTGTTCAAGAAGGTTCATTATGAACAGTTACGACGACAGAACAGGTATCATCTTCGTAAGTACCAGCGGCTCTGAAATGCATTAGATCGCTGTTTTGGGTTATGAGTCCCCACATTCATCAGCCTGCCCTAAGGGATTAAATATTTGAGTTCAAATATAGATTCCTTGTGGCAGCTCACTCTCAACAAGTAGCACCATCACCAGTGTTCATAATCAAAAACTCCATAAAAAAGTAAAATAAAATATGTTAACTAATTGAACATAATAAAAACTAAATATATGAAATAAAATAATGTTGGCTAACAGAACATAACAAAAATAATGAGATGAAATGAAATAAAATAACATAAAAAATAATCCAAAACTCCAGATGAAGCAGTAACACAGCACACATAAGACTAGGACTTCTTCATAACAGACTTGCCAGGGAGGATCAAGTAAACACATGTTCTGAGACCAGAACCATCTGCTTCACAAAAAGTCTGGCTTTTTAAAATGCCTCAGCAGCTATGAGACGATGGACATAAAGCCATGCCTCTCTAAGGTACAGTAACTCCCCTAAAGCATGGTTTTACTTTCTGTGGTTTCTGTGACCCAGAGTCAACCACGACCTGAAAATATTAAAAGAAAATTTCCAGCAATAAACAATTTGTAAGTTTTACGTTAAGAGCCATTCTGAGCCAGCCTGCTCTGTCCTGCCTGAGAGGTGAATAGTCCCTTTGTCCCTCTGTATACACTGCCTGTCCCTTAGTCACTTAGTAAACATCTCGGTTATCAGATCGACTGTCGTGGTATTCATTAATCCTCATTTTACTTAATAATGGGCACTATGTGCGAGAGGAGAAATGTTGGCATTTTGGATATGCCAAAGAAAAGCCATAAAGTGCTTCCTTTAAGGGAAAAGCGAACAGTTCTCGATAAGAAAAAAGTACCCTATGCTGCAGTAAGGATGAATCTGCTATCCAAGAAATGGCAAGGGAAAAAGACATTTGTGCTAGTTTCCTTGTTAATATCTTGCTATGCCTAATTTATAAATAAACTTTATTGTGGGTATGTTTATATGGGGAAAAGCATAGTATATTTAGGGTTGGGTGCTGTCCACTGTTTCTGGCACCCACTGGGGGTCTTGTAACATATCCCCTACAGATAAGGGGGAACAACTGTAATCAGAAAATTAAGCAAAAAAGGACCTTGAAATTAATGCCAGTACCCTAACTGTACCCAACCATGGACTGGCAAGCGAGGTGGGGAGCAAAAGTGTAAGAGAATTACACTTGGTCTGCCAAGATGGGGATTTTACTACCAGGATGGAGATGCCAGGCCATATTTGAGATTGCCTTAAATAAGTAATAGGACAGCAAAGTGGCCTGGACTCAGAAATTGCTTCTAGACTGAGCAAGGGAAGGTAAGAAGCTTGTGTCTGTCTGCTACATATAAAAATAACTGGATGACATATCCTGAAAGAATATCTCATTAAGAAATTTATCTTCAAAAAATATGTTTCTACTTGCCAACCAAAAAACCAGTTTTTGTCATCCAAATTAAACCAGAAAGTATTTTTTAACTTAATATTAATTTGTTCAAGGATCTAAAAGAGAACAGAAGATTGTCTCCCCCAAAAAGTATTCACTGAAGCTTGCCATAAGTACTTAAAAATGTCAACAGTGTAATATGTTTTTAATTATAGGCTCATTTTTATCATGGTGTTCTGATAAAAACAAATCAAGGATATAATTCTCTGCCCCAATACTTAATCCCACAAAAGTGCTGTGTCTCATAGGAAACTATCCTTAAAGTTTAAATTAGAATATATTTATTCACTTAAGAAATATTTTTTAGTACTTTCTATGTAATAAGCACATTTCTAAACACTGAATGAGCCTTCCCAGGGGTTACAAAGACAAATGAAAATTTACTTTCTGGGTTTTCTCCCCCTCAAACTATCAATATTCCAACTATTTTATCTTTTCTTAGCATAGGGGTGGTCAGTTAGTAAGAGGAGTAAGTAGCTAATGGTTGAAAAAGAGTCACTATATTGCAAATAGGTGAAGCCACAGGCAGAGGAGAGTCCAATTGAAGTAAATTTGGCTGACCTAACATTTTGTTCAATAAATCACCATGCTTTACATTCAAATTAAATGAACATATTTTACAATTTTTACTCACTGCTATTGCTTATCTCCCACTCCATTCCTTGGATTCACTTTTTCTCTTGCTGGAGCCCATTCTTTTGTAGTTCTCTCAGAAAGAATCTGTAAGAAGTAAATTCTATTAGAGTCTGTCCAAAACTTTATTTCATCTCTACTCTAGAATGATAATTTTGTCCTGTATAGGAAGAACCGCAGGTTGTGAGTCCACATACAGTCCTGTAATTCTTGGTCTGTACAAAGGATTAGGACTAAGGGAGAAAGAGGGGGTTGAAAACTAGGCCCCAGGCCCCTCAACCAAGTCATGAAATTGGAAGACAGCAACCACCAGAGAGCCCCATGTTCAATGTCACATAGAAGCGTCCTACAGGGTAGTGGTGTCCCTGTACCTTAGAGAGGACTGGATTTTTATTTCTCATATTCCCCACTTGGGTTACGGTCTCTCAGAGGATCTATGTCTTTCTTCAATTTGGAAGATACTTTCTCACTGTTCTAATTTTTCAAATACGTAAGGCATATGTTGGAGCAAACTCCTCGACTCATCTTCTGATCTGGCTCTGTAACTTTACTATCACTTTTAAAAAAATATTTATTATTTACTTGAGAGAGAGATTGCATGTGCACAAGATGAGGGAGGGGCAGAGGGAGAGAAAGAGTCTCAGGCAGACTCCCCACTGAGCATGGAGCCCAATACAGGGCTCGATCTTACAACCCTGAGATCATGACCTGAGCCAAAATCAAGAGTCTGACACTTAACCAACTGAGCCACCCAGATGCCCCTTATTGTTACTTAAAACAAACAAAAACAACCCCCCCCCCAAAAAAAAGGAAAGAAAACACCTCTTAGTGTTTCCTTCTGGGTCTTTTGATATGTTAATTATCTCTTCAGTTATATTCATTCTTCAGTTATATATTCATGTGTTAATTAATTTAAAAATGACCAGAATTTTCAGTTCCAGGATTCCTAATTGGTTCTTTTTTGTTTTCCCTGTTCTTGTGTCACAACCTATCTTTGAATTTCATGATTCCTTACTCCTTTTTCTTCTGTTATGAATATTACTTATTCTTCCATCTTTTTAGAATTTCAAAAGTACTTATTTTAAAAACCCATTTTGGAAGACTGCCTCAGTATTTGTATTTCTTTAAATGATAATTCACTCATTCACTGTGTTTACTGGCCACCTTTTATGAACTTTTGTGTCCCTCTTCTTGAGTAAGATTTTTCTTCTCTTTTGCTCACTTCCATAAGAGATGTAAGCATCAAGATAATTTAAAGATATATTTTGAAAGATTTTGTCCAAGAGGTGTTGAGGGAAGAACTCAATACATCAATTAACAACAGGATTTTAATCAGATTCAAATACACATTTCTAATGCCTTATTTGCTAAACCAGGCGGTGTGCAAAAATACTTTATAGCTTTCCCAGGTTAACATTCAGAACTTTTTTTTTTTTTTTTTTTTTTGGCAAGGTCAATGTTTCTAATTACACAGTCCAGAGATCAGCAAGCTATAACTCATGGGCCTAATCTGACCTACTACCTGTTTTTTTAAGGCCCATCAGCTAGAAATTATTTTCACATTTTTAAAGAAACCATAGAAACCATACGTGGCCTATAAAACCTCAAATATTTATGATGTGGCCCTTTACAGAAATTCCTGACACAGTCTATCATCAGATGCCATCCAGTAACTTTTTTCCCTGATTTTCAAAACTAGATTTTATTTGTAAGAGTAGTTTTATGTTCACAGCAAAACTGAGTAGAAGACAGAGATGTTCCATGTATTGCTTTGCTTGCCCCCCCCCCATTCTCAACATCCCCCACAAGGGAGGTGCTTTTACTACATGTGATGCATCTACATTGACCATCATTATTACCCAAAGACCGTAGTTCACATTAGAGTTCCTTCTTGATGTTGTACATTCTACAGGTTTAGACAAACGTATAATGACACATCCATCATCATAGAATCACTGCCCTAAAAATCCCCTGGGCTCTGCCTATTTATCCTCCACTCCCTGCTAGTCCCTAGCAACCACTAATGTTTTGACTATCACCACAGTTCAGCCTTTTTTTTTTCTTTTTTAACAATGTCGTATTGTTGGAATCAAATAGCATGAAGCCTTGACCAACTGGCTTCTTTCACTTAGCGATATGCATCTAAGGTTCCTCCAGGCCCTGCACGGTTTGCCAGCTCACTTTTTTTTTTCAGCACTGAATAATATTCCATTGTATATATCACATTTTATTCCCTTGGATTGCTTTCTTCAGTCTTGTCACTTTCTTCCCATTTCTAATACATATTTTGTTTAGTTTGTGCCTAAGTATTTCAGCTGGAGGTATGCTAATAGATATAGGGTTGTGTTTTAAATTCAGTTCTTTCAGATTTTCTACTTATGCATGTCATTTGTGAACAAAGATGGTTTTATTTCTTCCTCACCAACCTGTACACTGTCATTTCCTTTTCTTACTGCATTTTCTTAGACTTTAAGTATGATGTTGAAAAACTAGTGAGAGAAAACATCCTTGACTTCTTCCTGATCTTAATAGGAAAGCCTTGAACTCCTCACTATTAGGAATCATGCTAGCTCTCCAGTTTTGTAGATATTATGTATCAAGTTGACCAAGTTTCTCTCTATTCCTAGTTTACTAAAAAGCTTTCTTATGAATGTTACATTTTGTCACATGCTACTTCTACATCTTTAAACCATCCCAATTTTTTTTTAATATTATTTCTTTGTTTAAGAAAACTCTACACCCAACATGGGGCTCAAATTCATGCCCCCAGGATCAAGGGTGGCATGCTCTACCAACTGAGCCAGCCAGGTGCCCCTACCCAGTGATTTTATTTTTTAAAAATCTGGAGTGAATCTCAGAAATTAATCTTTTACATAAAAACCTCAGATGATTCTGATTCCTATGGTCCTAAAACCACAGTTCCGAAATACTCTGTCCTAGGGGGTCCATACACACTGACTTCAGGGATGCTGAGATTCACCAACCAACGTTTTCCCAACATGTTTATAATGGAATCAAATCATTCAAATACTTTTAATTGTCATTGATTCCAGAGCCCTGTGCTAATAGTGATCAGTTAATTTCTATGTGGGCCCAACCCAAATACCGTATATATAAGTACAATCTCCCTCCTCAGACCAAGCCTGAGAAAACCCTAACCCTAACTTTTCATTTTTTTCTCACATTGTTGAAATTTCAAACCATTTTTCTTTTTTTACTCCACTAATATCAGACTGAAGAGAGAAATTAGAAGTTATTGGTTGAAAAAAAGGTGAGTCATTGAATCAAGAATCTTTGAAAAGCACAGATAGGAAAATCCTAGTTGAAATAAATTCTTCAAACCCAACAATGTTCTTTTAGATAAAATAACTGTGTTCTACATTAGAATATCATTATGTTGTACACATGAAACTAATGTGTCAATTACACCTTGATAAAAATGAATGAAATGCTGCATTTGTCTCCGGATATAGTTTGGGTAGTGGGTTAATTAATAAAAATCCTCCCAGTTCTAGATGGTGGAGCCCCAAAACATTTTTGTTTTCTCGTCTCATTCTGGGTAATAACAACTGCTAGAAGCTTGTGGCCCAAACAGAAATATTTCAGGGCAAAGTTGTATCTGCTTCTTCACATTAGAGTGTAAAAGAGCTGCTAAAATTGTCTGCAGGGCTAGCTTCCCAACAAGTGAAGTCTGCAGATGACTTTTAGTTGGTGATGACAGCCCAATGCATTACTGCCATCCTGTCTCCTCCCAGAGACAGAGGGTCCAGGAACTAATCGATATAGAAACATGTGGTGAAATTTTTGACGTGCAGAGAAAACAGTTCAAATACTGAATGCAAAGGGAGGTCTGACTCTTAACAGTTTTGCGTCTTGGATTCTAATCTGATTTATTGATTTAACTGCAGTGACTCTACCTGACACTTTTTCAAATCCTGAGACAGCTTGGTCCCTTCCTGCCTCCAGAGTCTTAGTTCCTAATCATGCTGAAAAGGTTTTGTGTAAATGAGCATAAACGCCATTTCCCAGGGAAGAAAAGTAACTCTCCTTTGCTACTCTTCATTTAGCTACACGTTTCTTTCTCCCTGCTGAATATAAGGTACATTTTTCCACTTTAAAAGAACCCTTTCAAAATTTTGTTCTTATTCACTGTGGCAGAGAGGATTAAAGGTGATTAAGTGTTTCCATCCTGGGGTGCCTGGGTGGCTTAGTGGGTTAAGCCTTCAGCTCAGGTCATGATCTCAGGGTCCTGGGATCGAGTCCCGCATCGGGCTCTCTGCTCAGCAGGGAGCCTGCTTCCTCCTCTCTCTCTGCCTGTCTCTCTGCCTACTTGTGATCTCTCTCTGTCAAATAAATAAATAAAATCTTAAAAAAAAAAAAAGAGTTTCCATCCCTGGTTATAGCTGATAAGTCTATACTCTAGTAGGAATAAAATCTTAAATGGTTGCTATCATGCTGGCTTCCTACACAATACAAAGACAAACTGTGAACCAAATCCTTTTGAAGAATGGAAATATTTCACTAATTCTCCCCAAGTTATGCTCTTGGCAAAGCAAAATCTTTCTGTCACCAAACCAGTACATTTCTACTCCTTTCTAGGCCCGTGGCTATGTGGCATTGATAAGTAAACATTTTTTCGGATCTTGGTTCCAAGTGAATAATATGAGAGAGAGCATCTCATTATTTGCTTGGAACTGATGATACCATCTGTGTCTTGTTACCAAAACCATAAAACAGAAAAGTTAGGCACTTCACTGATTTACCCCTTTTGATTGACATTGAGGATGCTTTTAAAATTTTTCCCCAGAGAAAGTTTGTTTTTTGTTGTTGTTGTTGTTGTTGTTGTTGTTCTGTTTTGTTTTGAAGGTGTTGGAAGATTGGAATCTCTCCAGTCATGGTTTACAACCACATTCATTCTTGACACAGTGTCCACTGTTGTTTTCACGGCAAAATGGCAAAGCTGAATAATTGCAAGAGATAAGACATACAAAGCTTACAACATTTACTAACGACCCCTTTCCAAAAAAAGTTTGCTGGCCCCTGAATTAGGGTCCTGACTCTATTTGTTTAGGACGTTCTCTTGTATTCTGTGTGAACTTTCTATGGCTCCACTTTCTCATCTGTAAATTGGGGAAAGAAAAAGTAACTCTCTCACGGTGGTTCTTGAGAGAGTGAAAACAGATAATGTATTTGAAGCACTTAGCACAGGGTCTGGGGAATCAATCAGTAAATGTCTGTACTGTTGGGGCCGGAAGTCTTGTTTGAAGCTATCAGTTTGAACTATTTCTTGTAAAGCAGTTTGTATAAAGGACGAGAGAGTCAAACCCAGGCTCAATCTTTTTTTTTTTTTTTTTGAGATTTTACTTATTTATTTGACACACACAGATCACAAGTAGGCAGAGAAACAGGCTCCCTGCTGAGCAGAGAGCCCGATGCGGGGCTCTATCCCAGGACCCTGGGATCATGACCTGAGCCAAAAGCAGAGGCTTTAACCCACTGAACCACCCAGGTGCCCCGCCTCCCCCACCCCATGCTCAATCTATATGGCACAGGTTCTTACCTGTGCTGCCTTCAGCAACTTATTGCACCTTTATTTCTTATCTATACAATGGGAATAGAGAAATCTACCTTGGAGGGTAGCTCCACCAGTGAGCTACCAAGGAAGAAGGAAAACCAAATCTAAGTCTCCATGCAAGGTCTCCCAATGTCCAACTAAAAAAGACAGTAATGGAGTAAAAAGCCCAAACTCTGCAAAATCTAAGGGTGCTGGGGAAGAGATGAAGCAGATAAGAAATGTTAACATATATTTACAAGGCAGGAAGCAGATCATGAGGTGTAAATGATTAGAGGAGGCTGAAAACTACATGTGTGTGTTGGGGGAGAGATAAAAAGCAAGTCAAGCCCCAATTCAATACAATGAGAAGGCTGAAAAATGAGAGGCAGAAAGACTCTCGGGAAAGAGATGAGCATTTGTGTAAGAAGCTATTAGGGAGGTCCCGATCAAGATGGCATACATAGCAGGAGGGTCCTGAGTTCACCTCCTCCCAAGGACACACCAGGGTTACAGCAACATACACAACAACTCTGACAGGGACGTGAAGTCTCGCACGACTGCTCTTCCACAGCTAAAGGGTAGCAGTGGCAGAGATGTGGTCTGACTGGGACCCACACCCCTGGCCTGGTGACCCACAAGTAGGATGGGTGTCACAGGCATGGAGGTCCTCCCTGAGGAGCAAGGGGTTTAAGCTCCACATCAGGCAAACCACCCCTCCCCACCACCACTACCACCACAGAGACCTGTACAGGCCAGATAAGACTTCATAGATCTGGATTTGAACATCAGCAAGACTAATTTCAGGGACTCTGAAAATCAGTGAGGCTTACGTCTGGGAGAGCCAGTCCTATAGGAAACCTAGGCTCTGCTCTTAAAGGTGTGTATACAAACTCACCGACTCCCAGACAAAAGCAGAGAAGCAGCCATTTGAAAAGTACCTGAGCCATATGTGAAGGAAATTTGTTGACTAAATTTAGTGCCAGAGGAGGAGGGATCTGTGGGAAATTTCTCCAGGAAAGAAGTGCTGGTGGTCTCTAGTTCTGATACTCCATCTACCTTCTTAGCACCATCATACCACCCTAGCTTCCTCGTGGACCCACCAGAGCAGGTATCTCTCCAAAGTGGCTCCTTCCCCACCAAAACCAGCAGGCAAGACTGGCATCCTCACCCAAAGTGGTTTCCGCCACACCACACCCGGGAGTGGCCTCCACGGGGACAACACACCCCCAGCTCCCACTGGCAGCAGTCTCAGCCAAAACGAGCATTTGCCACCCTCCCACCACACTCCACCAAAGTGGCTCCCAATGACCACCCCCCTGCCATGGGTGACCTCAGCTGGGACTAGAAACTCCTCCCCTCACAAAGTGGCTCCTGTCCTGGGGGTAAGCTGTATCACCAACATATCTACAGCTGTCATAGCAAGGCCTTGCAGCTAGTAGCACCAGGGGTGAGCCCCGCCCACCAATCAGCTGTCAGGAGTAACAGCCACCCATTAAGGCCAGCCAGGCTGGGTGCTAGCCACACCTACCAGTAGACCTTCAGCAGTCATGGCCCAGCTATAACAGTAGGATGCATGCAACCCACACAGGGACAACCCTGAAGTATCTAGTTCTGGTGACCTAGGGGATATGTTCTTCTGGGTTCCCCAGGATGACTTCTACATAAGTCCACTCCTTTAAGACCAGGAAACATAGCTGACCTACCTAATACATAGAAACAGAGTTAGGCAAAATGAGATGGAAGAGTATGCTCCAAATGGAAGAACAAAACCAAAACAAAACTGAGATAAACAATCTATCTGATAAAGAGTCCAAAGTAATAAAAATGGTCCCTGAGTTCAGGAGAATGAGTGGACACATTGACAACTTCAACAAAGAATTCAGAAATTAAAAAAAAAAAACTCATCAGAGATGAAGAATATGATAATGGGGAAAAAAAAAACACTAGAAATAATCAACAGCAGGTTAGAGGATGTAGAAGAAAAGGGGAGTAATCTGGAAGACAGGATAGAGGATGTAGAAGAAAAGGGGAGTAATCTGGAAGACAGGATAGTGGAAATCACTCAAGATGAAAACAACAACAACAAAAAGAATTTTAAAAAATGAGGATAGTTTAAGTGATCTCTGGAACAATGACTGTACTAACATTCATATTACAGGGGTCCCAGAAGAATAGGAAAAAGAAAAAAGCAAAAACTTGTCTGAGGAAACAATAACTAAAAACTTCCCCACCCTGAAGAGGGAAACAGACATCCAGGTCCAGCAAGTACAGAAAGCTCCAAACAGGATGAACAGAAGGAGATCCAGACCAAGATACATAATAATTAAGGTGACAAAACTTAATTATAAGGAGAATTTTTAAAGCAGCAAGAGAAAAGAAAACACTTACAGACAAGGGAAACCCCTTAAGGTTACCAGCTGGTTTTTCAGCAGAAACTTAGCTGGCCAAAGGAAGTGACATGATCTATTCAAAGTGGAGAAAGGAAAAAAAAATCTCCCAAGAACATTCTACTGGGCATGATTATCATTCAAAACCAAAGAGATGAAGAGTTTTCCAGACAAAAGTTAAAGGAGTTCATCACCACCAGCCTTACAAGAAATGTTAAAGGGACTTCCTTAAGCAAGGAGAAAAAAAAAAAAAAAAAAGGCCATAACTAGAAGAAAATTATGTGGAAAAAAAAGATCTCCCTGGTAAAAGCAAACAGAGAGTAAAGGTTGTGGATCAACCACTTTAAAGCTAGTATGAAGCTTAAAATACAAGAGTAATACAATCAGTTTTATCTATAAGTAGTTAAGGAATATGCAAAATAAAAAGATGCAAAATTTGATGTCAAAACATAAAACCCTGGAGGAGGAGTTAAAATGTAGTGCTTTTAGAATGTGTTCAAACTTAATGGACCATTGACTTAAAATTGACTGCTATTTACATAGGGTGTTATTTATACATGAATATCACTGGTAACTTCAAACTGAAAACTGAAAATAAAATACACAAAAAAATGAAAAGAAAGAAATCCAAACATAACACTAAAAAAAAGGCATCAATCACAAGTGAAGAGAGGAAGAAAAGAACTATGAAAACCAGGAAATAATTAACAAAATGGTAATAAGTATATACCTACCAATAATTACTTTTAAATGCAAAATGAGGGGCCCCTGGGTGGCTCAGTCAGTTAAGCATCTGCCCTCGGCTCAGGTCATGATCTCATGGTCCTGGGATCGAGCCCCTCTTTGGGCTCCCTGCTCAGTGGGGAGCCTGCTTCTATCACTCCTCCCCATTCATACTCTCTCTATCTCCCTCTCTCCCTCTATGTCTCTCAAATAAATAAAGAAAATCTTCAAAATAAAATAAAATATATGCAAATTGACTAAATGCTCTAATCAAAAAGAGAAAGGGTGACTGAACATGTAAAACAAGAACCAAAATTGTCACATTTGCAGATGACATGAAATTATATACAAAAACCCTAAGATTCCATTACAAATCTATTAGAATAAATTCAGTAAAATTGCAGAGTATAAAATTAACATACAGAAATCTTTTGTGTTTCTTTATACTGATAACCAACTATCAGAGAAATTAAGAAAATAATCCCATTTATAATTGCATTAAAAACAATATAATACCTAGAAATACATTTAACAAGGGGATAAAAGACCTGAGCTCTGAAAACTTTAACATGATGAAAACAATTAAAGATGACTCAAATAAATGAAATAGACACCATGTTCATGAATTAAAAGAATATCCTTGAAATATTTGTACCACCCAAAGCAATCTAAAGGGCCAATGCAATCCTTATCAAAAATATCAATAGCATTTTCCTTTTTTAAGATTTATTTATTTGGGGGGGGGGAGAGAGAGAAAGCATGAGTTGGTAGAGGGCTAGAGGAAGACAGAAAGGAACAGAGAATCTCCAACAGACCCCCTGAGCACAGAGCCTGATGTGGGACTCAATCTCACAATGCCAAGACCATGACCTGAGCTGAAACCAAGAGTTAGACACCTAACCACTTGAGCCACCCAAGCAGCCTGGAAAAATACCAATAATATTTCTCACAGGACTAGGACAAAATAATCCTAAAATTTGTATGGAACAACAAAAAAGTCCTGAATAGCCAAAGGAATATTTTTTTTCTTCTAATTTTTTTTAATTTTTAATTTTTTTATGTTTTTATAAACATATAATGTATTTTTATCCCCAGGGGCACATGTCTGTGAATTGCCAGGTTTACACACTTCACAGCACTAACCATAGCTGTGGTTATGTCCTCCCCAATGTCCATTACCCCCCCCCCCTCTCCCAATCCCCCTCCCCCCAGCAACCCTCAGTTTGTTTTGTGAGTTTAAGGGTCTCTTATGGTTTGTCTCCCTCCTGATCCCATCTTGCTTCTTTTCTTCTTTTCCTACCCCCAAACCCCCCATGTTGCATCTCCACTTCCTCATATCAGGGAGATCATATGATAGTTGTCTTTCTCTGATTGACTTATTTCACTAAGCATGATACCCTCTAGTTCCATCCACATTGTTGCAAATGGCAAGATTTCATTTCTTTTGATGGCTGCATAGTATTCCATCGTGTATATATACCACATCTTCTTTATCCATTCATCTGTTGATGGACATCTAGG
>PISX010000415.1:165541-290040 GCA_004024625.1 Mellivora capensis | reverse complement strand
GAGAACTCAGAGCAGAAACACAGCCCACTGGGCCCCTGTCCGGTATCGTGTCCCGGTCCTTTGCACCTTTCTTTGTATTTGAGCTGTTCCACGGGTCTGCATCACAGGAAACTGAGAGCGGTGCAAGTACTTCTCATCCGTCCGGTTGCCAACGGGTTTTCTCTGGTGAAGATGAACTTGGCAACACCCCCCCCCCCCCGCCGCTGACCCTGCGTCGTCGCTTAACGAACGTGTTTCCGCGTTCCTGGGTGTTCTCCTTTGAACCAGTCTTTAATCCCTATTGGTCCTCGGCCGTCGGGGAGTTCGACAAATACTTGACAGTCGACACTTTGGCAGGACAGTGGCGGGGGGGGGCGCGCACGGCAACACACGCGTCCCGGATAGAGGCCAGCTTGAAGGGTGTGCCCTAGAGCGAGAGCCTCTTATCTTCCTGGGGACACTTGTGCAGACCCCACAGCCCTCCCGGGAGAGGCATCAGGGGCTCTCTGTCCTTGGAGAGGGGTCGCCTCCAAGAGCATCCTTTCTAGACTCCCTGCCAGCTGAGCCCTGCACGCCGGGCGAGGGTCTCGCTGTGACCCTTATGGCAGAGGAGCCAAGGGGCGCTGTGGGGACTCCCCTGCAAGGACGCCTGTCACCCCGCCAAAGCCCCACATCCTGAAACCATCCCCAGGAGGGGGTAGGTCTCAAACTCTGCGTTTCAAGGAGAAGCCCCCACACATTCAGAGCTCACAGGCACCCGTGGCCCCCCAGCCCTTCCGCTTCCCACCGGGGAGCTGAGATCGTGGGGTCAGGTCTGCAGGGACAGCAGGTGGCGTGGAAAGTGCTGGGACTGGAGGGCCAGCTCCTCCTTCACCACTCCCCGAACCTGGCAGCCCCCGCCCTCCTCCCTCCTCCCTCCTCCCTCCTCTCCCTCGCTTTCTGGAGCCCCGGGAACTCGTGTCCCCTATCTCCCCGACCCCCGCGGCTCTTCTGTTCATTCCTGGGACCCCCTCCGGCTGCGTCCAGTGTGTCCCGGTTTTCCCGGTGGTATCCAACTACGCCAAACGCACCCATACATTTTGCTTATTGTGAGTTTTTGTTTCGGAATTTCCTTTACTGTGAGTTTTATTTGTCTGCTGCAAGTCCTAATCTTGTCCTTTTCTGTCTTCTGTGTCCTTGAGCAACGTCACAAATGTCACTTCGACATCTCAGTGCGGGAACGCCCGTGTTCCGAGATGTCACCCGGCTGCTCTGCTGTTCTCTCTCAAGCACACGCTCATCCCCTGTGAGCTCGTGTCTTACTTTTGACTCAACCTTCTATGCAAGGTTTTAGAGAGAAAATTCGGGGCCAGGATGGTGCAGTCCTCCCGGGGCAGGCAGCGCGCCGAGGGTCTGCTGCGGCTCTCATCGACTTCTCTCTCCTTACTCGACTCACTAAGAGACCACACCACAGGTGTGACTTCTCGGGGGGTGGGGGGGGGTCTCCGCTGACAATTCACGGTCACACACTGACTGACCACAACCACGAGATCAGCGCGGATGTCCCCATAGCGCAGAGCTCTGGGCCGAGACGCGTGTCTGGACTCGCCCGTCAGGGGGGCATCGACACCGTTCTGGGCCACGTGTGTTGGGGGCCACGTCCCGTGGACAGTGGAGCCTGGGGGAACGTGGCATCCACATGCCAGTGGAATCGAGGAAGGCTGTGTTTCTCCCCTTCACAAAGTCCTGGGGGACAGAACAGATGGAAGTGGGGACTTGCCCTAAGAAAGACCCGGCCTGTTGCCAGCAGGGCCCCTCCAGGCAAGGTGAGCACGTGCCCTCAGAAAAAACTGGGGCCATCCCCCAAATGAGGCCGCCTTGGGTTCCAGAGCATTTGACACAGCGAGTGGCTTCCTCTTGGTTCCAGGCTAATTAAAAGCCACTCAACTCTGGTTCCAGAATTCTTCCTTCTAAGGCTTCTTGGAGATAGCCCTCGTCGCGTCGTGCAGCGCTCCCAGCATTAGAGAAAGTGATGCTTTTTTCCCACGAGACCAGGGCTGGCTCCGGGCTAGCGGGACCCCCCATCCCACTGCACCCGACGGATGGGATGCGGGACTTCCGTGCGAGAACCAAGCAGCCCCAGGCAGAAGGGACAGCCTGTCTCTCGGAGGGACATGTGGGGCCTGTGGGGTCATCATCAGGGCCCCGGCTCAGGCCTTGCCTTCCAGGAATGGTGGGGGCTGTGGTCCCCACATCCCGTCCAGGCTGCTTTCTGCCACCTGCCGCCTGCCTGGCGACTTTATCTCCCTGAAAACTAGCCCGTTCTACAGGGAAGTATCATATCACCGTGGGTTAGGTCTGCTGACGAGAGCCTCCAAAAGCCACTGTTTGGTTCCAAATTACGTGAATACTTGTTACTTAGACAAATCAGATATTTGCGAAGCGCAAGAAAGAGGTGGGGACCAGAGGCCTAGGGCCAGAGGGTCAGAGGGCCAGAGGGCCAGAGGGTCAGGGGACAGCGGTCATCGCTTGTCTAGCAGAGAGAACGCTGGCAGCTTCTGAACGTACATTAAAACGCCCGATAATTTTCCAATGTCCTGAGTAGTTCTGGCCAAAATGCAACTGACCACTCCTCGGCGCTGGGGGCGAACAAACGGGAGGGAAGGTGAAGACCCTGAGCCGTGGCCCCGATGCCTCGGGCCGCAGACGCGGCAGTTCTCTGCCCCAAACACGGGTCCGCCGGAGAATCACGCAGCGTCCTCCGCGAACGAGGCTTCAGAAGTTTCCGGCCTCGTTGTGGTCCGTTCGCTCCATTAAAGACCGGTCCCCAGATCAGGACGTCCACGGCCCCGCACACGTGGGGCTCGGCTCACGGTGACGGGAATTCTGTCGTGAAGAACCTTCCGGGTCCAACGGTCTCTGTTTCTTTAAAATACACTGTAGTTTACAAAACCCAGCTCGGTTGCAGAAGCCCCGACTGTCCGTGGACTCGGACTCGTTATTGCTTCTTCCGTTTCAGAAATGATCGCAAACGCCCACTGGGTTTGTAGAGCTGTCCACCGCCAGATCCATTCTGACCGGGAGCCTCAGGGACGTGCCCACTGAGCCCCACGGCGACAGGGCAGCAAAATGCTAGTGATGAAATGTCACGGAGCTGCACGCGGCCTCCGGAGACGCCACGGGCATCTGCGCCGCTCCGGGGGCACCTAGTAGGAGGCTTCCTCTGGTTTTGTGTGCACGATAGTCGTTGGATGAGTCCCAGGAATCAGGGAAACGGCCCGATGGCTTAGAACGTGACTTTGTTGCTATTATAGTCTCACCAAAATGCGACGTTTTGTTCTCCTCCCTCCCCGGAGACAGTTCCGTCTTCTACTGGCCTGTGTGTGTGGTTATCCTGCCACACAGCATTCCCAGGGCTGCTGGGAATTAAGGAAGCCCCGGGCCCCAGGCTGTGTTCTCCATGCGGCCCCCGCCTCTGCCTGGCGGAGGACTGGCCATGAGCATGGCATTGAGTTCTCGCTGTGCCCTAGGAGACTCTCAGGACCCGTCCCCACCCCGATCAGCCCCTGGCGAGGTCCAATGTCACACCCTGCTTGCCCCCAAGCATCCACTGAGCCCACCATCACGGACCCTACACCGTTTCCTGCACCGCACCCTCCGAGGCACCGACCTGGCAGAAATTAGGGGCCATCCCCCAAATGAGGGTCCAGTGGGGA
This sequence comes from Mellivora capensis, assembly GCA_004024625.1. Classification (NCBI taxonomy): domain Eukaryota; kingdom Metazoa; phylum Chordata; class Mammalia; order Carnivora; family Mustelidae; genus Mellivora; species Mellivora capensis. The sequence goes on along the minus strand of PISX010000415.1, from coordinate 286,366 downwards.
ATGTCAGGGTCACACGAAGCAGGAGCCCGATGGGGGCACTGGAGGCGCTGGAGGGTGGCTCCTGCAGCCTCCAGCATCTGCCGCCCTCGGCCTCCCCCACACACTGTCTTGCCACACACACCCCACAACTCAAGCCCGACAATACCACGTGTGGGTGAGCCCCACCGACCAGAACACTCGCCGGTGGTGGGGACGTCACATGGTAGGTCCACTTGGGGACATGATCTGGTTGTTTCTTATAAAACCAAGGGTGCCCCTACCGGGAGCCCATCAAGCCCACTCCTGGGGTACTCACCCCAGCGAGGGTGTGCGACAGGCTATGCCTGTCAGCTGCCCGCTGTGAGCCGCAGAATGTTCATAGCAGCTTTCCCTATGGCGGCCCACCGCCGGACGCAAGCCAGGAGGGCAGAGGCACGCAGCACGATGGGTTCGCACCACAGACGGTGCGCAGAGAGGCAGGCACACGTGTTGCCCGACGGCCCGTTGATACGGTGCTCCTGTTAGGGAACTGCCCCCAAAGTGCCTCAAAACAGCAGTGAACATGATCTCACATGGTTTCCGTGGGTCAGGAATTCGGAGGCACACCTCGTGGGTTCTGGCTGGGTGTCCCTTGCAAGGCTGCAGGGCCGTGCTGGTCAGGGCTGTGGTCACCCAAACTCCAGATGGGGCCGGCGGACCTGCTACCGGACGGTGCACATGCGGGCTCCGCGGCGTCGGTTCCCTGCTGCGGGGTCCCACCCCCTGGGGGCTGCTACGCCATTCCCACGCTGGCCACCGAGATGCACCTTGCTCTGCATGGGAGGGAGCTGCAGGGCACGAACAGCGGGAAGCAGGGACTTGGGGCCCCAGGATGCTGACTGCAGGTGCGAGCCATGCGAGTCCGCCCGTGGGAGTCTGCCAGTGGGCAGGCTAATCCAGTGTGAACCCGTGTACAAGAACAGCTGCTCGGGGGACGTGTTTACCTGGGGCGACCTGGGGGGCGACCGTGCAGACCCCCATGCGCACGGGAAATGACCCAAACCCTGAGGATCTGTGCCCTTGATCTGGACTGCAGCACACTTCAGTGTGAGCTAAAAATGGAAGCACAGAGCGTGGCAGACCCTGAGATCAGGGGCACCGAAGCAGCCAGCCCCTCCAGGAAGGGGGAAGCCTGCAGGGGCATTTGGGGAGCCCTCAGCTGCTCCCGTCCGCACCCCCTCTTCCAGCCCTGCTGACATCCGGCCTCCACCACAGACACCCTGCGCCACGGGGAGTCTTCTCCCAGCCTGGAAGCCAGAGTTCTGACGCTGAGACCCCGCTCCCCCAGAGGCTCGGGGGGAGGGGGTGCTTCCTGCCTCTTCCAGCTCCTGGTGCTCCAGACTTCCCTGGGCTGTGGCTGTGTCCCTCCAGCCCCTGCCTCCAATCGTCACGTGGCCTCACCCGTGGGTGCACCTGATCTCCTCTGCCTCCCTCTTATGAGGGCACCAGGGGACCAACGGAGTAATCCAGGATAATCTCCTCCCTCAAGATCCCTAACTTAATCACATCTGCTAAACCACATTTCTCCTATTTAAAGAAAGGTCACCTTCACAGTTTCCGGGGATCAGGACATGGACGTGGCCACCATTGACAGCCTGCCCCAGCGAGGGTGTGCGACAGGCTGTGCCTGTCAGCTGCCCGCTGTGAGGCACAGAAAGACGCCTCTGCCCAGATCAGAAGCACTGGGACCGTTGGAAGGACATCAGGGAGTCACCAGCTTTCGGGAAGGCTGGAAAGTGAGGTTTAGATGCACACAAGGATGCTGGAGGCAGGGTCCAGCCAAGGACTGGGTCCAGAAGCAGGTCCTGCCTCAGCCACTGGACCCTGAGGGCCCCTAGGGACCTGGTCACCCTCCCTGAAATGGATTCTGCTCTGCATCCAGATCTTGGTGAGCTGGGGTCCACGTCTGATTTCTGGGAAGCCCTGGCCCACGAAGGACCCTTCATGGCAGGAGCCCTGGGTGGGAGCTTCCTGGACCAGGGGCACGTGGGGTCCGGATACCAGGTGATTTGGCTCAGGTAGGGGTACGTCGTGAATGGAAGAAATAAAATCCACAAAAATATGAAGATTCCAGGACCCCTAACCTGCGGGACCCCAGCCGTGCAGCAGGGAGGAAGCAAGCGAGGGAAGTGTCTCCAGGGAGCTGACATATCCCAGCCGCCACTGGGTCCTTTCCCCGGCTGGCCAGGTGTTACCTTTACTGGAGCTCACGTCTGTATGTCCCACCTCCACTGACCACTGACCCACAGGAACCTGAGTGGTGGGTCCAGGAACCCCCAGGCCACGAGGATATAGGAAGAAAGCCTCTGCTGTCCTGGTTTCCACTTGGGGATGCCTTTGCCAAGGGCCCTCAGGGCTGACCTATGCAAAAGCAGAAAGGGGATTGGATGCAAGAAAGACAAAATGACAAAGGACTGCTACAAATGTCGAGGTCCCACCAGCAGGCTCCCCACAGAGGTGGGAAGTAATCCACAGATGGCAAGAGCTGATCTTCGAATGATATGCTCTGATCTGTGGGTCCCGTGTCACATGTTTCTAGTGTTGGCTTTTCTTTTACTATGAAAATCATGAAGCTCGTGTCCCTACTGATACATGTCTCTGGGGATTTCCAGAATGGCCACCTCGAGGCCTTGGAAATAGAAACACACTGTGTGTGACAAGTGTGAGCCAGGACGACAAGACCCTGGACAGCTCCAAGGCACCGAGGACAGGTGACAATCGGCAGCATTGGTAGTGTGGATGACTACTGTCTCAGAAGGAAGCAGCCACCTCCTCCCTCATCTGTAGAACAGAGGGCACCTTTGGTCCCTTTGGTTTCAATTCACACACCTTTTTTCTGTGTATTAGTGAAACATGACAGAAAAAGTAAGTTCCAAGACATGAGCCCTTAAATAACTGGACAGGTGTACAATGTTCATGAACGGAAAGGCTCGCTTGTGTGAAGTGTCAATTCTATAATTTCATTGTAACCCTCATCAAAACCTCAATAGAATCAGATCTCCCAAAATCACATGGAAGAATAAATTACAAAATAACCAAGAAATACTTGACAAGAGCAAACAGGAAGGGATGAGGGGTACCCCACCTAGAACTCAGAAGTTTGTAAAATTTTAGAAGAAGCATGGTCAAGCAAATAGGGAGGCAGGTCTATGTACGTGTATGAATGTATTTCTTGATTTTCATGACTTCCAAAGCCATGGAGGAAAGACAAATTGCTTAATAAATTATATTTGACAAATGACTATACATTTGGGAGGATAAAAGTACATCCCAAAGATAAACTTTAAGGCCTAAACACTGAGACAACTACAGATGTATTAGAAGTGAGTGGAAGACAGTCGGCTTATGATCTTTGGGAATTAGGTCCTTCTTAAATGGGATACAGAGAAAAGGCTTAACAAATAAAACAACAGGTCAAGTTGACCACCCGGAAATCAGAAACTGCTAAAAGACAGTAAGTAAACAGACTAGGAAAATTTGCAACATACACGGCCATCAGAACTGTTACCCAGCATAAGTAAAGAACTCTGAAAACCCGACAAGCAGAACAGACATGCAACAGGAAAACAAGTCACAAGCAAACAGTTCCCAGAGGAGGGCCTTCTGACGGCTGATGGCAGGTGAGGAAGTACTCAAGCGCTCTATGAAGCAACAAAATTAAAGTTAAAATCACAACTTTTCATAGCTCAGATTGCAATCACTGTGTCTTTTCTCAGAGGCAGAGGAGAACGGGTCCGTGGCAAACCCCCAGCTGTGCAGCAATATGTGTCCCTCCTTGTTCCGTACAAGAGAGTCCCCAGTGTTTAGCAGGACAAGTTCGTGTCCTAGCCGCCCTGCATCCGCTTGGCCCCGGGGCAGGGTCCCGGGCAGAGGCTCCAGATGGGAAGGAAGGATGTGTGTCTCCAGGCAAGTGTCCTTAGGGGAGGAGGACGCACATTCTTTCCTATTAGGGGCTTGTTTCCGGAAGGACATGAGGGCTGCGTCTCGAACACAGAACCGACCTTCCAGATGACAGAGGCACAAACGGAGGGGCAGGTCCCCGCCCGCCCGTGAGCCACCCCAGGACCACCCACCAGATTCTGTTTCTGTAAGTTCTCGTTCTTTCTGGTTTTGCCCACTGCAGCTGAAGCCAGTCCTCACAGCCGCGGCTACAGGCTCTGCTCTCAACGTTGCCGGGAGTGAACATTTGGGGGGCACTTGGAATTAAATTTAAAATGGAAATAGCAGCCTCCTGGTCTTCAGCATCCCCACTTTCCTGCCCTTTGTCATGATAGAAATGTCCTTGCGGAACCGTCAGTGCCAACAGCAGACGTGGCCATGTGCGGCATAGCCCACTTGTGAGCTCACGCTGTCCGTGGATGGGAGACGTCCAAGTCCAGATCCGGGCTTGGCCGTGGGTGGGGCAGCGGCCGCCGTCAGGATGGCTTTCACAGTAAGTGGTCACGGGGGCGTCCGATGGCGCCTCCAGAGCGGCGTCCCACACGTGGTCCGTGGGTGGGCTAATAGTGGCAATGTGGACGGGGAGGGACAGCAAGGGGGGGTCCCCTCGGGACCTCATGGAGGAGCCACGCCGGATGGGGCCCCTCCCCCGCTCAGGCATATAAGCCTCGGAACGTCCTGGCATCCCCGCCGCCTCCTCCCATGAGGAACCAGGCAGACGCATGGGTCTCAGCACGCGCTCCCGCGCGGACGCCGAACACGGGTGCCCAGCGATCTTCTTAGAGCTGCGGGAGGCTGGCCCGGTCCTGGGCTGCCACGTGCTTTTCAGGCAGGACAGCCTGATAATTTCCCCCTGAACTGACACGTGAAAGGGTCCACGAAGTCAAATGATCTCTTCTCCTAAACAGAGCAAATCACGTCTGGAGACAGAAGCCGGGGGCCCGGGACAGCCCTAACCTTGGGACCCAGGCCAGCCCTGGGCCTGCCCCAGCACCACTGCCAGCGGCGCCCGCGGCCTCGGGTTCTGGCAGGAGCAGGCCAGACCCAGTGGCCAAAGCCGGGACCTGGAACCACGTCCAGTGGGAGAACAGAGCCGGCACTGAGGCTTGGCCGGGGCTGTGGTCCTGTCTGGTGAAGGCAGCTCGAGGCGCCCACAGTGGCAGAATACCCTCGCTGGGCAGCTGCAGCATGTGCTCACGGAGCGGACCCAGATTCTGGCCCCTTTTGTGCAAAGATCAGCCAGATCTAAATGAAACATTCAATGCGACCAGAAACTCCCATAGGACCCCTCCTGGGACAGAGTCCCTTCGTCCCCTTCTTCTCCATATCTTCCATCTGTCACCTCCTGGGCCCCCACCCTGGCCAGAGCTCTGTCTTCATGGAGCTTATGGCCCCATGGCCAAGGATGACTTGTCCACGAATGAGGTGACATGGGGGATGAAGGCCAGAGGAGAGGGAGGGCAGACGGTGCTGATGGTTCAAGAGAGAGGACAGTGCCTGGTGCTTGAGAGGAAGGGGGTCCCGAGGGAGCTGGGGCGGGGGGAGGTCTGCCCGCATGGGACACCGGGGGACTCTGAGGGACAGGCTTTCAGTAGGTGTGGCTCTACCAGCTCCCTCATGGACAAGGGAGGTGTGTGTGACGAGGTTGGGGACACAGGGATGGGACCGGTCATGGGAACCACACAGGCCTAATGATGCGAGTCCTGGAGTGTTGTCAGCAGAAGCCACAGGCGGCAGGAGCAGCTCTCCGGGTGGGAACGGGTGGTGGTGACACTCGGGCGGGGGTCGGACGGCCCCTGGAGCCTGCACCGGTGCAGGTCGAGGCTGTCCACACTGGCCCACTACAGGACAACCTTCTGAGGGTTTCCGGAAACATGTTTCCCTTCTGGAGTAACCGCAGCAAGCGGACGCCCGGTTTCACGCTGAAGCAACAATCCCACGCGTGCGTGCGATGAGAGTGCGGCCCCTCCTTGCTCCCTGGCCGGGTTATCAAAGGGTTAATGTCCTGCACCCTCCTGCACCTGTCCCAGGATGAGCAGCTAGTACGGGCTCTGCCCCGTAGTCGGGAGAGGACCCGCGTGCACAGTGTTGTCTTGTGCCCTCCAATCTGCGCGTCTTATTACAACTGAAAAACTAAAAACTGGGGGAAAATACAACTTGCATATTTTACCCACCCATCCCGTGGTTGTGCCCTGGGGCCCTGGCGACCCGGGGACACTCCTCAACACTTGTCGGGCGTGGTTGCCCATCCACCTCGCAGCTGAGCCCGGGCGACAGCACTTGGCCGGGCAGTTAGGGGATAAAGCAATTTGGCCGCATTTTCAGAAAGTCTGGGTTGTGTCCTCTAGAAAATGAAGGCAAAGTTGCCAAAAATTCACAAAGTTTGGTACAGGTCGGGTGCCACGGACGGGTCTCACTCTCATGCCGCTCCCCATCTCCCCGTGGGTCCCACGAGGGGCTGCTGTCCGGGCACAGTGGTCCTGGGCGTCACGTGGGAGCACGTGTTGGCCACGTGCAACGTCACCAATCCGTAGGCCCCCGGGATGCGGGCGCCGGTCCAGGCACAGGGACAATATTGACTCAGAGCTGAGCAAACAACGCCATTGAGAGAAACAGGTTTGCTTTCACCCAGAGGGGTTTGAAATCACAGTAATTTTAAAGCAATGACAGGTTTCGAAATGGTTATTTAGGTGGCATGAGAGCAGGAAGTGCAAACATCGTTAAAATACGGTTTTTTTAAGAGAACTTTAAGATGACCGGTGACGCGCACCGGCCGTTGGTGCCTTTACCAACATAAGCAGACCTGAGGTCAAAACCAGAGCCCCGCGGGGCCCCGTCGCCACCCGCTGGGCACCACCACGGGGCTCGGCCAAGCCCACCACGGAGCGCAGGCGCTCCCTCCCTCGACCGGATGCCGCCCGGGGGGCTGCGTGTCCTGCATGTTTACCGGCCGATCCCTGCAGGCACCACCGCCTTGGCCTGCACAGCCCCTTGTCAGCGGCACTGGGGGCCTCCAGCTGCGAACGTTCCAACTCGTGCGTTTTGGTGATCAGCCTCCGCTCATCTTTCTACCGTGTCCCTAGTTTTGCTTTTCCAGAATGTCCTAGAGCTGGAATCACGCAGTGCGCGGCCTTCTCGGGTTCTCTGGCTTGGTAACGTGCATTTACAGCTCTTCCATGGTTCCTGAGTTTTCTTTCCATCTTTGTTCATGAGAAAGATTGGTAATTCTCCTCTCATATTTTCACGAGGTTTTGGTAGCAAGGTCGTGTAAGTGGCAAACAAAATCTGGGAAGTTTTTTCTCCTTTCCTATTCCCTGAGAGAATTTGTTTAATATTTGCGCTTTCTCAGGTGTTGGGTGGGTTACACCAGTGAATTCACGTGCTGTGCCATTTGCCCTCAAAATACAGACCCGGCTTCTTTCACAGACGCACGTCACTCCCGTTTTCTTTTTCTTCTTACGTCGGTGTGGTAAATCGGTTTCTCACTGTTGGACGCGGCCCGTGCTTTTGCTTCATTGATTTCTGTCTCTTTTTTTGTTTACTTGCTCCTGCTTACTTTGTATTTATTTTCAGTTTTCTAACTTTCCCAAGAAGACACTCAGATTATTGATTTCCAAACATTCTTGTTTTCTAATGCATTTAAGGTTATAAATTTTCCTGTAAGTATGGCATTAGGTGAATCCCACCATTTTGTTATGTTCTGTATCATTCAATTCCAAATAGTTTTAAATTTCAATCATTTTATACTTTGATTTCTTCTCTGACGTATACGTTATTTAGAACAGTATTGGTTGATTTTCAAATATCTGGAATATTATAATATATTATGAAAATAATATTATTTTCATTAATAATAAAATTATTAACATATAATGTCAATATTATTTTCATTAATTATTTTCATTAATGAAAATAATATTATTTTCATTAATAATAAAATTATTAACATATAATGTATTATTAGCCCCAGGGGTTCAGGTCTGTGAATCATCAGGCTTACACAAGTCACAGCACTCCCATAGCAAATACCCTCCCCAGTGTCCATAACCCAACCACCCTCTCCCCCTCCCCCCGGCAACCCTCAGTTTGTTTTCTGAGATTAAGAGTCTCTTATGCTTTGTCTCCCTCCCGACCCCATCTTGTTTCATTTATTCCTTTCCTACCCCCCAGAACCCCCACTTTGCCTCTCAACTTCCTCATATCAGAGAGATCATATGATAATTATCTTTCTCTGACTTATTTCGCTCGGCATAATACTGGAGGGGTGCTTTTTAAAAATTTTTATTTATCTATTTGACAGAGAGAGAGAGATCACAAGTAGGCAGAGAGGCAGGCAGAGAGAGAGAGGGAGGCAGGCTCCCTGACAAGCAGAGAGCCCTATGCAGGGCTCGATCCCAGGACCCTGAGACCATGACCTGAGCCAAAGGCAGAGGCTTTAACCCACTGAGCCACCCAGGCGCCCCGTGGATGGGTGCTTTTTGAGGTGAGTTTTTGCTATTGATTTTTAGCTTTACTCTCTTGTAGTCAGAAAATGTTTTATTATTTTAATTTCTTTAAATATACGGGAGCTTGTTTTCTGGGCCAGCCTATGATCCATGTTAGCAAACATACTTAGCGAGAGCACGTGTCCCACAGGCTGGCCGGCGATGCCCCACAGGGTCAACTAGACGTGTCGTGGTGCCTGACTTGTTCCGGTTATGCTCAGGTACAGGGAAAGGCACATTCAAACAGCCGACTGTGGCGTGGGTTGGACTAGTTTTATTTTGTTGATTTTTGCCTTACATATCTTTGAGGTTCCGTTATTAGATGCGTCCAATTTAAAACTGTTAGGTCACCCTGGATGGACAGCCTGTCTTCGCGAGTCATCCCTCTCCGTCCCTAGCGCTCGTCCTCACAGCAGCGCCTACCGAACCGGACACTCTCTCCGCTAACCCGCTTCCTGTGGTTAAAGTCTGCGGGGCACCACTTACTTCTATTCTCTTACAGCCTTTTCAAGCCTGGTACTCCTAGCACTAATTTAATTTGCATTAATGTAAGATAGGATTTCTGATAAAATCCAGTTTCAACCCACTCTTCTGCCTCCTTTCCGTCGTTACACCACCACCTCTTTGCTGCTGTTTTCTCTCTACTTCCCTTCCGTTGGATGAAGCAAACACTTTCGTTGTCGCGTTCCACTTCCGTTGGCCTGTGGTTGTGTGAACCGCCCCGCACGAGGCAGCTCGGTGCCAACTGGCCCGTAAGCGCTCTCGAAAGTCAGGTCGGCTTCACAGTTCATGGTGCCTGTCCATCGGTCTGTCCCGTCGGTATCACGAGAGCCCCTTATTATCTTGGTGGTGTTTGGGTAACAATGTCTTCACCCTAAAGTGTTCCCAAATGAACGTGAACAAGAGGGAGGAACTCTTCCCCCACCGGGTGGTGGGTGGGACCCGCGGGGCCGGGAGGCGGGCAGGGGAGCGTGTGGGCGTCCTGCCCTGTCTACCGCGCAGGGGGTCTGATCGGGCAGCGGGGGACCCCAGCAGCGCCGCAAGGCCTGGAGGGGCCGAGCAACGGGGAGGTGGTACGTTCCCCTTCACAGCCCGTCGCGGAGGAGGGGCGGTCTCGCACGTGTCCACGCTCCCGCTGCGGAGTCGGGGACACGCGGCCTCTGCTGCGGCCAGAGACGAAGTCGTGGAGTCTGTCGGTTCTGAGGGCTGATGCGTCCCTCGAGCGGGTCACCCAGATCCCCGGGTGTGCTCAGCCGTGCTCCCCGCCGGGCAGCCCCTCCCAGCCGTACTGTGGTCGCCGGCACCGGCCGAGCAGCTTCTGCCAAGCCTGGCGCTCCAGCGCTCACGGTGGCACCCGGGGGCGGGCCCACGCGGCGGCTCCCGGGCGTCGGGGCCGTAAGAACGGGCTGGGGGTGACTGTCTACAAGGCAGAGCCCCGACACCACCAGCCACAGAGCACCGTCAGGGGGCCCGGGATTCTCCATTTCTCAAACACTGGGGCTCCCAGCCTGCCCGTGAGACCAATAGACTGAAAACGCCCCATTAAATAAGTGTCGGAATCGATGTGGAGGGAGTAAGCCTTTTGGATTTTTAAAGCTTCTGTTTGTGAGTGAGTAATTTTTACGGTAAAATAAATGACCCGTATATCCATTCGTTAGAAGCGACCTGGCAGGAATTCTTCTTGGAAGCACTTAGTTGCTGATTTTGTTGTTGTTGCCATCTGTCCCGTAACGTGATGAAACCAGCCAGTGTTTTTTTCAACAGAATCTGTAACTCAGACTCCTCATGATCTAAAACCAGGTCCCCAGGAATCCCCCAACAGCAAAGTTTCCGTGGGACTCACAGCCATCGTCAACCGTACGTGGAGCATGTCTGAAGGGTCCCTTCTCCCCAGTAAAACTCATTCAGCAGCTTCGGCTTCTCTTACTGCAGGCCGGGCCGTGCCAGCCACGGAACCAGAGCCATCCAGGGGCCCACGCAGCGAGCAAGGGAGCGCGGGCCGGGGGCGGCAGGCCAGGCGCAGGCCCTCCACGGACTGGACGCCGCCGTCCAGATTGGGAGGACCACCTGCCTCCCGGAGCCCCTGGATCAAAGGCTGACGTCATCCAGAAACAGCCCCACACACACACACCCAGGAGGTGTTTGACCCAGGCTCCGGCCGCCCCATGATCCAGTCAAGCTGACCCTTAAATTAACCACCACGGTAGCGTGTGTTTTCACAGGTGTAGGAGCCGGCTGTGAACCCCGGGGGGAGCAGAGGTAGGAGCCGGCCGTGAACCAGGCAGGAGCAAATCTGCTCTTACGCCTGAGTCTTCAGACGGTCTCGTGGGCAGCGGGCTCCCCGGCTTACTGCTTCCCCTCGTGGTCCTGCGTGGTCCTGCTTCCGGAATCTGATGCAGGGCTTTCTGAGCAGGGTGGCCCGGGGCCCCCTCCCTGTCTGCCCGGGAGGAACCAGCCTTCTCCTGGGGGTGCTCCCCGGTCGTCTGGGCCCTGCCGCCCCATGTCCGCTCCTCAGGGCTCTCGGGATAAAGGAGCGGCCACGAACGTGTCCTGTGTCGCTGAAGGAGTTCTGAAACGCAGGTCCCTGGCGTGGGGGGTCGGGGGTCTGCTTGTAGATGAGGGGAGGGTGCCGGATACCTCCTGGTGAAGGTCAGACCCAGGAGTAGCCAGCTAGCACTGTGTTTTGTCTTCTTTGGAAACAGGCTCAACTTAATTGAGCGGTTTTGTAGTCGAAGGAAAGGCTGATCTGTTTACATCCCTGTGGCTTTACTCTAGTGAGAGCCAGCCAGCCCGTTCTCGCAATCCGCAGCACGCAGCCCCCCAACGCCCCCCCAAACACTGCATTAATGCATTTTAAGTAGCGAAGTGACCATCCAAAAACACAAAAATGCAGAAACCAGGGCTGTCGGTTGGCTGAAATGGCCTCGTGTCTATAGAAGGGGCTAAGATGGGAAGGCCAGACCCCAATCTGCACCGCTCTGGCCACCCAGAAATGTCCATGACGGTGCCACAAAGCGTTGGTTTGCAGGTCACGAGGTTCGGACGAGTGGGTGGGCTTGCAAGCGCGACAGGGTGCGGAGAGGCGCCGACTCTCACTGTCCCATTCCTCCCCACCTGGGCCCTAACCTGACCACGGGCTCCCCCATGACAGGACAGCTTCTCCCAGGAGATGCATCCAGCTGGGTTGGACATGTCACCTAGCACAAAGTACAAGGGGGGCCAGGGCTCAGCGGGGCCCACAGGGCGGGACGGGAGCAGACACCCCTCTCTGGGGCTGCCCTCAGACAGCCGGGAGCACGTCTCTACAGAGCCAGCAAACAAGATGGCAGGCAGACCCCAGCCCAGCACCGGGGGCCCGGGGAGCACTAGCCACTCCCTGACCCTCACTCCGATCTCTGTGGCACTGCAAGTGACAGACCACAGTGGAGCCAGGTGGGGACCATCCTTCACCCGGCAGGATTCTGCAGGCCTGTGTCTGGCGAGCACAGTGCCAGCCATGGGCTCCCGGTTCCCCACAGACATGGCTGTGGTCAGCTCACTGCGCAGGAGGGCAGGCGGGGCGGGGGCAGGAGGCCTGCTGTGGGCTGTGGAGAGGGGCTCATACAACACGCGATAACCCAGATCAGAAGAGAGAGACGACAGAGACGCTGCAGACCAAGGACAGACAAGAGACAGAGCCAGATCGCGGCCACAACACGCAGGGTCCAAGCATCTCTGCGGCGGCCCAGCAGCCACACCTCGGTGCACCGTGCCTGCCGCGGGAACAGCGTGGGCAGCGATGCCCCCGGGGTGCCAGGTCCTAACCCAAAACCCACAGGGGCTCTCCTCGTGTCCACACAGATGTCAGCAGTTGGGTTGATCAACACCCGGGAGGCGAAAGCTGCTTCCAGGACAGAGGACTCCCGGTGAGCAGAGAGGCCACACCGTGCTCGGGGCCACGAAGTTCCCTCGCCCACGTGTGGGCTGCGCACGGGGACCAAGAACGGAGAAGCCCCGAACACACCTCAGCCAGAGGTGAAGCTTGACATCAACCACGGCTTGTCCTCCACAGTTTTCCTCCCAAAACCCACAACCCACCAGGCGTGTCCCAGTTGAGGGACATTCTCCAAACCACCTGCCCAGTCCTCCACCAAGAACAAGGCAAATCTGAGAAGCTGCCATAGCCCAGAGGAGGCTGAATGTCACGTGGGAGCTTGGGTGGGTTGCTGGGGCGGAGGGCAGACCCTGGGTAAAAACTGAGGAAATTGGAATAAATAAGCGACAAGAAATCCCTCTTGGCTCACAGGTTGTGACCAGTATCCCACAGCAACGCAGGGGTGGCCCTGGCTGGCTCGCAGGTGCTAGGGAATGCCGTGCCCACCGCCCGCGTTCGGAGCCGTGCCCTCGCCACCAAAGAACCAGAAGGGAAAACGCAGAGGACCTAACAGGGCTCCTGCGGGAGGGTCCCAGTGGGGACCTGCCGCGTCTTCTGGAGGACGGCAGCCAGCAGGCTTTCCGAGGGGCGCCCCAGGCAGGGCTGTTTGCTGCAGAATCTCCGTCTTCCTTCACCCCCTCGCCTAGAAGGAGCAGGATAACCCCTCCCCCTGCACTGTTGGGGTCCCCACAAGGTAATTCTGTAAAACGCTTTGCAAACTCCAACACTGCTCTGGTCATTAGAACCACGTGATGATAAAGTTCCTGGTTGAAAACAAAACAAAGTGCAGAGCCCGTGGGGTACGTGCGGAAGCAACATGCCCAGCTCTCATTTGGGCCTAACAGATGGGCCAGAGTTTCCTAAATTACAAATCTTTCAAAAATCAGCTTTGTCTCAGAAACCACTTCACTGTGTTTCACGTCCAGGCTCAGCTGGGAGTAAAGCTGTCACTGCACCCAGCGGTGGGCATGAGTTTTGGGGACTGCCCGAGGACGGGGCTGCGGGGACAGGAGGATCCCTCCGGTGCCCACACCACCTGCTTGGCCGGTGGCACCGAGGTGAGGCGGCTGGGCAGACACGTGGGACAGAGGGACTGAGTCTGCTCGGGGCTAGCCCCTGTCCTTCCCGTTCACTTGAGTAGAAGTGGCCAGAGGGAAGTCCCAACCCCAGAAATCTGGTGGGCAGAGTGAGTCACCCCCAGGCAGGCCAGGCTGCACCATGACACAGCGTGTGGCTGTGACGGTGGCTCTGGAGAAGGAACGAAACGCTGGCACTCACTCCCGGCCGTCTTCGAGCACAAGAAGGGAGGGGGCTGGCGGCTCCAGGTGTGGCGTGAACTCGGTCTCTGAGCTCCCCTTGTCCCCAGAGGCTCCACGGGACGGGAGAAGTCAGAGGGGGCCCTGGGATGGCAAGGGAGGTGGTCTCCACGGGGGCTGACATGGGTGCCATTCAACCCGGGCCCACGGGGGACAGAAGGCAGTGTGTGCTGCAGCGCGGGGTCCTGGGTGTCATCAAGGACACTGAGCCCTGACCGCCACACCAAGCCTGGCACCTGAAGAGGAGGGCAGTACCCCAGGCAAGGAAGGCATCTGGCCAAGTGCCAGGGCCGCATTAATCCCCATCGGAGGAAGGAACGGGCAGGAAGGCATCTGGCCAAGTGCCAGGGCCGCATTAATCCCCATCGGAGGAAAGAACGGGCTTTCGTCATGACTGACGGCAGCACCCGTGCCCGAGGCCATGCTCCTGGACCCAACAGACTGAAGGATCCGTGTCCCAGAATTTTCTCTTGGGCTCACTTCCACAGCGAGATAACACTGCCACTGGGTCAGGAGTGGGAATTTCGGGCAAATCTCTGTGCACCTCCTCCGCACGCTGGTCACACCCCGCCTCCTCAGCCCCCCAGCAGGACCCCCAGACTCAGCCCCGCACTTTTCTCTGCTCAGGGGTCTTCCAGTTCCTCCAAACACCCCCGAAGTGAAGCCTCATCGGGAAGCCCAGAGTCTCAGCTACGAGGCTCCGAGCTGACAGGGACAGCTGGGCGCGCTCAGGAGACCTCGCAGACCCCTCGGGGCCAGGAGTCCCGGAGCCTGTGCTCCAAGTGGAACAAAGGGGCGATGTCCCCACCCCGCAGGCAGGACGGGGGAGCCCAGGGAGGGGCGCAGCCATGAGACAGCCTCCTGCCTCCGTGCCCGCAGCCGAAGCCTGTCCCGCAGCCTGGCCTTGGGGGTGGGGAGCAGGCTGCGCCTCCCTCCAGAGACCCTGCCCTGGGGGGGCCGCCCACCACGCAGCTGGCTGGGGGGAGCCTCTCCGGTGCTGTGGTGCTGCTAGCCGCCGCCCACTGGCCTGCTCAGGGTGCCAGGAAGAGCCCTCCCAGCCTGGACCTGCTCTCCCTTGCAGGCGGACCCCATTTCAAGGGCCGTCGTGCCCTCGCTCCTGGGGTTTCTGCTGGGGTCAGCCAACGGTTGCCAGCCGGGCCCCCCCGTCCCTCGTGTGACGGAGACCTGCACAGCCCTACCCGGCGCCCCGGCAGGTGTGAAAGCCGGCCGGCAGGCTTAGGTGGGTGCCGATCACAAGGGCTGAGCCAAGACTCCAAGTGCCTCCTGCTTCAGGCTGGTGGGAGCGGCCTTGAGCATGTGCGGGCTTCAGGTCAGACACGCCCTGGGGGCCGGGAAGCGACAGCACAGCAGCCCACAGGGTGCCCCGGGGCCACGGCGCGTCCGCCCGAAGAGCGGGGTGTTGGGAGGGTTGGGGGCGTCCCCTCCTGGGTGTGAGCAGCTGAGCTGCATCCCCCCAAAAGATGTGTTAGAGTCCTAGCCCCCAGGCCAGAGTGCGGCTTTAACGGGTCCCTATGGAGCCGGCCCAGTTACAGTGGTCACGAGGGTGGGGCCTGACCCACCAGGACCC
The DNA here is from genome assembly GCA_004024625.1 of Mellivora capensis. NCBI lineage: Eukaryota > Metazoa > Chordata > Mammalia > Carnivora > Mustelidae > Mellivora > Mellivora capensis. The sequence continues at coordinate 271,108 of PISX010000415.1, read as the reverse complement.
GTGTCCTCCCGACGCAGACACGTGGAGGTGGCGGTCGGGGAGGCGCCCACAAGCCACACACACAGAGGACACCAGCAGCAGGAGACAGGCCTGGACCGCGTCCCTTCCCAGAGAACTCAGAAGGAGCCGACATGCCAACTCTGACCTTTGACTTCCCGCCTGCTGACCTCTGACCCCTGACAGAACAAATGTCTGTAGTTCTGAGCTGTCCCACCCGCGGGTCACCTCCGACCTGGGCCCAGTGCCTGGGGCCAAGGTCAGGGTCCCCACAGGAAGTGACCCCCACGCAGCATGAGTCCCCAGCCTGGGACGCTGGCTGCCGCGCGCAGACGGCCGCCTGAGGCTCAGGCAGTCACGACCCCAGAGAGCCCCGCTGTCCCCCCTGCACGGTGCCCGCGCGCGCGCCCCAAGACTCTTGCATCGTCGTGAGCTGAGCACAGAGCTCCGCACCGCGCGGCTCGTGTGCGTGAATCCTGAGTGACCTGGGCCCATCTCCTCGATGGGCTCATGAAGAAGCCCTAGGAAAACAGCTTCCGACACAAGTCCACCGTCCAGCAAATACCCAGAAGGAAAAGTTCTAACTCTCTGAGCTGTGTCCCACCACACTGACTTGCTCCCATGTGTGAGAGCCTCCTATACTGGCAGAGGCAGGGGAGGAGGAAGTTGGGGCCACGGCTGCCACCTTCCCCGTGGCTTTCTCTCTGCAAAGACACGGATACTCAGGCTTGAAGCCACATCTGCTGTGTCTTGTCATTTCCATATAACATTTTCTTAAGAATTGTCTGTATCGGGGCGCCTGGGGGCTCCATCTGGGAGGCGTCTGCCTTTGGTTCAGATCATGATTCTGGGGTCCTGGGATCGAGCCCCGCATCGGGCTCTCTGCTCAGTGGGGAGCCTGCTTCCTCCTCTCTCCCTGCCTGCCTCTCTGCCTACTTGTGGTCTCTGTCTGTCAAATAAGTGAATAAAATCTTAAAAAAAATTCAAAAAAAAAGAAAGAAAGAATTGTCTACAGCATAGACACTCCACAGAAGCTTAATTTTGAAGGGCTCCACAGGATTTCGTGATTCCATTTTCTGTTCCCTTCTCCATCCCTCCTTCTGCTTCTTCTCCGTGTAGGGCCTTTGCACAGGCTCTTCTCTCAGTGTCCATCCCTGAATCATGTGAATACCTCCTCGTTGTCCCGGACTCACAGCAGTGACCTCCCCCTCAGGGAAGCCCACCCTGACCAGTCACACCTGTATCAGACCCTCCCTTCTGAGCCAGAGATTCTTATGGTTACTGAGGGAGAGAAGTCAGGAGCAGCCTGAGGGCCGTGGGGGGAGGGGGGAGGAGGGACAGGGCTGGAAGAAGTCCAGTGTCCCGTAATCCCACGGGAGCTCTGCGTGGGAACGGTACCCCAGAGGTGGTCCTGGCTGAGGCCCAGTGGCCAGGCCTTTGTATCCCAACACACTCAGTCCTGGGCATCTCCAGAGACACATGGTCCACTCTGCACAGCAGTGCACGTGGGCCGGGCACGGGGGATCCGGGTGGACATAGCGCCACCTTCCACGAACCCCGTAGACAGCGAGGGACCCACGTCCGGCGTGGGCTCAGCTCACCATGCACATGAGGACGTTCCCCAGCCGATCGCGGAGAGCAGGGTCAGAGTAGCACAGGCCCGGAGGCAGGATGAGGCCCCACGTACCTGGGAGCCAGGCGGTCACACCACCATCCCCCCACGGGCAGCACATGGAAACACAGCTTCCTTGCCGTCACATTTCGGTCGGGAGCTTGTCGCCACTTTCTCGGTCCGCACCGTCCTTGGTCTGGGGCAGGAGGATCCCGGGAGTGAGGCGGGACTGGACGTGAGGCTGCAGTCTGTGAGGTGACCCCTCGGAATCTAGCCCCCCCCACCTTTCTAAGCCTCCAGCTTCTCTGTAAAATGTGCCGGGACACAAGCCTCTGCACCCCGAGGGTGGTTCTGTCAACGGGAAAGGTACGGGGCAGCAGATGGCAAGCTCGTGTCCTCCACAGATCAGGTCCAGGCTGTGCTGGGGTCCCCAGGGGGCGGGACAGGGTCCTAGTCTGCTCAGCCTCTGACAGTCATCCGGCCCCCGCGACCAGCCCGACACCACCCACCCCCCCGGGTCACCATCGGCAAGTAAAATGACCCTGTCCCACCAGCTCGGTGCCCAGCTGGTCCAGCTACAACCCAGACTCTCCCCCATTCGTGAAACCCCCCCCCCGGTCCTAAATCACCCGGACCCTGACCGTGCCCTTGGAGTGACCTGACCCTCACGAGACTGGCTTCACTCGCTCACGGGAAGCCCGGGCAAGGGCCCTGGCGTAGCTTGTGGACGCTGCTGGTCGCCTCACTGACGCTTCTCTTTCCCACGTGTGACGTGTCACGTAGACCAGCCCCTTAGGCCACGGCCTGTGGGCCCCACTGAGCAAAGAGTGACAAGAGAGCAGGCGAGTCCTACTGAGGCAGGCGGAAGGTGTGGGAAACCACAGGCTGAGCATCCAGGCTAACCTGACCCGCTGTGTGCAGGGGAACACTCGAGAGACGTTTCCAGGAAGGATCTGAGAATCGACGGTAAATATTAGCTCAGTGTGTCACACCCCAAGCAGCCGTGCCACAGATGGCATCAGAGGATGTCCCCTTGCTGGAACCACGCTCTTGGTTCTGAGTCGGGGGGGCGTCCTCCAAGAGCAGCGGAAGAGCGCCGACTGGCCCCCACTGCCCTGAACCCAAAGCCAGGCGCCGGGGTCCAGGAAGCCGGGAAGAGGTGGCTGCGAGGGACGGCTGGGCTCCAGGTGCCAGAGGCGGTCGTGGGACGGGGTTCCCTCCACGTTCACCCACTGAACCAGAATCGGCGCTCGGCTCCGCCCCGCCCACCGGGATGGCCTTATTAAAGACCCTTCTCTGCCCGGGCGCCCGTCTGCGATTCATCACCCCAGCCCGGTGCGCAGGGACCCTTTCTGCTCAGAGCCCGTCATTGCCGGAACAGAGGTTTCTTGTTGCCCTGAGCTCTCCAGCGCTGAGTGATCTCGCTCCATAGAGCGAAGACGCCGGGCCACCGTCCGGCGGGGGACAGAGGGATCTGTGTGTCGTGTTGGGTCAACAGCACAGCACAGCCACGGCGGGAAAGGGGGACAGCCGTTCATAAAACTCTGACTCGTGTGAATGGGGTTTCTTTTTCCAAAGCCGCTGAAACGTCGGTCCGCGCTGGAGGCCCGCGACCCGCCAGGGTCACGGCACTTAGATTGAAAGTGAAATCATCACAGAGTCAGAAGCGAGGATAAACTGTTTTCTCTCACCCTCCGTTAACGAAGCTGAGTGCGATGACAGATCAAATCCGCATTTGGCTGAGAACGGTCTGTGCCGAGTGTCGGCCTGGAAGGATCCCTGACACCGTCCCCCGGAAAGAGCGTCTCCCAGAGACGCCGACGCGGCCAGAGCACGGCGGGGCGGGCGCGGTGCCCGATCTCTCCAGCTCCACCCCGAACCCGGGGGCTCGCCCCCGGAGCTGCATCTGGGCCCAGATCCGTGGCAATCCCGTGAGCGGTAAAACAACTTCCATTTAGAGTAACACTTCCAACCGCAAAAGTAAAATAAAACTGGAAAGCTGAAATTAAACGTGTAAAAACCAGTTTCCTTATCAAACAAAACAAAACTAAACGCCTAAACTTTCAGTTCGTGAGCGAGGCCTCGCGAACGTTCTCCTCACCACCTGCTCCTTGCCCGCCCCTCCCCCCCAGCCCGCTTTCCCAAGCAGACCCTGCCCGGCCCCTCGGCCAGTGCCCAGCCACGGGGACTTGCCGCCAGCCCCGCTGAAACTTTCCCCTGAGCCACTGTCTCCGCTGGGCAAGGCCGGTCCACCCACCGGCCTGGGTCTCTGCTGGGAGCATCTCGGTGCTTCTAAAGCAAACCCGCATTCAACGGGGCCCTGGGGCTGTGTCTTGGTGCCGCCGGCAGCAGGGCCTTTCGCTCCTGGCTATGAGTGTGACAGCATCGGGAAGGCCACAGGTGACCGTGCAAACAGGTTATGCCTTCCCCCCTTGATGGGCAGTTTTCGATGTTCTCAATTCCAAAATGAAATCGCCCCCTGGGGGACACTCTGCCTTTCCCAAGCTCCAGCCCACATGGGCATCTTCTCTCCGCGTGTTCGCCACGTGGCGTGCGTCCTCCGGCCACAGCCTGCTCCCGTCCTCTGCCCGTTATTTTGCTGTTCGCTTTCCCGCAAACTCTGCGAAGCTCTTCACGTCATATGCATCGTGACGTTCTTTGTAACTATCCTGTGCCCACTTGTACCATGTATCACCCATGGCTTACGTAAGACTTTCACAGCGCTGTCTTGTGGATGCGCACCAATATTTTTCTGTACAACCTTTTAGTGGGCTTCGTGGGAAACCTGTCTCTGTCCCAAAGTCATTATGATAAACTCTATTTTTTAGCTTGAAGACTACACTGTCCACATCTAACCCCTCCTTCACTCGTGGGGTTCTCTTCCTGGGGTAAAATATTCCTAAGACGGTGCGACCAGCACCAGACTCTCCTCTCCCCAGACCAACTCATTCATTTTTTAATTCTTCTACTCCCCAAATGTTTACTGAGCATCTCCGAGCTGCTGCTGTGAGCTGCAGGAACGTGCGGGTAAATGGAATAAGTGAAGCCCCTGTCCCCGGGGGGCTGACCCCGCAGAGGAGGCTGGCAGCTGGACAGCATCACATGGGCGGGGAGCATATCTGGAGACCGGAGCCAGGAGCTGCTCCTTCTGGCCACAGCCCACCAGCAGGCTGCGGTGTGACGGCGCGAGGCCTCCACACCAGCCGCACGTCAGCCCCGGTTCAGAGTGGACGTTGCTGTGACAAAAGCAAACTCCCAGGTTGTAGATGGGGGTGTCTGTGCACGTGGGAGGGACGCAGATCAGCAGGGACATGCTTCTGGAGGTGTGGACGGGGGCAGGTGGCAGGAGGGTGGCTCTGAGGACAGCCCTGGCCTTGGTCCTGTTGGGGCCCCAGCGGGCAGGTTTCCCGGCAGACTCTTCCCAGGCACGGCCAGGTACAGGCGGGCGCCCCCCCGGTTTGCAGTGGGAGGGCCCGGTTCAGATCGCACACTGAGGGACAAGTGGGACGGGCCAGGGCTGGGGCCGCACTGCACAGCCCCCAGTGGAAAGGTCTCAGGCTAACTCGTGGAACCAGAGAAAAGGCCACTGGCAGGGCCAGCCTGGTCCAGCCCTGGCTGAGCCAAGACAGGACGGGCCCCCCCGTACCCTCATGTGCTCCTCACAGGCTGGTCCTCCACCACGTCCAGAGTGTCCTGACCCAGGTTTCCCACGATGCCATCGTCATCACCCCCGCTATGCTTCTCCCAGTGGCACCTCAGACTTTGGTGGAAAAGCCATCAGGGCCATGTCCCCACAGCCGGTGGCGGAGGCAGGCTTGACGGAGCCTCGTGCAGCCGTCAGGTGGGGAGAAACCGTGTGGGGGACAATCAAGTAAGAACTTGCGACGTCGACCAAACGATAACGTCTCCTGCTACCAGAAACCGCCTCACTTCTGAGCTGAGACAGAAGTAGATAAAGGGGTTCGGAGAATCAGGTTTCATAAGCACAAGGAAGCTGCTGCACACGGCTCGGGGGGCTGACGAGGGGAGGCAGCTGTGAAATGCCACAGACAGAGCTGGGCCAGCCTGTTCTTCCGCAGGCCTCGTCGAGAGTTTCACATCTGAAGGTGGAAGACGATTCTAAGAGGAGTGAAGACAGCGCTCAGCAAGCCCTCCCCCGGCGCCAGACCCGTCCTGGGCACTCCACCTGGGTTCACTCTCCCAACCCTAAGGAAAACCTCCCATAAGGGTCAAGCTTTCCCCCTTGGCTGTTTCCCTGTAAACAGCCAAGGGGGGAGCGGGAGGCAGAGGGGAGCAGAGCCCCTCCCAGGGTCACGGCAGAACCGTGCCCGTGGCTCCGGTCCACGGCCTTCTCGTGTCATGGGATGTAACCTACGTACTGGGGAAACCGTGGCCTGCGCCAGCCCATCCCAGCCCCCAGCCGCAAGGACGGTGCGGGTTATAAGTAGCTGAAGTGGGACACGTTTGCCAGGTCAGAGGGGACCAGCCCAACAGAGCAGCACGTCGGCAAACCCTTGATTTCTGGCTCGAGGAATGCCCCTGCACAAGGATTTAGGCTCGTTCCGGGTGATCGGTGGGGAGCGCCCTAAAAAGACACAGTGAGCCAAATACACACCACTTCAGTTTTAACTACACAAACATGCCCAGGGTCAAGGACCACACACCCTGAATGTCCTTCCCGGACACAAATCCCAGCCTCCCTCTCCTTGTTCTAGGGGACACAGCCTCGCCATGGAGCTTTACAGTTAAGTAGCTTATAAAAGGCCCCTGATCCAGTACGAGTTCTAGGCCTCATCAACTCAAGGTTGAAAATATGTACAAGGGTCCTCTTATGACCCATATCCTGAAGTGAGAGAGCCGGATCAGGTGATTTCCAGCGTCTGTTACGAGATACCACGAGCTTTCGCCCCGAACAGCTTCCCTGTTTGCTAAAGCAAGAACCACGGGTGCAAAGCAGAGGGGCCCCAGGTCCTGGGCCGCAGCTGGGCGTCAGTGCACACGGGGCGTGGTGGGCACAGGGGCGGGTGTAGCCACGAGTCCGCGTGCGTGGGTCCGGGTGCAGCGGGGGGGACAGGTCCATGAGCAGGCACACGTCTGCCCACGCCATCCACACCTGCCGTGCCACTCACCTCGGAGGCCGAATGAGACACGGGAACCCACCCGGCCGTGTGAGAGGCTCTGCCCAGGAGCCTGCAGCCACCCAGACAGGGAGGGGCTGGGGAGGGAAGAGAGAGGGAAGGGCAGCAAGCATCCTGGTCCATCCGGCCCACCTCCACACGAGGCACCACGTCCTGCTAACCCAACTGGCTGTGGCTCTGGGTTCGGTGGGATACGCCCCCGCTGCAGGGGAGGACGTTTGCATCTCTAGGGAACTAATTTCCTCCCGGGCCTCTTTCCAGACCGCACGTCCTCCTGCCCTGGGACCCTCCCGGTCCTCCCACAGGACCCGCTTGGCTCTCCCTGCAGCTCTCCGGACTGACGCAGCCCCAGGGCTGCAGCTAGCTGCCCAGCAGGCCGGGGAAGGCCGTCTTTACCCCACGGGACCACGCGCTTCTCCACCGATAAGGACGTGACAGTGCAGGCCGGGAGAGCCAGTGGGCTCACAGGCCCGGCCGGGCTGCCCTCCTTACAGTGACTCTCCCCTTCGGGGACTTGGCCTCCACCTCGCTAACCAAGATCTCTGTCCTCGCACACGGCGGAAATAACTCGGCACAGCACTTCGCAAAGCCAGAGTCGCTGTAAGCAACTGTCCTTCGTCAAAGACCCCTCCTTTGAGAATAACTGTTTTCATACTTGTGGGATTTTTGACATTTCAGGAAGCACAAGCACATGGAAACATTTGTTCTGCAAACTGAAGGTGTGAAGAAAGACGTGTTCGAGCACGAACAACTTCTCCTGGGCCTCTGAATTGCAGACCTCGCTGAAATGTTGACGAAGGCCACGGACAGTCTGTCCAGATCACGGTTTACACTGAGGATCACGTCTTCCACGGCAAGGGAAGTGGAAAACACAGCTACGGGAGGCGCCGGGCGGCCGGGCTTTCCCACCTGCAGGCCCCGAGACCCGACCCCCCGATAGTTGAAATCTACACACGAGGTATAAAATGCCGCCCAGTATTTTGAGCCTTATCTGATGTCAAGCGTCTACACATGGGAGGGAAGTGGTTTTACCTGGAGCCCGGAGCAGCACAAACACCTCTCTGGGGAGGGCAGCCTGCAGAAATGCATGACCACGGGGCAGCATCCACCCGGAAGTCTGGACCCACGAGCAGAAGGAAAGACCCCCGGACATGAGGCCAAAGCCATCAGTGGCCCTGGTGGCGATCTGGTGGGTCGGGTGGTTTCTTGTGCCTCAATTTCCCAATCTGTAAAATGGCCCCAATTCTCTCACAGAAGGTGTCTTGGAAACTGTTCTGGTCCAAACAAGTTAAACGTCACGTTGGACGCACATGGAACGCACTGGTCCCCCGAGAGCCATGCGCACCCCGGGGGAGAGGGTAACAGGACGCCCGGGTTCTACCAGCCTGACTTTTGGCTCATACTTGAAGACAGTGAGGAGGCAGGAATGCAAGTGTCCAGGCAGAAGAAACAGCAGGTGAGAGAGACCTGAGGGTTGGGACGACACCTGAGGGGGGGGTGTGTTGCAGGAAGGGACAAGCTAGAGGGGTGAGAACTGAGGCCTCCAGCTTTCTCCCCAACGGGAAGGGTGCAGCCAGCAAGCCAGGAGTCTGCTGGCCTGTGGGAGGGTCGCTCTGAAGGTCTGCCCTAAGGAAGTCTTTTTATTTTGAGCTTTGACTCCTGGGACCTGCTGACCCTGGAGGCGTGGCCTTTCCCAGAGCTGGCTGACTCACATCCCCGCCCCCCCAACCAGCCCAGACAGAGACCACACCCTCCCCTCCCCTCCCCTCCCCTCCCCTCCGTGGCCGCCCCAGGGCAGGTGCCAGACCACTGGGGACAGCCCCACGGGCCCGTCAGCCACTAAAGTACTCGCACCAGCCATCGCTAAGCCTGGTTTTCCTGCTTCCTCTGCTCCCCTGTGGAAACCACAGTAAAGGGTCTTGCCACATTTTCTACCCGCTCCTGTGACTTCCTGACAGACCTGGTGCTTCCCAACCCCCGTGGCACGCATGCTCCCTGGTACCAGGAAACTGTGAGCAAAATTTCATCCTCCGTGCCTTGTGCACACCTGTGCGTCTCACCACAGCGCACGAAAACAAATTCCAAGTGCCCTCCCAACACGCTCCTGTGAAAATGCACACTCCATGTGCTCCGGAACAAAACTCCCGGGGAAGTCCTCGCAACAGGACAAGCTCGCGCTATAATCCGGACGGACACATGAACTTCTGTGACCCGCTAGGACAATTCTTGAAAAGAGGCAGCAATGGAATCCGCCCTACTGGTGACTAAGGCACGTGACTCCAGAGGTACAGCAGTTAGAGCAGTGTGAGGCCGCGGGGACCAACAGACCCGTGGAAGGAAACAGAGCATCCAGAAAAGCTTCATCAGTCCTTGTGCTCGTGCCTGAGGGAGCCACCGTGGGGAGGCAGGCTGCTGGGTGGCGTCGAGAACACGGGGTCCCAGTGCAGACGAGAAAAACGCATCAGTGGATTAAAAACACCACGAAAGACAGAATGAAAAGTATCAGAAGAAAATGGAGAACTCATCTTCTTGGAGAATCTGTACAGAACTCTAAAACTCAACAAACAGACCAAAACATACAGCCCCACGCCAGCAAGCAGCCCCCCTCCTGTGTTGTCAGTCCCCCTGGAGAAGGGGACGCTCCACCTTCCTAAGACAGAGGCAAAGCAAGAAGAAGGAGCCACAGGGACAGGGCTAGGGCTTCCCAGAGCCCGGCCACCTGCTCCGTGCACCAGGGTCTGTATTCCAGAAGATTCCTAGAGAACTGCCGGGGATTTGCCTTAGACGTTCAAGGTCCCCGCTGGTAGTTTCTCCAAAACAAGAAAGACAATTTCTTACAACCCCTTGCCCAATACCAACTTCTCCTTGTCAAGTTTCCAGAACACTCTATGACTTCTAGAAAATTCCATCACAGGATTGAAATTGAAGCAAAGAAAGTATAAAGCAGTGCAAGCCCTCCAACTTTCCTGGACTCACCCTTCCGGGCCCTGCACTCCTCACCTCTGCTCTCCTGGCTGCTTTCTGCCTTTGTCAACCTTTCGGGTTTCTCCAGGGCTTTCCTTGTTGAGAAGGATTTGCGAACCCTCTCCTTGCTGTCCACCCTTCTTGGCTCTCACTCTGAATAGCTCTTTACCCTGTCGCAGCAGCTCCCAGCTGGGTTCTTGTGCCTGTGATCAGAGCAATCACCAGCTGAATGCTCAGAGATCAGCCGCGTGCTGATGGCCACCAGGCGATGGAGACAGTCCCCGCCACAGTCCACCAGCAAGCGAAGCAAGACCCACCGTAGTCCCCAAGGGCCATCTTGTCATCACACACAGCAGAGAAGGTAGGTACTGTGCTAGTTGCCTTTTACGGATTTGACAACTGAGCCTCGGAGGAGAGGTCAGCTGCCCCGGTGTGGCGTGAGGCTTAGAAAGGGCGCTGGGATGTAGCCTTGCTCTTTCCCTGTCTGCATGGACAAGGCTGTATCAGACGACCTGGACCACTGCTGACCCGCGGGCCTCTCTTCTGGCTCCCCAGCTTTTCTCTGTCCATCCAAACGCAGAAGGGCCCTCAGCAAGGCGACACTTCACCATATCAGCGGGCAAGGGGACGAGCCAGGTTATCAGAGGCTCAGGCAGGGACACGGCTGGGGACCCTCACAAGGCACAGAGGTCCTAGGACCCCAGGACCAGGCAGTCCCGCAGCAGGGGCCCCAGAGCAATGCAAGATGTCTTCCGACTACTTCCTCATGGTTCCAGCTGCTGGGCTGTGTCCAGGTTGTCCTTCCTCGCCCCCAGGCCCGCGGCCTGTCTGGGGCTCCACCCGCCTCCGGTCAGGGGCACAGAGAGAGGCAGGCACAGAAATTTAGCGGCTCTCACTACACCGCAGTTTGCGGTAAATGTTTGAAATTGATGAACTTTGATGAACTATTTCACTTTTGCCCTTGTTAGTAATACTATGCCACAAATTAGAGATCCCCAAACGTCTCCCCTTCACGCAAGGGAGTGATTCGGTGAACTAGAGTGATGAGGCCACGGGAAAGAATCATTTGATTCACACCCACTGAGAACCCTGGGTCCCCGGCAGCAAACGCGTCCGTGCACCTCCCCTTCCCGGGGCACCTGAGATGAGCCGTCGCTGCGTGGGGAAGAGGCCTGCGCTCAGGGCCCCTGGCACAGCCCGCAGCCAGCGCTGGCCCAGACGGGACCTGGGAGGCGCACGGGGAGAACCTGCTTCCCCCGAGGCGGCCTCCGAGGACAGGCGAGGAGGAAAAGCAGCCGGAGCTGGGTCCGGGTCCGTCCCTAGCGGAGCCTCGACCGAGCGCGCGCGGGCCTCGCGCAGGTGCGGCCTGGCTCGCCGCGGCCCCGGCGTTCGGGCGGGGCGGGCGCCGGGTGCGGAGACTTGCCTCTCCGCGCAGGGGACAGGCCCGGACTGAGGGTCCCCGCGGCCCGGCCCCTACGGGAGGCGCCGCTCGGGACGCGGGACCCCGCGACCCCCGCCTCCGCCGCGCGCCCCCAAGCCGCGGACGGCTGGCGCCGGGCGGGGCGCGGCGGCCTCGAGGGCCCGGGGGCGGGGCTCTCGGGACGCGCCGCCCCCTCCCGCCCAGGCCTCGCCCCGCCGGCGCCCCCCGCCCCTCGCGTCACGCCGCCCGCCCGCCTGCGCCTGCGCGCCCGCCCGCCCCGGCCGCCGCGCATCCTCGGCCCGCGCCCGGCGCCCGCTCCGCACCGGCTCCGCGCCCCGCGCTCGGCTCCCTGCGGCGGGCGGCGGCCATGAGGCTGCGGGCGCGCGGTCCCCGGGCCGCCCCCGGCTCCAGCGCCGCCTCCAGGGTGGGGGCCGGCGACGTGCGGCGGCTGGCGCCCCCGGGGCGGAACCCCTTCGTGCACGAGCTGCGCCTCAGCGCCCTGCGGAAGGCCCAGGTGGGTGCGCGCCCCGGGCCCGGCCCGGCCCCGCCGCTCCCCGCGGCCAGCGACCCCCCCACCCCCAGCCCCGCGGCCCGCGGCCTCACCCCATCCCGGGGCCCGCGCCCTGGCGCCCGGCCCCACACCCCCTTTCCCGGATCCCCGGGTCGCCGCAGCCGCGGTCCCCGGGCCCCGCGACCTGTCCGGCCGCGTGCAGGCCCCTGGAGGGAACCGCGCGGCCGCCCTGGATGTGACTCGGTCACTTGATGAGCTTCGTGTGGGGACCTCGTCGGTCCTTTGAGTGCGGGCCGGAGCGGCAGGATTTCCGCCTCGGCGCCTGCGAGTTGTGCCGTGCGGCGAGTGCCGAGGGCGCTGCCCTGGGGGCTGGGCCGCGACGGAGTCGGTCTTGCGCATCCCCGGGTCCCGCGAGCCAGCAGCGGGGTCCGCTTCCAGCGCGTGCGATGCGCGGAGCCCTCCGGTCCCGCCGAGAGGTGGACGCCTGCTGGAAGCGGCGGGGCCCCACACGTCCTTGTCCTCGCCCGCTGCTAGGGGGACCCGTTCCACGACATGGTGGGGTCATACCCGGACCTGGCGGGGCCGTTCCTGACCTGGCGGGGTAATTCCCCCGCAGGGCTGGGCCTCTGTGTGCACATCCCTGCTCTCTGGTTGTGCATTTGATTTCTCTAGATTGCTCACGATTCGGCATGTCTTTTAACTCCCAAACCGTATGCACGCAGGCACAAGTGTAGGATTTTAACAGTTGTGCAGTTGGTGGAGAGTGGATTTCCAGCTGTGACCAAACATTTGGGGTGACATTGAGATTCTTCTTTAATGCATAAAGTTAGTCTTTGGAAATAATATTGAAGTGAAAAATTCTTGAAGTTGGATGTTGTTGTTCTGGGCGCACTTTTCTTGAAGCCTCCTCTGGGTGGGCTTGATTATCATCGTGGGAGAGGAGAAGGCACAAGACTGAGGGCAGGGGAGAGGGGGGAGGGTGGCATGCCTTCCAGTGACATGAAGAAGCAGGGCTGTACCAGTCAGCTCCTGGGCCTTGCCCCCATGTCCGTGTGTGTCTGCCGACAGACGCCATCATCTGAGCCCCCCCTCCCGGGGTCTGCCAGCACCTCCCCCTCTGCTCCTTTGCTTGCAGACTTGAACTCATCGCCTGCCGGCTGCTGGGCCCACCTGTGAGGGGGTTAGGAGCACAGCCACTTCCTTGGGGCTCCTGAATGGTGCCCCCCACCACACCCTACCCCATCACTCCTGTGGTCCACAGGCCTTCTTCCACCCACTGTTCTGAACCCTGGGAGGGTGACCCTGGGAAGGAGCCCTGACTCCAGGTGGCTTCCAAGGTCCCGCCGCATCTGTGTCTTCCCGACTTTGCCCGCTCTCTCCTGGCCTCTCTGCTCGGGCAGGCCTTGGGTGACATAGCACCTGCAGGGGGAAGCCCCCTCCTCCCTGGAGGTCCCTGGAGGGCCACCTCTGCGTCCCTATCACACATGCAGCCCCTCCCTCGGTCGTGTGGAGGGACAGGGGCCGGGTCCGTCCTGCCACGACCTGGTGCTCTTTGTCCGAGTGGGGTGCGCTGCAGAGGCTCCCTAGTCGGTGAGGACACACACAGAAAGGACGGACGGACGTCCCAGCAGAGCCTGAACTCGGGCGGGGGACACAGGCCTGTAAACTGGGGCTTTGGAGCAGCTCCTGACAGGGGGGATTGTGGTTTTAGATGTTGGCGGGCAGCTTTTGGGAGATACTCCGAAAAGGAACGTGTGGGTGGAGCGCTCTAGCCCCCCAGGAAGGGGAGGATACTTTGCGCACACCTTGTTGCGCCCGGCTCTTCAGGGTACCTGGTGTGTTTCCTGTGCGCGGCGCGGAGCTACGCGTACTGCTCGGGTCCGCGGCCCGTGGTCGGGGGCACAGAGTTGGTGACTCCTAAGCTCCAGGTTCCGTCCTACAGAGACGTTTTGTTTTTTTGCGAGCTCTGCCAGCTTTTCTCCTTTAAATGATACAGTTGGCCGAGGTTTCCACGAGGGGGCTCTGGCCTGTCCAAGCAAAGAAAGTTGGACTCCCTCAGTCAGTCAGTAAACGAGCCTGGCCACGGCAGACACCCCAGGGCGCTCAGGAGCCCACTGGCATTCGGAGTCAGGATAAGCCCGGGAGGGCGCCCGCGGGCACCCGTTGGGCTGCTGCTGGGGCCGGGCGGCCACTGTCTGCGGAGTAACGGCCCGTCCGCCTGTCATTTAACTGCCGGTCTAGCGAGGAGCTTAACCATCTCTTCGGACAGAAAATAACTCGTAAAAAGGAAAAGCTAAATCGTGTCGTATGGGGTCACCTGGTGATTCGCCGTGGGGGGTCATAAAGTGGATTCTGTTGCCAGGGCTTGGGGGGCACCTCTGTTGGAACCTCCCGGCGTGAGTGCATCCCGCCTCCAGCCCCGATGCTTCCCCATCTCCGAACTCCCAGTGACGAGTGCCGAGGACGACTCACTTCCCCGAAGGCAGTCTGGCTTCCTGTTCACACTGGAAGTGAGTTGTCTGTGGGAGGGCGCTGCCGCGTGCTCCCCTTTCCACGTTAAACCCACAGAGAGGATTACCGTGAAGGTCGGATGCAGGGGCAGAGTCCAGCCCAGCAGCCCTGTGGGGTGGCCTGTGTGCAGTGTAAGTACCCAGAAGCGGATGATCGTTTTCTCTGAGTTCCTGTCCAGATGTTTGAGTTTTGGTTAAAAGGAAGAAAGCAACAGCAGATGCCCTTGGTCTCACCCTAGAGCCTGAGTCAGGCGTGGCCCTTCTGGGGCAGGGAGTCCCGTGCCCCGCAGACTTCCAGGCCTGGTCCTTTCCACCTGCTCCCATGACCTGCCAGGCTCCCGGGCACCCACCCCAGCCCTCCTGCTGCCCCTTGTGTCCATACACGATGACGGCTCTTTATCGACCCCAGCGGTCTGCCAAGGGCCGTGGAGGGGGGCGCATGGGGACATGACGTGACTCAGAGCTGGTGCTCTGAAGGGGCTGGTGGCCGTAGAAACTGGGGGGACAGAGGGCTTCCAGGAGCACATGTGTCCCGGGGAAGACAGAGAGGGCTGGCTGCAGCAGGGCCGGCACCAGGCCCTGGGCCCTGTCACCTTGGACAATCTGGGGGCCTGACAGTACCCCTCTGTCGTGTGTCTGTAGCCCACTGACATGTAGGGGCACTTCTCCCGTGGCCTTGCCTCTGGCCACTCAGTGCAGCCCTGGAGAGGCTGGTGTGGGGTCGTGTGTCACGTCCCTGAGTCCCAGGTAGGGAGACTTAGACCCAGGGACTCTTGGGGCCTTGACCCCAGGCGGGTTCAGGTGAGCCCTTAGGGGACTGGCTTTTTCTCCCAACACGCCAGGAGTCTCCTGCCATCCGGTTCTGTTGTTCTCGAAGGGTCGCGCATAAGCTTAACCATGGCCAAGTTGGCGGATGGGGCGGGGGTTGAGGAGACTTGACTTTTCATAATCCTGCTCTTTGGTCCTGGAATATGGGTGTTTGATGTGTGTATCTATACCCCGGTCTTGTGTATGTGTATAGGCACGCAAGTGTAGACACGCACTTGTGTTTAACATTTTAAAAATTTATTAGTACTGTCAGTCTTATCTCTCATTTTAGAACATCAGGATTTTGTCTCTGAAAGTGGCCACTGAGGCCTGGTGCTGGAGGAGGGCACTTGCCTGCTCTCGTCCCCACGGGCACCTGAGCACCAGAGACCGCGCCTGGCCGACCACCTTGCCCCTGGGGCCCTCAGTCAGCACAGCCGGGACACGATGCCGCGGTCCCCGGAGCTGCAAGGCTGAGATTGCCCCTCGCCCAGCCCCCCTGCGTTTGCTGTGATGCGTCCGAGTGACCTTAACCTTTCCTGAGCTTGCGCTTCTCCCGTTTTCAGTGCTCCGTAAACCCGGAGTGAGGTTGTGAATGGTTGTGAAAATGCGCCCAGAGGAAAGCGTGTGTCTAGATGGGGTCGCAGTGCTGGCCTCAAGCCCGGCAGCCCTTCGAGCCACACTTTGCGGTGTTACAGCTAATTGGCACGTTCCCGGTTTTGCCCACGTTCCAGCCTCACGAGCGGAGGTGTCTCCAAGCTCGTTAAACGCTGTCCCTAAGCACGCACATGCCCGGCAGCTCCCAGCGTCTCAGGCACGACGCCAGCTCCATTCTCGTGCATTCGCTGGGGCCCCGAAGAAGCTCCGCAGACTGCCCTGCCCGAGCCGTTGACACCCTCCCAGCCCGTGGGTGGGTCCCGCGTAGGAGCCCAGGGACTGCGGCCTCTTTACTCCCAGAAGTCACGTGTCCATCTGAGAGCCAGAGGACTGACTTATTTTCTCTAAAAAGCTACTTGCTGGCTGAATTTTTTTTTTTTTAACATCTTTCACAATTTTGATATTCCAAACCCCTAGGCTGGGGTGCAGAGTTGGCTCTCACAGGGTCGCTGAGGTGTGGAGGGTGAGGACCGGTGTGGCCACCCAGTGGGGCCCTATGCTCCATGCACGGCACCCCCAGCAGTGAGCCTGAGGCCCCAGACAGCCAGGAATCCCAGGACGAGGGGCTGGTTTGAACCAGGCCCAACAGCCGAGCAGAACCCCCTCCCTGGGGCAGTAGGTCCTTTCACTGGTAGGAAGGGGTCCTCAGTCGCTTCTGTCCGTGGGACTCGTTAGCTCCGTATCCTCGTGGGGGCCCCCGGGCCGCTGGAGCACAGCACGCCCCAAGCCGGAGCCCAACTTACCCCTGAGCGCTCAGGGCCATTCGTGGGGGCCCCCGGGCCGCTGGAGCACAGCACGCCCCAAGCCGGAGCCCAACTTACCCCTGAGCGCTCAGGGCCATTCGGGCCCTCTCCCCTAACCAGGTGCACTGGCCAGCAACCGCCACCCACGCCCTCCCATCCCACCGAGTGCTCCCCTGCGTTGCGCCAACAAGCACTTGGACCAGTCTGCTCCCACGTTCGCCCGTGTATTCGGAAGAGGGACCACCCTAGCCTGGGACTACCCAGGCTCCTACCACAGGTTGGCTGTCAGGCCCATTCTCACCCTAAAATGTTACTGATGGGCCAAGAGTTCCCTGCACCTGGTGGGCTAGCCAAGACACTCTGGGGAGCTCCCAGAAGCCGGGGAGACAGCCAGGACGCTCCAGGGAGCTCCCCGCAGCTGGGGGGACGGCCAGTATGCTCCGGGGCACTCCCCGCAGCTGGGGAAGCACAGAATGTGCCCTTGGGTCTCCTTACAGCTGGGAGCTAGGGGCTCTCTACGGTTGGGGGGCAGGGCCTGGATGTTCCCTAGGAGCTTCCCACAGATGGGGGCCCGGAGCCAGCATTTGGGTAGAGCCTGTGGTTGGGGGTGAGGCTGAGCCAGGATGTCCTGGGGTGCTTTGTCGGAGAGCTGAGTGGGCAGGAGGTGCCCAGCCTGGGGGCATCCGCGGCCCGTCAGAACAGCCCAGGACCGCTGCTGGAGGGGCCCCTTGGCAAGGGCCTCAAAGGGTGCTGTTTCCTGGGCCTGCAGGTGCTCTGATGGGACCCGCTGAGCGAAGGCAAGCAGCCGGAAGCCACAGCCTGGAATTCCAAGATTCTTTCCTTCAGGCCATGCCAAAGGCGCTGGAGATAAGGGATTTCCTCAGGCACACAGCCTGGCTGTGTCTGCCAGCCCGAGGTGGAGGGGACAGAATCCTCGGTAGGGTTCTGTCATCTCCTCCATCCTGGCCCCAACCCACCCAGCACCCCCCTTCCCTGCCCCTGCTGACTGTTCTCGCGGACTGCGTGTGAGGCCAGCGAAGGTGAAGCGCCGCCTGCTCCCCGGGCAGCCCGCTCTGGGCGGGGAACTCCCCGAGCTGGGTGGGGAGCTCACTTTCCGGGACTGTGAGCCTGCAGCCCAGGGCAGGGACCGCTCTCTCCTGGACCACAGCCAGGGGCTCCTAGCAGCAGGTGAGACGCACAGGCTGTGAGTAAACAGATGAGCTCATGGCCCCCTGGAGCTCGCCTGGGCACGGGAACTCGGCTGGGGGGGGGGGGGGCTGTCCCTCCAGGCACCATGTACCACCGGCCTGTTCTGGCCCTGTGTGTGGCTTCTGGGGACCATCGGCTTGGGGACCAGGACAGGTCCTTCTCTGTGCGTGGTCTGTGCGCCTGTCCCTCCCGACTCCCACTCCCTCGTTGCTCATTCCCTTTGGGGAGGGGTGTTCTTGAGAAAAAGCCAGTGCCCCTGGGCTGGCCCTCCCGCCCCTGCCCCCCACCAGCTTGCACCTGCCCCCCCAGAGTGCCCTTCGGTGCCGCTCAGAGCCCAAGCTGCTCGGCCCGTCCGTGGGATTCTGCGGGGGTAGGTCTGTGCCTGGAAAGCCCCTGAGCAGCTGTTCTTGCCGGGGGTCCGGGCCCCCCAGGTGAGAGTTCTGTGGGGACGTGCCAGGTGCCACCGCGCCCCTGCGGTCTCCAAGTGGGGATTTGGAGCTCCTGGGTTGGACCTGAGCCTCATTTCTGGAGTGGAACAGCCGGCCCCGAACTTGGGTTCTTGGCAGCGTTTCTGCTTCTGTCCCTTCTGCTCTTCTCCTCGGCACCTGCCCAGAGAGGCGGGCCCGCTGCGTGCTGAGCTCTCAGGGGTGAGGACAGCGACGGAGAGGCCTCGGGCCTGCACTTGGGTTTCCTGTGGGATTTCACATCTGGAGCCTGCTGGGGTGGCAACTTAGAATGGCAGAGACCACAGGGTCTCCAGCTGAAGGGTCCTGAAAACCCTGAGGAGATGCGGTTTTGTAGGAAACAAGTGGGGAGGAGGGGCGAGGGGAGCCTAGAGGCTGGCTGGCGGCCCGGGCGGGCGCATCTGCTCGGGGCTCCCCTGCCTCTGCTCCAGTCCCTACAGGGTTAGGGATCTTTCTCAAGTCCCTGCGGGAAAGGAGCCCCCGCCAGGTCTGCCCCCAGGCCAGCTGGCTGCTGGGCCTGCTGTCCCTCCCTCGGGGCTCCAGGCCAGGCAGGGCTGCGGGCCTCCGCGGGTCACTGGGAACAGCGCTGGCTGGTGACTGGCACTTGGCAAGCGTTCGCTGACCTAGTGAACTTGTTTCCTCTCCTGCGCGTTTTCTCCCGCGGCTTCCAGACAGCCCTGTGCACGCCCCGAACCCTCTGCCACCCGGCACAGGGCAGATAGTGCGAAAGCCTCCCGTGGCGAGGGCGGGGTGTCGTGTTGGGAGCACAAGGGCTCTCCGGGCTCTGAGGGAGCAGGGTCGCCGGTGGAGGGTGTGTCGTGCCCGCCCCTCGCCCGGCCAGCCGTGGGCTCCAGGGGCTGAGCTCCTACAGGGGAGCCCCGGGCGGCCGCAGTGACAGTGAGCAGAGCAGCGGGCATGGGGAGGCCTCCCCTCGGCCCCCAGGCCGGTCCGCTCCGGAGCTCCCTTGTCTGGTGGCGGCGGCACACGCCTGCCTGGGCTTTTTCTGCACCTTCCCGCCGCCCCCCGCCCACCCCTGCCCCTGCCCTGCTGGGGCCCGGCCTCTGCTGGCCAGCGTCTTGCCGGTGGTTCTTCCTGGAGACCCTGAGGCCGACTGCGTGGCAGGTGTCTCCCGATGTCCCCAAGGCTGCACCGCTGTGGCCTGCACGCCACGGCTCTTCAGCTTGTCTGCTGACGCCCTTATGCATGGACCGAGTGCCCTGTGCAGCCTGCTCAGCCCCGGAGCCCGGAGATCGCTGCTGCGCTTGCCTGGGGGCCATGAGCTGCCCTCCGTGCTGACCGCTGACTGTGTGGCTGTGGGTCCCGCTGCTCCTGTGCCAGGGTCCGTGAGACCCTCGGAGCTGGGGGACAGAGCTGGCCTTGGGCCCAAGACCGCAGAAGGCTAGGGCCGGCCACAGGTTCACACGAGCACAGGGAGTTCCCGAGAGGCCCTCTCCTTCGCGAGGCTCCGGGCTGGCCGCGTGCGCCCGGACGGGGTCCAAAGGCTCCCGCGAGGAGAGGCCAGCGTGCTGGGGACGGCGGTGCTGCTTACGGGTTGGAGGAGAAAAGAGCTGTTCTAGCAACGCTCTGGAGACCTTTAGATCTCAGTGGGAGAGCTGGGAAGAGAGCTTGAACGGAGCCGTGAGTGTGGTCCTGGCAGGAGACGGTCCTCAGCCACACAGGCGGACACACGACATCAGGGCGTGGGGCTGCTGAAGACCAGGGGCAGGAAGACCAATGTTCGCATGTTCGCAAGAAGAAGGCGAGGGAGTCCCGATGTGAACTGGACGCAGGATTAAATAGTGACGAATTACACGGACGAAGGCCAGCTGCTCCGGAAACAGGAGGCCCCGTGAAGACGGACCTGCCCGCAGACGGGGCCTTGCTCCCGCGGCCGTCCCCACCTCTGCACGCCGCCCACACCGAGGATCTCGGCCTCGCGCTGCACGCGGAGCCTTTCTCGCTAGCAGCCGCGTGCGACTAGAGGGTGACGCTCACGGCCACCGTTGGGAACGCGGCTCTGTCTTTCCTTTGAACTCGGAGGCCGTTTGCGTGCCAGCATGTTCGGAAAAGGTGTTTTGCTGCTGGAGGGAGCCGTGGGGATGGGTTCTCCAAGGCTGCCTTGCTGGGCTTGCGCCTGTGAAGCGCTGGGTCCAGACCTGATGCTCTTGGACGTCCCAGGCTGCGAGGCCGGGAGTTTGTGCTGGAACGTCCCAGCCGGTGGCACTCCGGGGACAGCTGCTGTCGTTTCCCACGTTCTTGAGAAAGAAGACGTGTCCCTGTGTCAGGAGGGAGGGACCCCAGTAGGCAGGAGCCAGGGCCGCGTCTACAGAGCCACTCCCCGCCCACGCTGGGCTGAGGGCCATCAGGCCGTGGCTTCCCGGCTTCAGAAGATTCTCTGTTCTAAGTCAGGATTTTTAAAACAACTTGCTTTAAATTTTTAAAGTATGTAACAGCCAGAGAGAAAGACGGATTCCACAGGCACAGTTTCTCTCTGTTTCTCTCACACAGGAGTCTTTTTGCAGAACCCTTGAGGCTCGTCTGGCTCCTCGTGGGAGGAACCAGGGGACCCAGCCTGGCCTCCCAGGGAGCCGTTTGAGGCCATCCCAAGACGCAGCCCCAGAAAGCAGGGTGCCCCTCCCACCCCTGAGGCCCAGTGCGGGCTTGTTCCTGCCCCCCAGACCTGGACCCCACCTGGGCTGCGGGCCACCCGTCTGTACCTCGCTCTACCTCGGGCGCACACGGGACGGGACGGGGCGGGATGACTGATTGGGGGTAGTGGATTCTCTCTGTCGTATTGTCCCCAGAGCCACAGCCCTGCAGGGACATCTCTCCAGCTACAGGGCCATGGGTCCACTCCATCCTGCCGCGGGCATCTGGGCTTGGGAATACCACCGAGTGCCCAGAAGTCTGGCACTTCCCCTCCTCGGCCTCAGGAGCCCATCGTCGTGGGTGTGGGTGGACCAGCAGGTCAGACCATGGGTCCTGTCCACTTTGGATCTGAGCACCCTCCATGCTGGTCCCTCCGGTGTGTAGCACCCCCGTGATCAGGCCCCATGCACCCCCCGGCCCGGGCCCCACACCCACAGCGACTGTCCACCTTCCACACACTCAGTGCATGGCCCGTGGCCATCCTGGAAACTTGTGCCTTTCAAATGTTGTAATCCAGGTGACAGGAGGATAGGAGTCCTGTTCTGTCTTTCTGTCCCTGAGTCACCTCGGGACGTGCCCTTGTACTCTGGGGAGCTGGAAGCCCTTCCCTCTGGTGCGGCCAGCACCTGTCACACAGGCGACCTTTGGCTCACTGTTCCCCTGCCGGCGTCCCAGGTGATGTCCTGCTCTGCCGCTACGCCCACGCAAGCCGCTCCTCGGGGAGCTGGACTGGGGCTGCCAGCCAGCCAGCTGCGCCCACGTGGGCCGTTCCTGAGCTGTCCCCTACAGGGCAGAGGGCCCAGCACCACGGCACGCGGCTTCGTGGGACAGGACTGGCCCCGAGCTACAGTTGTTCCCTGACCTCTGCCAGAACCGGGGGGCCCAGGGCTTGGCATCAGCCGCCTCGTGGCGACGCCGCAGAGCTCTGGCCGTGAAACACATGGGGCTGGTGCCCGTGCAGTCACAGATGGAGGGAACACGGGTTCTCCGTCACCCACGCCCCAGCGGGGTCTGCAGTGACAGGGCGGTTGGAGCGCTGCTGCGCGCGAGCAGTTTTCAGACTCTGCCTGGGCTCCGAGGGCTCGGCCCCGTCCCTCCACGGCCCGCAGGCGCTCCCGTTGTCTCCCCCACGGGAATGCGCCTCTCTGCGGCGTCCTTGTCTGTGTCTCCACAGCCTCTGGAACAGCGATCATTATTCTCTCCCACGGGAAAGCGCTCCGGCCCCGGAACACCCCCTCCCCGTGGCCTGCCCACTGCCGTGCCGAGTGCCGCGAGGGCAGCCCATGCCACATGGCCCGGTGCTTGCCGTGTGCTGTGACTCGGCCCCCGGGCTTTCAGGCTGCTGACCCCATTCCCGGCAGGGCCGTCACAGTGACACCCTCCCCCCGCCGCGCCCCTGCAAGTACCTCCTACCAGCAGGTGCTGAGTCAGCATCTCGCACAGCTTGGGGGCCCTCGATGGCACCAGGCCCGCGTACGCTCCGGGGCTGCACAGCATCTGGGGGCGTGGCTGGTCCGTCCGCTCCCAGCAAGGACCCGTGTTGCCACAGTGACCCAGCCCGGCGCGGGTGAGACGCGGGGACCCGTGTGCTCCAGCGTCCTCTGTCTCTGACACAGTGCGTCGGCAGCTGCGTGTTGTGAAACCCAAGGCACTGGGACAGCACAAAGACGAGGTTAGTGGCCTTGGCAGAGAGGAGGGCGTGACCACCCGGTGCGTCTGAGCTGGGCACCGTGACCAGAGGGGCCTTCGGTAGAGAGTTCCAGACGGCCCGTCAGTGAGCTCACTGTGCTTGGTAAATGTGTTACATTGGAACGGGAGTTGTCTTGTCAGGGGGATGGAGACACACACAGGCCGGCAGCTTCAGCAACAGACGCCTCTGTCCCCTGGTCCTAGAGACTGGAAGCCCCGTCTCCAGCCTCCTGAGGCCTCGCTCCTGGGCGAGTAGACGCCGTCTCTTCTAGGAGCCGTCTGCACGTGTCTGTAGCCTAACGTCTTCTCAGAAGGACGCCCGCCGTGTGGAATGAGGGTCCTCTCTAGTGACCTCATTTTACCTTAATCCCCCTTGAAAGGCCCTTTCAGAGGCACCCGTTTCTGTTGGCGTGTGCTGTGTCTCCTCCACGTGGGGTGGGGGGGTGTGCAGGACACTCCTGGATCCCCCCTTGGCTGCCCCGAGGGACGGTCTCATGACCACATGGGCCGGTGTCACACTCAGGAGCCCGCGTCCCTCCAGAGGTGACCAGCGAGGCGGGGTGTATGCAGACATGCGTGCGTGCCCGGGGCATCGGACACAGGGTGTGAGCACACAGGTTCCCGTCAGTGTGACGATCCTACCGGTGCTCAGGCTGTTGTCTGCCACGGGGGGCTCCGGAGTCCGGGGGCCTTTGCCTCCTTCCCTGCTGTCCCCGGTCACCCTCCACGTTTTCTGCCCCAGCCCGGAATTGGCTTCTCCCAGGAGTCCTGGCTCCTTTGGGCAGGAAATGGTGTTGAGAGCCCACAGGCTGCCGTGACATCCCTCCTGCAGCCGGCCTCCCACCCCGGACTCGTGGAGCGTGCCACGTGAGAATGCTGCTCTGGGACACAGGAACCGTCAGCGTGCGTGTCCGTGTCTGGGTAAACCCCTTCCTGACGGACCACGTGTCGCAGCCAACTTCCACGGAGCACGACCTCACTCAGCCGGGGAGCCTGAATGGAGGTCCTCCTAGAAGGGGCTTGTAAACCCTCAGCTCTCAGGAGGGGCGACCCCGGGTTTATCTGACGTGGTGCCCTTGAGGGTGGCCGGGCTGCTGAGGGGCAGTGAGGCCACAGCCTTCAGAGCTCTGTGGAGGGCACAGGTCCCACACCCCCAGCCTCTCCTCCTTGGTCTGCAGCGTGCCCCCCTCCCCCGTGCTGCGGCTGTTCTCTCCTCCGGCCCCGCCCAGTGCCATCACCGGGAGCCTCCCCGAGGCCCCTGCTCTCCCGCCGGTGCCTGCGCCTCCGGGGGCCGAGGTCCATCCGTCCCTGCCCAGTACGGATCACCTGCGGCTGCTGACCCCCTCCCGGCTCCACGAGGGGCTTCTATGGGAGTAGATGTTGGGGGCTGTCCCTGGTCACCCCCCAAGCCGGGGGGGGTGTCTGAGTCAACCCCCAGACCCAGAAGAGCTGGGTCTTCTTTGGGTTGTGGGAAACGGAGCCCTGCCCTCTCCTGAGGGGACCCCCTGCCTCCCTACAGGTTCCCTCCCCGGGACCGTGATACTGGGGCTCTGTGATTCCGCGGGCTTTGCCCTCCAGGCTGGCCGAGGAGCAGAGGTGCCCGCGGCTGCCTCGGGGAGGAGGCACCGTGTCCGCCCGGCTGCTGATCACGGTGCCCCTGAGCGCCCAGCAGGACTGCCTAGAGGCAGCCGGGCCGCTCCCCGTGCTCTGCCCCGGGCCCTCTGTTTTCCAGCCTAGCAGGACTTTCTACCAACGTCTTTGCGGTGACTGTGGTCTTTCTGCAGCCCCAGCACACTTGAGAACGTCCACGTGGCTGACACAGCAGCCCTGGCTGTCGTCCCGCGGCTGGAAATGCTGAGTCTGCTCGGACAGGCTGAGGCGAGAGTGCCAGGAGGCCAGTGGCCAGGCCACAGAGCCCATGAAGACAAGTGGACCAGGAGGTACATGCAGGAGAACGGGAAGGTCCACCCCAGGGGCAGCCTAGAGCTCAGGACAAGTGGTCAGAGCCCAGAGAAGATTCTAGAAGGGGCTGCATGAAGCCTTCCGTGTCCTGCTCCTCCTGGGGACAGTTTCCCCTCCTCTAGGACCGGGCTGAGCCCAGCATAAACGCGCAGACCCTCTCTTTGCCTAGAGGTGAAGGCAGAGCCCTGGGGTCCCGGGGAGCAGCCCGGGCAGGTCCCCCTGCCCCCTGTGAGCTCCCGAGGGTGCTCGCCTCCCCCCGGCACTCGATGAGTGTGTGTCTGTAGAGCCGCTTCCTGCCCCAACCCGCAGGCCGAGCCACGGCAGCTCCCTGGAGGTCTGTGACTCTCAGACCACGTTGCCTGTCCACCTGCCCTCGCAGGGGGCGTCTGCGAAGGGTTGTGGCCTGTGATGGTCGCTCACGTGTCCTTTCCCTGCTGGCTGTGAAGCTTGGAAACCCGACTGTGTTCTCTTTGGTGCATGTAAGAGCAGGCGCGTGAGTGTTTCATCGAGGGCTGGAGGTGGCCACGTTCTGTGTCCCACGGGGGATGGCCAAGTGAGCCCTGTGGCTGCCGCCCTGCCTACAGGACGTGTGTCGTTAACTAAGCCACGTGAAGAGCACTGGGCAGGTCCAGGTCACGCAGCCCTGGCGCTGCCTTCCTGAGGCCCCTCAGAGCCCTGACCCGGCCCGTGGTTCGGAGATGCGCGGGGTGGGACGGCGGCCGCTCTCCTGGCGCCCGGTGCGGTGCCGCTCTGTGGCACACCCGTCTGGGAGAGGGAGGCGGCTGGTGTGCAGTTGGTGGAAGAGCGCGCCGGCGAGCCAGGCTTCCCGCCGCACCTGCCGCGAGGGACGGGCCTTCGGGGGCCTTCGGAGACCTTCGGTCCGTGTGCGTTCTCCGCCGGCACAGGGAGCCAGCCGGCGGCAGCCACCAGTCGTGTAGCCGGGGACGTGACCGCGCGGCTAAGTGGCACTCCGGGAGGGTGTGTGTTCTCGGCGCGCCTGTGCAGAGCAGCACACGTCTGAGGATAACGCGAGGGCCTTTACCTCAAGAAGTTAAAAGGGACGTTAGAGTCGGCTCCGAGAGAGAGAGAGACGTCTCACAGTAGAGACACGAGCACATCCCGAAGCGGCTCCGTGGACGCGTTGGCAAACTGGAGAGTCGCCGAGACCCTATGACAGCAAGTGCGCGGTGCGTCAGGGCCGGGTTGTGCTAAACGCCGGAGAAGGCAGCGGGTGGCTTCGTTCCGTTACCTTGAAAACACACAGCGGGGCAGGAACAGGCAGAAAAAGATTTGAGGACTTTTAAGGAGGATTTTCTCTTACAAAACCCCTGAAATGAATTCAGGCAGAAGTAGAAAATCTAGATAAACAGGAAAAAAAAGAAAGAAAGAAAGAAAAAAAGCCAGCCCTTCGATACGTGTGTCTTGGGAGACATTGCCGGAGAAGCCGGCCCCCCGGTGCACGGACGTCCCCGCTGGGTCCCCCCAGAGGGAAGCCGTGGCCAGGCCTGCCCCTGACTTGCCCCCGGACGCACGCTCGCAGGCAGCTCCGGAGAGAAAAGACTCCCCAGCGGGTGGCCCGCCGGCCCGGTGACCGAGGCCTCACGCAGGAGCCCTGTGGCACGGCGTGTCGCGTGCGTGGCTGAGTGAGCGGAGGGAAGGACGGCGGCTCAGGGCTACAGCAGACGCCACTCCCGAAGCCCGGGGCCGGGAAGGTGTTGTTGTCCACCACGAACGTGTGCTTCAGCCCAGGGGAAGCGCTCGCTTGACAGGAGACGTCCCCAACGTCACCCGCAACGCGGACCTGCTGTCGCTGCTGCTGCCCGCCCCGGAGGCTGTGGCCCCGGGTGGTGAGCGGGACTGGACGAGGAGGGGCGGGGGAGGCCACCCAGCTTGCCGTCCCCTGCCGGTCACGGGGAGGTGCCGGTCCACGCGGTGCCACGTGGGGCGGCCGGGACCCCAGCTGACCTGGAGCGTCAGCTGAACGCCGGGTTTTCAAGACGGTGTGAAAAAGCGCGAAATACCTCACTCGTGACTCTCGCGCTGAGTCTGTGCCGAGACGATGGCACTTCCGGTACGTCGGTGCAGTGCATTAATCTCTTCCCCTTTTCACACGGGGCACTAGACCGTCTAAATTTCACATCTGCTTGCACCGTGTGCCGGTCTCGACAAAGGGCCCAGCAGAGTCCGCGGAGGGTCCATGGGGCCAGTCGGCGACTGAGGGCCGGGTGACAGCAGCCCGGCTGGCGAGCGGCCGTGGGGCTCCTGGGCCTGGGTCAGCAGGTAGCCAGGAGACTCACCGTGCACCTTGTCTTGGCCTTTTCTGTCCTCCTTGCACCAAAACCCACATATCGAACTGTGTATTATTACAAATAATTATAAATTGTGTCTGTTGATCGTAAATCCCTTCCAGGTTTTAAGTCTCGTCATCCCTCTCCCAGCCCTGTTTTCTGACTGACTGCCTGAGAGTCATTCATCCCAGAACGCAGCATTCCCAAGCACGTGCCCCCTGGTGAGAACCGGACCGTGGCCTTGTGCGTGGGAGTGTCCCTCCACCGTGACTCTCCCTGACTAGGCCCCTCTGGGGAGCCCCCATGTCCATCTTAGTCCCCACCCCGTGCTGGCAGCTGTCCCCCTCACTGTAGGGCCTGCCCGGGCCCACGGAGCCCCTCCCATGCCCATGGCATCTCCCCAAGCAGACCGAGGGGGGCTGTGATGCTGCCCAGTGCCGCTTGTTTGAGGCGGGCTGGCTGCGTCCTGTGCCCTGCCGGGCTTCTGCCCACGACGTCCTGGGGCTGGAGAGCCACGCGGGTCTTCCCTGTGGTCCGCAGTCTGACCAGCTCCGTACCTGCTGCTTCCTGCGTGGCAGCCGCACGCTGGGAGGGACTCAGGAAGGCCCAGCAGAGCAGGGCGCGCGTGCTGGGCTGGGCTGGAGAGGGGCTCGGGGCGGGGCTGCAGGGTGCCAGGACCTGGGGAGCCCTACTACCCATTTGCCGCTCCCACCCTAGGGCCCTGAGGCTGAAGTGGGAAGGGGCGCAGCACCGCGGTCGGAGACCCTCGGCAGGACCCCCTGCCCACGCGCCCCACCGTTGAGCGAGGGCCGCGCCCTGGGCTGGGGCAGGCGCAGCGTTCCCGCGTGGATCTGGGCCTGGCTTCCACGCGGAACGCACAGGACCAGTTCTGTGGCGACAGACTCTGGAGTGACCTCGCCTCTGTCTTTGCAGGTCGTGTTCATGACGCTGACGCTCTTCCCCGTCCGGCTGCTGCTCGTCGTGGCCATGATGCTGCTCGCGTGGCCCTTCACGTTCTTCGCTTCGCTGCACTGTGTGGACGGGGACCCCGAGCAGCCCCCGGCCGCCTGGCGCAAGTGAGTCCCTCGTGTGCAGGCGCCCGGACGTGCCCCTCCCTCCTCCCACAGCTTCTCCCGTCCGGGACGCCGCCAGCCGCGCGCCTCCGTCCTCCCTGGGGGTGGCCGGTCCCGTTCGCTGGCACCCGCTGCCCCCGTCCTGCTCTGAGGGGCCCTCCAGGGTCCCACAGGCTATGTGGCCGCTGCCAACGTACCCTCAGCACCGAAGCTCCCCACCGTGTTCCCACGTGCCCAGCCCCCGAAGCTGCATGTCAGCCAACGTGTGTGTGTGCCGGTCTGGTCTCTGTGGGATCAAGTGTGCCCCTTGGCCCCCCCCCCATAGACCTAGAAGTTCCCTTGTGGCTACGCGTTGAGTCGCAGGAAGGCCGTCTGTAGGCGGACGTGTTCCGGATGCATCTTTTCTTACGGCTTATTCGAGAGAGCGCGTGCATGTACGTGTGCACACAGACACGGGGGGGCAGAGGGAGGGGAAGAGCCCCAAGCAGGCTCCCCGCTGAGCGCAGAGCTGGGTGCGGGACTCCCAGGACCCTGAGACCGTGACCCGAGCCAGAACCCTGCGTCCGACGCTCAGCTGACCAGGTCACCGGGCGCCCACGTTCTGAACACACCGTAGCTGGAGACGCAGCGTGGACCTCAGAAGCTTAACTCAGAGTGTCCTCTCGTTCCTCCGTGAGGCTGCTCGTAAACCAGCGTCTGCCGTTGGTGAAGAAAGCGCCAGGAGGCAGGGACTCTGATGAGTATCTCCGGCGTCTCAGAAGTTATCGTTCCTGTTGGAAACCCAGAGTGCCGCCCGCTGTCTGCACCTCTCGTCAACCCCTCGGGGTCCTCGAACAGTTGACGCAGAAGCAGAAACAGCAGCCTAGCGCAGGGGTCCCCTCACCCCAGGCCACCCCCAGCCGCTGCCCTGTTTACACACAGAGTTTCACTTGCGCTGAGCCCCACCCGCAGCCCCTCACGGGCGCAGAGGCTTTGTGGCCCACAGAGCCCAAAACGTTTGCTTCCGGCCCTTCACGGGCTCAGCAGATGGGCTCAGTCCCCCTCGCCCGAGGAAGCTTCTGGCCGGCAGGAACACGGTGCCCCATGGAGGCAGGTGGGACCTGGCACTTGCCCTTCAGGTTGGTTCTGCGGACGTGCCCCTGCCGTGGGCACACATGACCGTCACACGTGTAGCAACGATGGAATTTCAAGTCCTGGGTTTGCCCGTGAGCACGAGCCCGCGAGGAATGTGCGTGGCCGTGACCGGGGAGCCCGCACGTGGGGTCTTCATGTGCACCCCTCACTGTGTTCACGTGCTTAGACCATTGTCAGAGTCAAGTGAACCACGGTCTTCCTCCCTGGGAGACCCGAAGGCAGGCCGGACTCCGTTCCCATGCCAGCTCCAGTGTGGCACCTGGCCCAGGGGTGGTAGGACGTGGGTCCTGAGCGAGGGGGGAAGGGAGTGAGGGAGTGAGTGTAGGGGCGAGGGGGAGAGGGAGTGAGTATGGGGGGGAGGAGGGGAGGGAGTGAATGGCGGAGAGGGAGGGAGGGCCTAGTCGGCTGTGGGCCCCCGGGCACTGGGGACGCCACCGGCTTCCAGGGCTGCTTCTGGCCTCTTCAGATTCTTTGATTCTCTGTGAAGGACATGCTTTAGCTTGAGGATTTTCTTAAATGTTTTAACCCTAAAATATGAATTTAGTATCAAATACATAATCCAGCAAAGTAAACCTGGACCAGACAGGAATCAGAATTTCGGTCTCGCTAGGTTGAGGATCTGTAACTGGAGAATTTTTGACCGATGACAGGGGATCTAAGAGTTTGGGGTGTTGGTAATAGGGCAGCCGTCCTTCCTGGCACCTTGCCTTCTCCCCTCCTCTGCTCCCTCCTGGGCTGGGCTCCCTCCTGCCTGTTCACACGCCCCCTGCAGATCCTCCTTCCCAAGTGCGGACTCCAGGCCGGACTCCGTTGCCCCCGGGCCGGCTCCACGCAGCTCTGCTGGGCTCGGTGGATGATACGGGGGCCGCCAGCTGGTGCCCACGGCCCAGCTCCCCAGGCGCCGCGTGTGCCTGTAGCGCGTGCCCGAACGGCAAGACGTAGACGCGTCTGAAGGTTCGTGAGAGCTCTGGGTGTCTGCGTGTGAGGGGACTGCACAGCACTGTGTTCACGTGTGTATGTTGTGCAAGCGTGTGTACATGCCTGTGCGGGCCTGCGGGCACGTGTGCGCACACGCGTCTCTGCATGTGTTCAGCATTTGCATGTGTCAGTGCCTTCCGTGAGCACGTGTGTATGTGCGTGTGGGCAGGTGTGGGTGTGTGTGCACGCAAAAGTACGTTGTGTGTCCAACCATGTGTGTGCACATCTGTGTCCATGAGGGACTCGCGTGTGTGTGCACACGGATAGACACACATGCTGCTCGTGGGGCACAAGCCGTACACCCTCAAGGTCTCCGTGCACCAGTATTTTTCAGGAACTCCACGCGCTGCCCTGCACGGGGTCAACAAGGGACGGTCAGCACAGAGCTCCTTCAAGGAGAGCAGGGTGACATGTGCCTGATCTGGGGACTGGCGAGGTGGGAGGAAGGGGGCTCCGGAACAACAGGTTTCCGCATCCGCGGGCTGGGACAGAAGAGCCCTTGTGGAGTCGGCTGGGAGGTGCGGGTTCCATGCCGGGCGGGGCCGGGCGGGCTGGAGTGATGTCCCGCCGGGGAGGGTGTGTGCTGAAGGTGTGAGCGTCATCCAGACGTCTTAAAGTAAAAGCCTCAGGTTCTCCGTGAAAGGAAGGACACAGTTCCACAAAGACACTTGCTCGAAGTCACTTTCCAACAACCAAGGAGTGTAACCAGCATCTTGCACACCTGACCGGCGGTCGGCAGTGTCGTCTGGTGCCGCCCCTTGGCCAGCTCACGTGCTTAGAGCTGTCGTAGCTCCGGCCACTGGAACCACAGGCCACAGGCTGCGAGCCTAAACGACAGAAGGTTCCAGAGGCTGGCAGTCGGGAATCCGCGTGCCGGCAGACGGTGTCCCCTCGCTGTCCTCCCCTGGCTCCGGTCTCCCTCCTGCCAGGAAACCAGTCCCCTCACGTCGTGACCTCATTTAACCTTATTTCCAGCTACAGTCAGACTCTTGTTTTGCCTGCATTCGTACAGAATAGTGAGCCCTGAGCCTAGCCTCCCAGCTCTGACCCCTCGTGGTCTCGCCAGCTTGCTGGGGTCACGCTGCCCTCCCAGAGCGTCCCGGAGCCCCTGGCTCCCCGCGCGTCCCTTTTCTGCCAGGTGCAGTGCTTTCCTGCATGCCTTTTGGGCATGATCTATCTCCTGGGCCTGGTTTGGGGTTTTTCTTTCTTTTTTTCTTGCTTTTCCCTCCCAAGATTTCCTGGAGTGGAGATTTTATCTCAGAAAGAGGACAAGCAGGAGAAGCTCAGGTGCATTTCTGAATGTATCTTCGTTCTCCCCTCAGTGCTGATGGGAAGCTGGTGTGGGCAGAGAACCACGGGTTCCAGATCTTACGGCCCCAGAGTCACAAAGCTGTTGGCAGCTTCGGCTGTGATGCTCAGGGAGCCTGCTTGTCGCTCGCTGTCAGTTTGGGGCTCTTCTCTCTGCCCCCAGGAATTTGAGAAGTTTTCAAAGGAAATTGTAGGATCTGTCGTCTTGTCTTGAGTTCGTTCTGCTCCCTGACGTGCTGCTGAAGGTCCGTCTGTCTTCATCCGTAAGAAACCGTTCTCTTCCTGTCTGCACTGCTGTCCTTTTTCTCCGGCGTGTTCCCGAGACTTCCAGCCTCCCAGGGAACGGGCTCTCGGGCGCGCTGAGATACTGGATTGCCCAGAGCGCGTTCTCGTTCTCTGCCGCTTTTCGCGGCGCCCGGGCCCGGGGTCCGGAACAGTCTGAGGAGAGTGTGGACGCGCAGCCTCCCTCTGGGGCCTGCCACCTCGTGTCCTCACGCCAGAGTCTCTTCTCTGCCGCGTGGCTGGTCATGCTGGCATCTCGGGTTCCAGGGTGCCCCCGGGTGATGAGCGGGGGGGCAGCAAGGGCAGCCCCTGCCTGGTGCACGTGGATCGCCTCCCGTCACCGCTCCCTGGAATCACTCCGTGAGCCCCTCGGGCTTGTCACTGGCCACCTTGGCCACGGGTGGGAGGCGTCAGGTGGGCTGCAGTCCACGCAGGCGTGGCTCCGAGGCCCGTGTCCACGTCCGCAGGCTGCGCGGCCTCACCGGGGCTGGGATTCCTCCGAGACCCTGAGAGTGTCCTTAGGTGCCCTCTGCTCCCATTTCTGTTTCGCGTGGTTTGGCCTTTGACGTGGGGGGGGGGGGTGCCTCTCACGGGCACATCAGGATTTGCTCCACTCTTCCGAGTGGCTCCTTCCACGTGCCCCTGACTCTGACTCCCCCCGGGCGGCTCTCGGTCCCACCGCAGCCTCCCCCAGGCCTCGTTTCTCCTTGCGTCCCGGTGACTGTCTCACGGCTTTTATCGGAATGTGTTCTTACGCAAGGTAGCGTGTGTGCACACGAGTGTGTTTAAGCATACGTGGCTGGACAGGTAAGGAGAAGTGCGCAGCTGCGGTCACGCCCGGTTCCGGAGACGGCATCGAAGCCCGGCCCAGCATCTCGGCGTGCGCCACACGGCGACTGCTCGCCATGCACGCAGGGGCCTTCCACGAGGGGCTCACTGCTCCTCTGGGGTTGGGCCTCCTCTTCCGGAATTCTCTTGAGACGGTTTTGAGCCCCTTGGGGGTCAATCCAGTGAGGTTTCGGGCTCGTGTTTCTGGCAGTCATCTGCGTGACATGGCAGCGCCCCCTTCTCCCTGGACTGCGGAGCTCGTGGGCCTGGGGCCTCTGTGCGCTGTTGGTGACGTGGGTCCTCATCCCTCTACAGCCGAGCGCAAGTGGCGGGACCACTTAAGGGTCTGCACTCACATGTGTAGGAACAAACAGGGAGCTGTTCGATTCATCTGGGCCGATGGTTATTTAATTTCCCACGTTTGTCATCCCGAGTTTCATCCAGGAGAGGGTTGCCTTAGCAACGGGGCACCGGGCCATCGACTCCCAGATCTCAGGACCCTCCAGGGCAGGGACAGGGGTGGTTCGGTCTCAGCCCCAGCGTCACTCCCGATTTTAACTGCGTTCTCGATACTGTAGTGGGTTCGTTTCATGATGAATCGCCTTCCAGCGCTTACGGCCCCAGTGGCTCCCGCGTGCCGGGCCCTTGCTCCGCTGCCCAGTCCGGGACTCAGCGTCGTCCTCGTGCTTCTGTGTCGTGCCGCAGACAGCACTTCCGTTGTCTTGGACAAACTGATAAAAAGGCATCCCGCGGCCCGTCTAGTAGAGCGGAGGGAAGCCCAGCATCTCTTGTCTTCTCTCCTCCAGACGCCGCAGTAGCGGCTCTTGGAGGTTTGGAGGGGCCTGGAGTGCCCTGGCTGACCCGCCGGAGGTCGGCACCAAGCTCCCAGCGTCCATGTCCCCACGGTCAGCTTGCGCGGGCGAGCTGAGCACGGCGCCCTTGACCGCCAGCTCTGGCCTGGCGTGACCGCAGGCCGTCTCTTGCAGGGTTGTGGACGTCCTGCTCAAGGCCATCATGCGCACCATGTGGTTTTCCGGAGGCTTCCACTGGGTGGTCACGAAGGGTCAGCAGGCCTCTCCGTCGGAGGCCGCCATCCTCACACTGGCTCCACACTCCTCCTACTTCGATGCCATTGCCGTCACCCTGACGATGTCGTCCATCGTGATGAAAGCGGAGAGCAGAGACATCCCGATATGGGGAAGTGAGTGAGCCCCCCCGGGAGTGCGCGAGACCCCCATCCTGCTGGGGGTGAGTGAGACCCCCCCGGGAGTGAGAGAGACCCCCCCAGGAGTGCATGAGACCCCCCATCCTGCTGGGGGTGAGTGAGCCCCCCCGGGAGTGCGCGAGACCCCCCCAGGAGTGCATGAGACCCCCCCATCCTGCTGGGGGTGAGCGAGACCCCCCCCCGGGAGTGGGCGAGCCCCCACCCTGCCAGTCAGTGCAGGTCACACCACATGAAGTAGGCACTTGCCCTTGAGTCTCCTCTTGTCCCTCTGCTGCGGCTTCCCTGTAATGTTAGCTCTCGGGGGTTTTAGTTGGTTCACACACACACACGCACACGTCCTCAAACGACGTGTGTCCAAGTGCCTGCTCAGGTTTGGTCCGTGGCAAGTGCAGGGCCCGTATCCCGTGGCCCTAGAAGTGTCTGTCCCCGGGCGCTGGTTACAGGGACCGAAAGCCCAGCTGTGCAGGTGTCCCTCGGCCACATGAGAGATCACCCCACTCCTGGCATGAGAGGAGAAACTTACGCTCGCAGTCCTGGAGCCAGAAGTCAAGGTCGAAGTGTCCAAAGCCTTGCTTCTCCAGAGGCTTACAGGGACGGTCCTTCCTGCCTCGTCCAGCTCCTGGCCCCCAGGTAGCCCCGGGGCTGTGGCGGAGAACCCCCCTGCCCCTGCCCCCCTCCTCCCAGGCCTCCCCTGCGCATGTCCCTGTGCGTCCCTCACAAGGACACTTGTCTTTGGGTGACCTAGGGTACTCTCTTCTCCAGGTACATAACTAATTACGTCTGCAAAGACTGCTTTCCGGAATAAGGTTTCAGGCACGGGTCCTAGGGCTTAGGATGTGGGCACATCGTTTTGGGGTGCGCTGCAGCATTACTGGGAACTCTAGGGAATGCGGCGAATCACTTCACAGATGAGAGCACCTGCCTCCTCCCGGCCGGGCCCACTCCAGAGCTGTCCAGGTGCCCTGCAGGGCCGGCCCACCTGCTCCTGGTTCCCGTCCCCCTGGCTTCTGTTCCTGGGCTTGCCACCCAGCCCTGGTTCCTCTAGGCTGCTCCTGGGGGAGGGGAGGCCACACCGCCGTCCCTCTCCTCTGCCTGCCTCTCACCGTTCAGACCACCGGTGCGGTGGATTCTGGATTCTGGAGGATTCTGGAGAGGGCTGGTCCGGCGGGAGGTGCGTGCCGCTGGCGCCGCAGCGCCAGAGGCAAAGGGTCCACGCTCTGCCTCCTCTGAACTCTCCTGAGTTCCCTGCTCGTGGTGGTGTTCCGGGGCTGGTTGCGAGAGAACATGGTGTACGTTTTAGGTTCTTTCTCGGGAGCGCTGAGAGGGTGTCACAGGCTCCTGAGAGAGGCAGTGTGGGCCCCGACCAGGGTGCGGGAGGCCGCTTCAGGTCTGTAAGTTTGTTGCGATTCCTTCTTCTCGGTTTTCAGCTTCAGGCTGTGGAATGTCAGCTTTCTGGGGAAGTTCTGGGATTTGGGGGGCATGTCATCTCCCCCTCCTCCACGTACAAATCACACAAACCCTTCTCGAAGCCTTCGGTGACGGCTCAAGTCCCAAGTTAGCGTCACGGAGACTCATGGCTGCACTCTCTCCTCCACGTCCCAAGGCCAGGGTTCCAAAGCCAACTCCACTGGCTGCGTGTGCTGGCGGCTGCGAGGTCAGAGCCGAGCGCCGTGCCCCCCACCATGGACTGAACCTCGGGAGGGCCACCGGCATGTCCTCTGTGTGCGGGCTCCCTCGCTGTGTGTCCCCAGTCGTGTCAGGGATGACGTAGAAAGAAGAGTGCAGGAGGGCCGGACCCGTCTGTTATCGGTTTCCGTGCAAAGTCACGGGCGGCACATCCCAAGTCGCATTCCCTGTTTCCGGGTCTTGAAGGTAGATACGCCGGGCTGCGCCCCCAGGAACGCGGCTGAGGCTCCTCCTGCTGTGGGGGCCAGACCGAGCCCCTGCTCCAGCCCCGCCAGCCTCCCACCCCCGTGCAGCTTGCGGCCCAGGGGCCTCCTCAGTGGCCCATCCTCCTGGTTCTTCTCGTCCTTGTTTAAAGCTCGATGCTTCTGGACCCTTTGACAGCCCACAACTGTGGTGAAGGGATGAATGTTAAAAATAGTCAAAATCCTGTCACCTTCAGATTTGCGAATACCAGTTAGAGTGATCAGCCCAAGGATTTTTCTCATTTTTACGTTGTCGATTTACTTCCAGTGTCCTGTCTACGGGCCCCTGGGCGTTTACAGACCCGGGGCGGCGTCGGAGATGACCGCCGTCTCACGGTCTTCTGGCAGGACAGCGCCCCAGGCCCTTGGTGCCAGCACTGCATGGGGCTTACCCGACGTGCGGCCACATTTCCTGTCTGTCCTCAGAAGCGAGCTGTTCAGTTATAAGGTCTCCAGTGTGGGGATTCACGTGGGGGTCCCCAAAAAGAAGGGGAGTCTGAGATACCAGAGCATGAAACCCCGTCACCCTCAGAGCCCGGAGAGCCTCTCCCCGCCTCTGCCTTGAGCTTCTGGCTCGTCCATGCCATGGTGAAGAGACAACCTCTTCATGTCACCAGGAAAGGGGCACTCGTGATGCCCGACCCTCTTCAGTGAGACCGGCCAGCCTGCCCCCCTTCTCCCCCCTCCCTGGAAGACAGCGCGGAGCTGGCGCAGACAGGAGGAAGCCGGGCGGCTTCCCCGTTGTCCCATCCTGTGGGGTCCCCTCGGCCCTCTCCCCGCGTGTCCTTCCCAGCACCGTCCGCAGGAATCAGCGAGAATGACAGAACAGGAAAGAAGATTCCAGATGCCAGAAGAAAACATCACTGAGACCCACGTGCAGCCTAGATTTTGAGTCCCATGGACATGACCAGATAGAATGTTCTTTTTTTTTTTCTTTTTTTTTTTTTTTAATGAATTTTAAAAGGTCTTTGCCTTTAGAAGACCTCCCAGGAGGAAGAGTCACAACACACTCTTCCTCGCGAGTAGTTAGAAGGCTCAGAAGTCCGAAGCTGGCGTTGGGCCCAGCAGGGATGTGTCTCACCGCCACGGGGGTGCCTGGCCACCGCGGCCGCCCACTTGTCCTTCCCAGGAGAGGACGTGTTCTCCAAGGACGGCTGTCGTGTCAGTTTGGGGTTTCTCTCCTAAGCAGCGTCTCCTCGCCTTCAGAGACTCAGGCACGAGAACCGTGTGCTGGTTGCTGCTGTCAGGTCTGGTCGCGGAGCAGCGACCTGCCGCCCCAGCAGTGCCGAGTTGGTCAGGACCGCCGCCGTGTGAGTGTCCTGGGGCACCCCCGACAGAGGGCTGCACACTGGGCGCCCAGAGACGACAGATGTCGATTTTCTCGCGGTCCTGGGGCCAGAAGTCCTGAGTCAGGGTGTGAGCAGGGCAGCTTCTGGGGGGAGGCCTTGTCCGGCCTTCGTTGCCGCTGGCGGCGCCCCATCCCCGGCGTCCTGCGGCTGTGGTCGCGTCCCTCTGGTCTTGGGCTCTGCTGCCCTGTGGCCTCCCACGTCCACGTCCATGTCTCCTCCGTGCGGGGGCACTGGGCATGGGTCCGGGCTCTGACACCGCATCATCTTAACGTCATTGCATCTGCAGGCGCCCGATTCCCAAAGAAAGTCACAGCCCTCGGTGCCCGGGGTGAGCGCGTCAGCCCGTGTCTTCAAGGGAGACGGCTCTGCCTGTGACGGGCTGGTGGGGCTTAAGCCACGCGCCTTGGGCCCTTCCGACTCTGGAGCTGCTGACCTCGCCCCAGCTCCCTCCTCTGTCGGCGCGGAGCCGGGAGCAGCCTTACCGCCCTCGCTTTCTCCTGCTTTCCAGGCTGCAGACACCGGCGGTGCTTGCAGGTTGTGGCCGTCGTGCCATCGTGCGAGGAAGCTGCGGTGATTTCCCTGACCCCCACGATCGGGCACTGACCTGCCGCCCACCCTCAGGGACACTGCGGCCCTTGGGGCGTCCGAGGGGGCTCGCCTCTGCCCCGTGCTGTGGGCAGCTCCCCGTATCCCTCTGAACACGGCAGAAGCCGTGCGTTCCCACACCAGTGCCTCTCCTCCCCGGCAGCTCTGATAAAGTACATCCGGCCGGTGTTCGTGTCTCGGTCCGACCAGGACTCCCGCAGGAAGACCGTGGAGGAGATCAGGAGGCGCGCGCAGTCCAATGGAAAGTGGCCACAGGTAACGCAGTGAACCTCGAGCTGGGGGCCGGATTCGTTTAGTTTCATTTGTGTTTGATGAGTGCGTGAGTTCAAGATCGTGCTGAGTGTCAGGTCCTGTTGGTCCTGAAATTGTGAAATTGGGGCAAACGAGGCAGGTCTCACATGTGTCCCATGTGCCCGAAGTGTCTTTCCTAAAATGACTGCTTGGCGACCCCTGGGCCCGCGGCAGGCACGGCCTCTGGTGCGCGCCAGTCCATGAGGCACGGCTGTTTGGCCCTGAGAACCCCAGGCCAAGCCTGTCCGTGTGAGCCCGGCTCCCGGGGGAGCATCAGGAAGGCCTTCCGCGGGTGGCCGGGCTGCGGCCTCGGCCCACGTCAGCTGTATTTCTTCGAGCCGAGCCTCGGGAGCTGGAGCGCCCCAGGGCTGTCTGGGTCCTGGGTGCTCGGAGAATGGAAGGCCCGGCTGCCGGGCACCCTCGCCCGCAGACAGTCCCCCGGGGGCCGTGACGTCCGGGGTGTTCGGCTGCTGCCCCACGTCCGGAAGCAGCCTCGTGGGCTGTAGTCCCCGTGCTGAGGGGACAGTTGAGTTTCTGTCGTGTGGCTGGAGGTCAGCAGGAGCCAGAGGAATTCAAGAGTCCCAGCGGGGACGTGTTTAACCACTGGTTCTGCGGCGTTTCTGGTTGGTGGCCCAGCTGTGCCTCGGCTCTGGCCCTGGTCCCGATGCCTTCAGCCCAGGGACATCCGTTGAGCCCCCCTCATGTGTCTTTGTCCCGCTTTGCCCCTGGGAGGACCCCGCTGCGTGCTGGTGCTGTGTCCGAGCGGCGGCAGCTGGGCCTCACGGCGGCCACGATCTGCCCCGCGCACACGCTTGGGAGGCGGTGCGGGCCCCAGGCTTTGTTGTAGAGGAACTCCTGCCCGGGGAGCACGGCCAGGCTTCCATCGTGTGCCTGAACCGCACTGAGAATGACGAAATATCTCAGCATGTTCTCAGTGCAGAAAACAGACTCTTTCCGGATTACGTTCCTTTAAAGCTGACCTTTTTTTCTTTTCATTCCAAGATAATGATTTTTCCAGAAGGAACATGTACCAACAGGACCTGCCTCATTACCTTTAAGCCCGGTATGTAATTTTCTTAAATTCACTGTTTTTCCTCCTTGAGCAAGTCGGGGGGACACTCCTGGGTCCCTGCGAGCCTGTGGTTTTCCCTGACGTGACTCAGCCCACTCCCCCATCGAGGAAAC
The DNA here is from genome assembly GCA_004024625.1 of Mellivora capensis. Classification (NCBI taxonomy): domain Eukaryota; kingdom Metazoa; phylum Chordata; class Mammalia; order Carnivora; family Mustelidae; genus Mellivora; species Mellivora capensis. The sequence continues at coordinate 232,301 of PISX010000415.1, read as the reverse complement.
CTTCCGGGCACCCGATGACCATCCACCAAAAAGGGGTGGCAGAGAAGCTCGTTTTCTCCGGGCCCGGCATGAGACGTACAGGGAGAGGAACCCAGCCGTCGAAGTAAGATGACGCCCCTTTTCCCCGCAGGCGCTTTCATCCCGGGGGTCCCCGTGCAGCCCGTGGTTCTGCGGTACCCAAATGAACTGGTGAGTGTGTTCTCCTGGGACTGCGGTGAGTTGCCTATTGTCACGGGTCACGAAGCGGTGGCCCGTCCTCCCTGCCGATGGGTCCTGCCAAGTTGACGTGAGCCGTCCCCCCACGTCCTCGGCAGCCTTTGCTCCCCGGTCACCTGGGAAACTATGACGTTAAGAGAGTCTACACCCTGAAAGGCTGGAGGCAGCGGGAGGGAAGGGAAGTAAGTGACTCTGAGCCTCTGCTGGTGCGTCTGAGTCCGTGGGGCGGGCTTCACCTGTTCTGTCCCAGCAAAGCACAGGAGGGGGCGTCTGGGCCCCAGAGCGCCTGGTGATCTTGACGGGGCCCCAGCTCGGGGCAGGCAGGAAGGCCGGATGAAGCCTCCACGGGTTGTGGCCAGAGCCTCGCCGTGGCATCCGCTTCCACATCTGTCAAAGCAGCCGCAGCTCTCCCTGTCCCCAGGGGCCCTGTGGCCGTGCCACACGCGTCCAGCTCAGTCCGCCGCACTCCCGGCGCGGGTCCCGAGCCCCTGCGGGTGCTGTTCAGCGCCCGGTGCGTCTCGCTCGGCCGCGGCCCTCCAGGTGCGTGTCTTGCACCTGCATGGGCATCGGTCTCTCACCGCCAGGGCTCGTGTCCCTGAGCCCTGCCTGGGTGCCAGCCACCCTGGACTGTTGACAGAGGACACCGAGGTGCGCTTGCTCAGTGCACCGAGCTTTCTCCCCATCACAGCGTGTCTCTATGACGGCGAAAAGGAAACTCAGCAGCCCCAGCACGCGCTGGTCCAGGCGGCAGCTTGCTTGTGTGTGACACCCGTGGGCGGGGGGCGCTGGGCCCCTGCTTCTGGCCCAGACCGGAGGGTCCCAGATTTGCACATCAGACCCTGTGCCTCCACGTGCCGATGGCACAAAAGAGGTTCTCCAAGGGGAGAGCAGTCAGTCCGTAAATGTCGGTCAGAACCCGTCCCCACACGAAGTGACAGAGAAGAGGCTGCTGGCCGTGCGTCCCTGAAACCCAGAAGAGCCGCGCTCGTTCGCCAGTGCCTGACGAGAAGAGAACATCGGCGGGTGGAATTCTAGATTTTCTATTTCTTTAAGCCTGTTTCATGGGCTTATTTTCAGCAAATGGCCTTTACTGGGTTCTTCCAGAAGCTCTCAGCTTAGTTGTCAGAGAAGCGGCATGGCTGCTGTGCGCCCTCAGCCCGTCGGTCTGTCACGGGCCTCAGCTGCCCAGGCTCAGGAAGGGCCCCCACTCAGCTTGGCGCACGGACCCCTGCGGAGGAGCAGCGGCCATGGCCAGGGCGGGGGCCGGGGCAGCCGCTGCAGTGGGCGGCTTTTCAGGAGCCCATGGGAAGCTGGCAGGTGGGTGTCAGGACTTGAGAAGAAAGAAGCTCACTTGGGGGGCCAGAGTCAGAGTAGGAGCAGGGTGTGTGTCCTCTAACGTCCTCAGTCTGATGTGCCTGAGACTGAGGTGGGGGCCGTTTGGGCTCAGAGCCTTGCAGTGGTTTCTTCTGCTCCCCCCCGGGCCTGGGCTCATCTGCTGGGCGTCTCTGACCCCGACTGGGGGCCGGGGCCTTGGGGGTCCACGGGCGTGGGGATTGGAATGAGCCTCATGTGGTGGGTGATGGTCACTGGGGCTGCTCGCCCAGAGCAGTTTCCGGGGCTGTGAACTGATGTCGGCAGGGACACCTCCAACACAGGGGAGGCTGGAAAGCGGAACTGGGGCAGCAGCTCAGGCAGACGCCAGAGCTGCCGACCTTGGAGCCATGGGAGGAGAGGAGTGTCTCTGGGTGGCCGGGAGGCAATGGGCATCCACCTGCTCCCCTGTTCCATTGTGGACTTGGGAAGAAGAAGGTACCGGCATCTCTGGGGTCAGAGGTGGGCCGGGTTGAGGGCCAGGACAGACGGCGGGCACACCGCAGAAGGAAGCGCTCACGTCGGGACTCCAGGACCCCGATTTCCAGCTGTGATGTGTTTTGCTCCTTTCTTGCCCCCAGGACACCATCACGTGGACGTGGCAAGGACCCGGCGTGTAAGTCAGACCCTGTGCCGTCTTGTGTGTCCTATCCTGCGGGAAAGCACAGGGGCCACTCAAGTCGCTGCCCTGCATTCTGGTTACTTTTGCAAATGTGGAAGCTCTGAACACAGGACCCGCTGGTGCTTGATGGTAGCAGTTAGATTCTGCCTCCTCGAAAACTAAGTGTGCAAACCTGGCCTGTTCACACACTCCTGGATTCCAGGACCTAAGTTAATGGTGTCCCACTCCAGGGGAAAGTGACTGTGAGCGCTCTTTCCTTCCCACGTGTGCCTGCTGGCTCAGTGGCCACCATCCCACCCGTGTGCCGCAGCTCCTAGAAAAAACAAAAGGGGAGCTGCAGGGACGGCCCTTCTCTTGAACGGCTGCACAGGGGAGGCACGGGGTTCTAGGACAGCAGGCCTCCATGGTACCAGTATTTGACCTGGCACAGCAGAAGGGTGAGTGGTAGGGCCAGGCGGAGCCCTCCCAAGGCCCCAGGGCGAGGCGTCTGGAACGGATGCTGGGGGTCGGGGTGAGGGGTGCCCTGAGAGGCAGCATTTGTGGCCTGTAGTCTTAGCATTGCTGAGGTCCGAATGTGGAGGGTGGGTGGTGAGAAGCAAGGGGGCATCTGGGAGAAAGGTGTGAAGTGGCTCCGGGCCCTGGTGGCCAGGCTTGGGCTGACCGTGATGGGCAGAGGTCGGGTATATACAGAGAGAGTTTGGAGCATAGTTGCCCGCCATGGAGAGGAGCCATGCCCAAGGACGAGAGGCTCCAGATGGCTCCCCATTTCCAACTTCTGTAGAGAAAAGGGTGGTGATGCCGGTTCTGAGGTCCAGAGCTCGGGAGCCGACCTTGCACATGGCACGACTTAGGACCTGTTGAGTCTGCATGGCCTGGGGACAGGCAGGTCCGGGACAGTGTCACGTAGACGAGGGTTCCTGAGCCAGAAAACACACGTGGGGAATGGGTGCCTGCAGGGCAAAGGAGAGCCGCAGGAGTGGGTACATTTGGTGGAGACGGAGGAACCCCGTTTGAGAAGGGTAGCCCCGTCCTCATCACAGTGTTGTGAGGCTTGGCCTTGGCCTGAGGGGGGCGCAGCATGCCCTGAACAAGGTAGCTGCCCTGCAGGGGCCAGGCATTGGCAGAGTTCGCCCCAGAATTGAAGTCATTTTTTTTTTTTAAGATTTTTTTTAAGACTTTTTTTTTTTAATTTGACAGAGATCACAAGTAGGCAGAGAGGCAGGCAGAGAGAGAAGGGGGAAGCAGGCTCCCCGCTGAGCAGAGAGCCCGATGCGGGACTCGATCCCAGAACCCCGGGATCATGACCTGAGCCGAAGGCAGAGGCTTAACCCACAGAGCCACGCAGGCGCCCCCAGAATTGAAGTCATTTAATTAAAAGACATTGAGAATCTTTTAACTAAAGCTGTAAATCTGTTTGTTCATTTTTAAGGTTGAAGACCCTGTGGCTCACACTGTGTCAGTTTCACAATCGCGTGGAAATCGAGGTTGGTACAGATGCGCGTTCAACAGCCTTACGCGGGCTTGCGAAGGTCACGTCGTGTGAGGTCACGGTCTGTGCCCAGCCGGCACGAGGCAGCCTCGGGTTCGGCCTGTGCGGAGCGCGTCGGAGACCGAGCCGGGTGACGCGCTGTTCCACCGTCGGCTCTGGTGGATCCAGGGTTAGCTGGCATCTGCCGGGGACATGGCATGTGGTCCGAATAGAGACAGTGTTACTCAGCCCTTCCCCGCGGATACAGAGTTGCGTTGGACGAAGACAACGTGACGTGTGTCGCCTGTGCGGATGTGAGGTTTCAGCAGCGTCTGCAGATTCAGCGACATGTTGGCACATCTAGAGATGAGCGTGTCGGTGCCCGCCCAGACACGACTTTGGCAGCGTCACGCTGCCGCCTGCACAGGTCCGGGGGTGTACGTCACCCGGCCTGCTCTGAGGTCTTCCCGCTTCTTTGCGCCTCAGACATACTTCCCTGGGCCTCTTCACCAGCCACGTCGTGTCTCCTGCAGGACTTTGCGAGAATCAGATAGGTTCTTAAAAATCGACAAGGAAGTTAGACCCTTCTTTTATCATGGTTAACGGGGCTTACCGGTGTTTATCATTGGCACACGTGCAGTGAGTTATGTTTGTGGCACTTTTACCTGATACTCTGACCATACAGGTCTGTCGTCCTGTCGTTCTCTGATCCGTGGGCAGATCCCACAGCCTGCCTGCAGCCTTCAGCTCAGGAGGTCCCCAGGTCCCAACTCCCCTTCTCTCAGCTCCGTTCAGTTGCCACATTCGTGCAGCCTGTACGTTTTATGCAAGTGGGTGAGGAATAGAGTTTCTTTTCTTAAAAGGGGAATCAGTGGCTACCCTGCCCTCGACGGGGGAGTCCAAATGCAACGGAAAGGGTTTAATGAGGCAATTTGCTACCTTCTGATAAAAGTTGCGGGGTTGCACTGAATTTACAAGTGAGCCTGGATTTCAGCCAGCTTCCAGGTTTTTCAGTATAGCAGAAGCTACTTAATTACAACACACTGAGCAGAAAGGTCCCTGGCCCGAGTCCGAGGGGGCTGGCCATCCGCCAGGACGTTACTTGTGGTTGCTTCCTGGCCTCTCGCTTCTCTGTTTCAGGCCTCGTTTCCAGTTTTCAGAGCTCTTTATTTTTCCTAAAGATTTAATATACTTATTTGTGAGAGAGAGGGCACAAGCGGGGTGAGCAGCAGAGGGAGAAGCAGGCTCCCCGCTGAGCAGGGATCCCGATGCGGGGCTCAGTCCCGGGACCCTGGGACCATGACCTGAGCCGAAGGCAGACGCTTAACGACTGAGACCCCCAGGCGTCTCCACAGTTTTCAGAGTTTAAAGGCAGCTCTGAATTTTTGAACTTGCGTAAGTGTCTCCCCTCGTGCTGTGCTCACGGGGGCCTGTTAGCGGGTGCATGGGGTGAACGCCTGAAAGCACGTGGTGAGAGCCGACGAGGCTTCAGGACACCCCCGCAGGGTTAGATGTCTGTAGAGCCTGCGCTGGGGACGGGCTGAGCGCATGAAGGAAGGACTCGGGGACGTCTCCTCTCTGCCCAGAGGGGGGACGACGCTGCGGAGTAAGTGACACTCGAGCCAGACGCACGGCCCCGGGTTTGTGACCTTCTCCAGAGGCAGGGGACGCCACATCTTGTCGTCTCTCTTCCACGTGGACGCAGTGTGTTGTGTCATCCCCCAGCACAAGGAGACTTCTAGAAAGGGGAGCATACACGTAGTTCTTTTGTGTCCGAAGGGAGCTTCCGTGTGACGTTAGAACCGAACACGCACACACGAGCTTCTGTCCCAGGGGCCAGGCGCCCCCGCAGCACCGTGGTCGTGCGTCTGGGTGTGTGCGCCCTTGCACCGTGACCGCTTTGAGGGTGGTTCTCATGAAGCTGCTTTGACAGACCTTCCTTGCATCCAACCTGTAAGTACGTCGTGGCGAGCTTGTGACGCGCATCGGAGTAACGCAGCCTTCTCTGTGCTCAGTTCCTGCCTGTGTACAGCCCGTCGGAGGAGGAGAAGAAGGACCCCGCGCTGTACGCCAGCAACGTGCGGCGCGTCATGGCCGAGTGAGTGCGCCCCTTCCCGCCGGGTCAGAGCCCGAGTCCGCGGCGTCCCCTGGGAACCCTCAGAGTGTTAGGGAGCCGTTCACCGGCCTGTTCCTCCTTAGCCTGGCCCAGACGCGCTCAGTAGCCCTCGGAGAGCAGGTCTCGGCGGAAGCGAGTAAGTGCCGACCGCGCGGGCAGGAGGCTGTGCTCGGCCACCGTGCACCCCGGTCCCTGCTGTGTCGCGCACTGGGTCTGCGTCTTCGTGGCTAAACTTGCTCAGTTTCACCTGTGTGGGTCGGAACCAGCCACCACGGTGCCAGGTGTGTGCGCCCCAGGGAGGCAGGCGGCCATGGCGGGCGGCCCTCGGGCTCTCCTTCCCGGCTTCATGTGCCCAGGCGGTGTTTGCGGGGCCTCCCTCCGGCTCACCATGTGCTGTGCGGGAATAGACGCCACATCTCCCGAGATGAGGCGTGCTCGGAGCACGCCATTGGGAAGTCTCTCGCTTCCTGAGTCCGCACTGTCCCCAGCTGTCTTGGATGAGGGGACGTCACCCCGCACCCCGCACAGCCTCGCCCGCTGTCTCCCGTCCTCTCTCTCCTGCTCCCGGGCAGCAGGGGCCGCCTCTGCGTTGGGCCACCGCGGTGCTGGGAGGGGGTCTCAGCGGCTTCGTGGGCGTCCTCCATGGCAGGCTCGTGTGGCTCTGGAGGGGTTTTCCCAGCGCCGTGGCTGAGCAGTTGTGACCCAGGTGGGAGGTAAGCCCCCTGCCCCCACTGTGTGCTCCTTAGAACCCCCCAGCTCCCGCGTCCTGTGCGGCCGTGCTAGGCCAAGTCACAGCTCAGGATGCGGGAGTTAAAGGTCCGCGGGGTAGGCAGACTCGGTCCGCACGCCCCTCAGGAAGGTCGGCTCAGGGGACACAGGTCTGCGGGACACCCCCAGCCTCCTCGCGTGCCCACTCGCTCGACTTCACTGCCCGCTCGCTCTCAGAACCCCACACCGGGATGTGTGGGGGGCGGTCGGCCATCAGGATGCCCTTGACTCTCAGTTCGGGGGAAGCCAGAGTGTTCAACCCCTCAACAAGGAAATCGACTCCACGGAGTCGAAGGCTTGACAGGTTGGGGGTAAACTTCTTTAGTTCTTCAGATAAATTAGCTAATAACGTTTAACAATAATTACGTCACAGACACTCTGCTGGTGGAGGGGAAGCACCCCACATCGAATGGAAAAGGGCACATTGGCCACGGGGCAGGCCCCTGCCCCCACAGCCACAGGAGAACCCAGAAACGTGGAAGTGGGTTGTCGCCTTCCTGGCCTTTAGACCCACCGAGAACAGCCCGGGCCCCGCTGAGCGTCGCCGGCAGCCCCCGAGTGCACCCCCCACCTCCTCACAGGATGACCCGAGGTGCTCCTGGCCATCCTGGCTTCTGTCCCCCCACGGCAACACCTCAGTTTCCCGAGGGGGACTGGACTAGCCGTGGAAGGCCTTCGGAGCCCGTCTCCTAGCCACAGCGGCACAGGTCACTGCCGCACGGCGACGAGTAAAAGTCCGTTCAGTTATGGGGGACGGCGCTTAGTTTTGAATATTTGGCACATCCTACCACTGTGTTTCCTGTGGTAGAGGAAGGTCATTTTTCCTGAAATCTGATGCCGTTCTTTAGAAGGGCTGGGCTCTGACTTGGGGGCACCGCCAGCCCTGATGAAGGTGACCCCGTCACCCGTAAGACGAGTTGCGCTTCCGAACGAGACAGCCGGTGGCGTGGTGCCCTCGAAGGCACCTGCTGCACGCTTGCTTCCTAGCATGGTGGAAACCGCGGTGATGGCTAGCCTCTTGGGGCGCCCCAGGCTCTACATGAGTGGACTTTGGGGTCCACTAGTGAGCGCTCATGTTTAGTGCCAGATGTGAACTTGAAACGCTGTCTTTCTACGCGTGTCAGCATTCAGAGTCTTCACTGCCCAGTGTTCCCGGCACAGGCGTCTGTGGGGCGGGGTGCTTTTGGGGGCGCGGGCGCCGCTGCTGCACAGACCTGTCCGGAGCCCCGAGGGGCGGGGCCGGGGAAGGGGGGGCCCCTGGTCCTTCGATGCGCTCGCCGTCCCGTGGTCACCCTGGGCCGCCCTCCTCGCTCTGCTGCCCTGGGGCTGCTTGACCGCGGTGCCCTCCTCTCTTCGCAGGGCCCTGGGCATCTCCATAACCGACTACACGTTTGAGGACTGCCAGCTGGCCCTGGCGGAAGGACAGCTCCGGCTTCCCGCGGACACCTGCCTTCTGGAATTCGCCAGGCTGGTGAGGGGCCTGGGGTGAGTGCGGCGCCTTTTCTTCCTCGAGCCCCTCCCTCACACGCGGTGGCTTATCTGGCAGTGCTAGTGGGGCTCACTCAGGAACGGGGAGAGTTCTGAGGAGCACTGCTGAGATGCTTTTTCTAAGACAGGAGGCTTCCGGAAACTTCTAGCAGGCCCTCCCTCCCCTGCTGTTGGGGACCAAGCTGGAGGCCGCCGAGGGCGCTGAGGGCCGGCCGGGCCTTCACGCGGATGGAAGTGCTTGTGCTCAGGGTTCGCAGGCGCTTTCCCGGTATCAGCTTCGTCTCCCTCGAGGCGTCTCGAAACCCTCAGGGCCCAGCACGGGGCTCCCCGTGGACGGTCCCACCCGCCTGCCCGAGAGGCATCCGTCCCTCGCACGGAGACGCTGAGGCAGGATCCGTGCTGTGCCTTCAAACTATTAGAACACCTTCTGTTGAAAATGACCCCGCTGCCCGTCGTAGAAGTGATTCTAATGTTTTGTTGAGTCTTGTCACAGTAAATGTCTTTTTTACGGCATTCTGTGACTTTAACCAAGAAAATCTTTTTCTCTTTTTGTGTGTAGGTTGAAGCCAGAAGCGCTTGAGAAAGATCTGGATAGATATTCTGAGAGCGCCAGGACGCGGGGGGGAAGACGGATGGGCCTCTCCGAGTTCGCCGAGTACCTGGGCGTCCCGATCTCGGACACGCTGGAGGACATGTTCTCCCTGTTTGATGAGGTGGGGCCGTGGCCCTGGGAGGGGTCTCATGGCAAGACCTCCAGCTTCCCAACATGTATTGTTTTAGTTAGAAGCGTTGCCTGGGGATTTGGAAGTAGAGGGGGAACAGCCCCTCCTTGCCCTGACCAGCCCGCCCTGTCACTTGGATGTTTTCTCCCGTGGTTTGAAACGCACATAGAAGTTGGTCGTTTAGGTTAACATTTTGCTGATAAACCTGTAGTTTGGGGTTTTAAATGGGATTTCTAAAAAGCCTAAATATCAAACCATGTCCCCTCCTCCAGAAATCCAGAATTTCTGGACGGGGGGCCTCTCTCCCGACGATCGGCACACAGGGTCACCCTCGGCCTTCCCCACGGTGCGTGAGGACTGTCCCCATGCAGTGCTCCATCCAGTCACCCGTCGTCTCTGGACTGGGGGTCCACGTTTGCCCCTACAGCCCTGGACATGAGTGGCCGTTCAGGGCTTGGGTGGTGGGAGACAGTGCGCCGGGAGCCTCCCTCTGCCCCCGCACTGGCCCCTGGCTTGTCCCACTCCCTGCAGCGGCCCGCTTGTTGGAAGCAGCGGCCTGTCCCACGGTGACCCCAGGGTCACTGAGACCTGCTGCGTGGCACTCGAGCGTCCAGTGGGCCAGGCGCTGGGTGTTCCCCGCATCGTGGCTGGGGGCCCGCTGTCCTCCCGCAGGCTCGCCACAGGCCACTAAGTCCTCGTGGCACGAGTGTGCCGCTTGCCGCGTGCGGGTGTTTTCCTCGAAGGAAAACCTTAGCCAGTGATGGCTACCTTGTGGCGTGAACTTTCTTAAGCTTCGTGTGCCAGACTCACAGGCTCTGAAACTTGATCACAGTGGCCTAAAGAGAGTGTGTGGTGTGACCCCCTCGCGAAAGCCAGTGGGTTATGAACGTTCTTCCAAAAATACTCATTCGGGGGAGGCAGATGAGATCCGGCATCAGCGCTCAAGCCCGGCTCCCCGACCCGCGGGAGGGCCTGGCTCTCCCCTGAGGGCACGTCTCGTCCCCAGAGCGGAGAAGGCAGGATGGACCCTCGGGAGTACGTGGTCGCTCTGTCCGTCGTCTGCCGGCCCGCCCGGACTCTGGACACCATCCAGCTGGCGTTCAAGGCAAGTGCGGCGTTTCCGGGAGTTTGGCTTGTAGGGACAGTGAGACGCAGGTCACAGCAGGCCTGTGCTACGTTCTCACAGCCCCTTCCTACGTGGGCAGACTTCCCCTGGGCCTAACCGCCGTTTTCACAGAAGCACGTATCTGCCGTTGTTTGTACAAATGCCCCCCAAACCTCCCCAGAAACATTTCTGCCTGCGGTCTGCACCCCACACTCTTAAGAAGGGCGTGGGGTCTGGCCTTCATGAGTTCCAGCAGGCCTGGACAGGGCTGGCGGGTGCCCCACGCCCAGTGCCGTAACACGGCCATCCTGGGCAGGCCCCTGCCTCTCAGGTCCCCCAGCGCGGCCTCTTCATCAGCCCGCTGACTTAGAGTGCGAAGGAGCTGCCTGTCCAGAGCCCAGCCATTCGCCCTGCTGCAGGGGGTGTGGGAGTCTAGGCTTACCGGGCTGCAGAAGGAGAGAGGGGGCCGGGGAGAGCGTGACCCCCTCTCCCAAGCCCGCATTGCTGGGCCTGCCCGACGGGGCGGACAGCCTCTCCCTGCAGGACTCACACGGGGGCTCACGGCACACACCAACTCTTCAGGGCCTTGCTCTCGGTCACTCTTCGCTGGGTCCATGGGCCAGCCACCTCCTGAAGGCCAAGGAAGGTGGTGGCTCATTCATGTCACTGAGCAAAAGCCCACGAGTACCCACGTGTGCCAGCGAGCCCAGGGTGCGGGCTCCGTCCCTGACCCCGGGAAACACGCCGCTGCCGGGGGCGCCCTCCAGTGGGAGCGCGGGGCGTGCGCTCAGAGCGCCGTGCCCCGTGGGGATCCCTGTGTCAGTGGAGTCCTGGCTCTTCCCAGCTGGTGGGGTTGGGCCTACACGAGTTCTGGGAACCCCGTGAGCAGAAGAAGCGGGATGCCTGCATGGTTGGGGGGTTATGGGATGACGCCAGCCTCTGCCGGCAGATGTACGGGTCACGGGATGGCGACATCGATGAGGACGCCCTGTCCAGCATCCTCAAGACTGCCCTAGGGGTGGCAGAGCTCAGCGTGACCCACCTCTTCCAGGCCATTGACCAGGAGGGGACGGGGCGGATCACATTTGGTGAGTGGCCCCGGGGGCAAGGGGAGGAGGGGCCCATTGTGCAGGGGTGTGCCTGGAGGTGGGGCATGGGGACACAGTGGGAGCGACGCCCATGCGTGCTCACCAGGGCCATGCTGTCCTGTGCAACATGGAATTCCCAGAAGGAGGAGTCTTCCCCAGGCCTGGCAGGGGCAGGTTAGGGGGTCTGGAGTCTGAGTTGTACGGGGAATGGATAGAGCCAGAGCCAAAGCCCACGCTGGAAGCCCCAGATCCATGCCATGCCCGGGGGCTGCAGGCGGTGTGAGCTGGAGCCGGGCTGTGACAGCCCACAGGGGTCCATGGTCTCGGGCCCCCATGGAAGCAAGAGCCTGCCCCTCAGGGCTGACCGCTGCTGGCGTGTCCTCGTGGGCTGGGGGGCGGGGGCCTCATCACTTGTAGCCGCGCAAATTGGGACAGCTAAGGTCCTCAGGGACTCAGACCTGAACCCCCTTGCAGGCTCAGGGAAAGGGCTCCGGGGCGGTTGGAAGGCAGCCGCGCTCAGCGGGCCCGCCAGTATGCACATTTGGAAATGAATGTATTCTCGCTAAAGAAGGAGACATTTGCTCAGGAAAGGTCACGGTTCACGTCTTGTTTTTAAAATTGCAACCAAATGTCAGACACAGGTGTGTGTGTTGATTTAGACCGTGTGTGTGTGTGTGTGTGTCTCCCCACCGGCCCGAGTAGACCGTGCGTCCCGGTGCGCTCCGGTGGTGGGCTGGGGAGGGGGTGCTCACAGTGAGCACTGACCAGCGGCCGACGTTTCCCAGTAATCCCTTCAGTGTCCCCCAGAGGAGCACGGGTGGTTTTCCCTGGGGTCTGTGGTCTCCCACACCCAGGCCTGTGAGCGTCCCCCTGCCCTTGGAGGGCACTGTCTACCCCAGGACTGGGTCCCAGGGCTGTAGGGAGAAGCACGGCCTCAGACCTGCTCAGTCCTGTGACCGGCTCGGACGGTGGCCCTGGCTCCGGGGCATGGCCGTGTCCCTCGACAGCTCCTGCCATGCCAAGATCAGGTCCTCACGTGGACACTTTGTCCTGTCCCCAAACCAGATCCCCTGACGAGCAGCGCCTTCCTTGCACACGGAGCCCCCAGAGCACACTGCAGGGTTTCAAATCCTGCTTTCTGTAGATTTTCCCCCAAGCGGGCATAGCCGAGAGCACTGAGCAGGCCGCTCTGTGATGAGCAACCGAGAAAACGGGAGGACCCTCCTGCCCCCTCCCCTCCTGTCTCCCCTCCTTCCTCTCCTCTCCATTCCCCTGCCCTCTGCCCCACGGAAGGGTGTGAGGTGGGGGCGCCCGCAGGCCCCGGGACGGGAGCCCCCGACTCCGGTGTCAGCCCCACCTCACCCACGTGCCTCTTTTTCCAGCCGATTTCTGCAGTTTTGCAGAAATGTTCCCCAACTTCGCAGAGGAGTACCTATACCCGAAGCAGACACATTCGGACGGCAGCGCACAGACGCCGCTCACTCCAACCCCCAATGGCTTCTGCGCGGACTTCAGCCCCGAAAACTCGGACTTTGGAAGGAAACCTTTCCGTGAGAAACTGGACTAGGACAGAAGGTTCTGGAGAGATGAGGCTCTGTGCGGTCCTGTCACCACCCGCCTCCACCCGGCCGTGACGTGGCCAGGCGCGCGCTCCCGCGTGTGCTGTGCATGTGCCGGCCTCGGCCCGAGTTCCGCGACACCCGGGGTCGTTCTGACCCTGGTCCTCCGCGGACAGCCGCGCAGGGACGGGGCTGTGTGGGCCCCGGGCGCTGTCCCTCCCGCGGCGCCGGCTGTGGCCGAGTCCCCTGCACTGTGACCCGGGACAGTGATGTGACTTTCCTCACATCCCTGTCGGAGTCTGCGTTCGGCGGCTCGCACAGGTGGACGGGCCGCCCCACGCACACGCGACACGCGTGAGACCCAGACGTGTCACGTGCATTTTGATTCCAGCACAGATCCTCTGGCGGCCTCTGTGGGGTCACAGCGTGGCAGGGCCCTGTCTGATTTTTAGACATTTCTATATTTGTGAGAACTCATGAGTATTTTCTAAACTTCATTTAGATACTTCAGGAAGCATTCAGCATTTAAAAAAAAAAAAAAATTGTTTTCTACTTCATTTTTCCTTTGAGGGCCAGAGGATATTGATTTCTAGGCCCTTTTTTGATAGAATCCGAGGCTGGCTGGGGCTTTGACGTAAATCTCTCCGTGGCCTCTCTCAACCGGGTACATTCCAGCGTCTGCCTCCGCTGCACACCCCCAGCCCGGACGCCTTTTCTGCTTCTTTAATCCCTTTCATCCCCTCTTTTTTATAGCCGTCAGTGGGTTAGTGTTTGTTTGACCTAAGGTCATCCGCTTCCCTGCGGCCCGGCTCCGGCCGAAGCACTGAGGGTCGGTGAGGTGGGGGTGTCCCAGGAGTCGCGGCCCCCCCCCCCCCCCCGGCCCCAGGTGGGGCGACCGGCAGGTCCTGGTGGGAGGCGGGTCCTGGCAGGGGACTCCGTGCGGATACCTGCCCGGCCGCCCGCCCGCGCCCCTCCTGCGTCCCAACCGCGTCCCGCCCCGCCGCCCCCGCCCGGCGTTCCAGACGGCACTGGGGCCTGCGCCTGAGTCGGGGCGAGGAGCAGGGTGTCCGCACGCGAGAGGGGGCCTCTCCCAGCCCGGCCTTGCGGCTCCCGCCACAGACGCCCACTCTCCAAGCACACGGGACCACAGCCTCTAGCTGGGTCTGAAGCAAAGCCTCGGGGTTTGCTAGGGGGAAAAAGTCCTTTTGAATTTCTAAATGAGTTGGATTTTGTATTTGGGTATCTCCGTAGAACGGGACCGCTAGGGCCACCAGAAAAAACGTTCGCGGATTCCCCAGGCGCGCGCTCCCACCCCGCCCACAGCGAAGGGAAGGCCCCGCACACGCGGCCTCCCCGGCGCACGGGCGCCAGCTTGTAGCTGCAGGACACACAGAAGTTCGTTCTTAGAAGAGGAACGTCCAAGTGACCCATGAAGGAGGTAAACAAACGAAGACACTCTGCGGGTGGGGACCCCCACGTGGCTCCCGCACCCCAGGTCTGCGCATGAAGGGCTTTTTGAATGAGGTGCCGCCGAGCGTTCAGGAAAAAGTCCCTGAGAGCAGGCCGGGAACGGATGTTTGTTCCTCCTGATCCCTCCCCGCAGCCGCTCGGCGTCCGCGGCGGCCCGAACCGCGGGTGCACATAGCTTGGGAGTCCGTCCCTTCTGTAGGAGGTGCGGACGGGAGAGGCCCCAGGAGGACTGGGGTCCTTTGGATTTTCCGTGGAACGAATAAAATGTAGTCTCACCCACCAGACGACGTGTTTTGTTATGCGCGTGGCTTTTTATTCGTGAGACAACAGCAGGGGCGCCTGGGCAGCCCCGTCCAGGAAGCACCATGACCCTTGACCTCAGCCCAGTCTTGATCGCAGGGTCATGAGCTCAAGCCCCACGCTGGGCTCCTTACGAAATCAAAACGAAAAAGACAGGCAACAGCAGACGTGTCTTGGGCCGCGGCAGAAAACCAGTCAAGGTGGGGTTTCTCGGCAACTCACTGAGCGTGTTTGGGAAACACAAGAATTGAAATTCTGTAGGAAAGCCTTCCTTGGTCCCAGAGGCAGGCCCGGAGCGGTGCGGCCTCATCGGGTCGGTGGCCGGCACTGGAAGGCACCGACTCGCGTGGCTGTTTGCCGCGATGCTGGGCTGACCTCCAGCATCCCTCTAGCGAAAGCCGTAAACACGCCTCGTGAAGCCAGAACAAGACGGGATCTCACGTTCATTTCTCTGCTCCCGGCAGTGAAGGGCTTAGAATTAGAAGATATAGGGCCGAAGCATTACGGCCTCCGACACTAAAGGAAACAAGGGGTGAGGGAGCTGCTCGCTCCAGGGCTCCACTACGACGTGCGGGTCCCACTCAGCAGCACGTGCACCAGGGCCGCGCCCGCGCCGTTCTGCCCCGGGCGGTCCGAGGAGGGCGCCCAGGCACGCGTTCCGCTGGGACTCAGCGGGTTGTACTTCTCTGTGCTCGTATCTGCCCTGTTTAATATAAAGGGGCATCACCCCCACGATGGCAGGGACGTTCTGGGCTGGACCCGCTCCCCAGCGGGCACGGGAGCAGCCGCCGCAGGCTCCAGGCACAGTGCATGGCGGGTGACGCGGCCTGTGCGTGCCCCCAGCAACTGCTGTGCTCGCTCGGAGTGCCGCACCCCCCGTGGGAGCAGGCCTGAGCGGGTGTGTGCACGCGGGAGGAGGGAGCCCCTGGGGATTCCTTCAGAGACCGGAAGCAGAAGAGGCACCGCTGCCTCCCCACTGCCAGGCCCCAGCTGGGGGGCCCGCCCGACCATGCTGGTCCAGCCCGGGCCCTGGGGGCCACCGGTAGGAGCGCGTCTAACCCCAGGCCTTGGCTCACGGAGCAGGGCTTTGAACGCGGGGTGGCACTGCCCATCCTCTCCCTGGGTTCCCGCCCTCTGATGGCATGTGGCTGTCGTCCGGTGGGTGCTTCTCCTAACACGATGGAACGCTTACTGCACAAGCAGGCACGTTTACCTTCTCCCCAAAAAGGCACCATCTCACAGTCCTCACAGCCGTTCTTGGGCAGCACTTGTGCTGCCGTCACGCAGCCCTCCGGTGCTTCCCGGTGTGGAGAGAGAGTCGCAGGGTTTACCAGTCAACACTACTCTCCTTCCTGCACAAAACACGGGGGAGGCTGAGGCAGGGGAAGGTGGGTGAGCAGTCAGCCGCCAGTGTGCGCTCTCTCGTGTGTGCACACACGCACGCATGCACAACAGGCTGGGAAGTCGTCCCTGTGGTTGGCACCAGCCTGGCCTTGTATCTGCTCACAGGGTTGGGACCACGACTGACGACCTCCTTTATTAGCCACGATCTGAGCGATGAAAGTGCCCAGAGGACCCTCGGGGCTCCGGAGAGAGAAGAGCACCATGTCCTCCACCTGTCAACTCCCCACGTCCTGGAGGGTCCGCAACAGGGGCGGCCCCAAACAACTGTGACCGTCTGAGCTTTAGAGCAGGGGGTAGAGTCCAGGGGTCCATCCCTGGGAACCATGATCTTAAAGCGAAACAGCCACAAGTTGCCAAGAAGGCGCCTGGTGAGGACGGCGAGCTGCCAGGTGCAGGGACAGCAGGGAGACAGCAGGGAGACAGCGCTGCTCACCTCTCGGAGGGTGGGCCGCTCGCCAGCCTGAGAGCAGGGCCTCCCCCAGCGACTCCGCCAGGTGGGCAGTGACCCCCGTGTGCGGGGCTGCATCTCCCCGGAAATGAAGCACCTCGGCCCTGCTGCGGGCTCACCAGCCAGGCTGACCCACACGGCAGCCGGAGCTCAGTCCCGCGGAGGAGGGACTGCCAGGAAGCCGAGGAAGGTCCTCAGGACAAGGCAGCACCCGCCACCCCCCAGTAACTACCGGCTGTCAGACAGGCCGTCCCTGCCCGTGCCACAGGTGTGTGCTGCGCTGCGGACAGCCCCTGTGTCGGACGACAGCCCAGAGCACAGCCTGCCTGTCGTGGGCACCACTGCTTAGGACACGCCCCACGTTCCAGGTGCCGTCCCGGGCGGCAGCCTCCCGGGTCCTTCCTCCGGCGGAGCGGCCAGCTGCTTGGGGTGGGCAGGGAGCTCGGGCAGAGCGGCGGGTTCACGCGCCGGCGTCCTCCAGCGAAGCCCAGCCCTTGGCGGTGTCACGCCCGATGGGCGGCGGGGAAGGAAGGCCCTCATTAAGTCCGCAGATGGTGCTGGAGAGCTGCCGAGGGCAGAGAAGGCAGATCCGTCTTTAGAATAAGCGTATTAAAATGAGGACACATCCCCCTTCAGTGAGGGAGACTCCAGCAGCAGCGTCCCCAGGCCCGGGGACAGCGCCACGCAGGGGGCTACATCCCGGACCTGCCTCTGTCAAGGGGGAAGCCGGTGTGACTACCTCAGACTGCCGAGTTCCTGGGTCGTTGACCCGAGCTACAGCCCAGCCCCCTGCCAGCCCCGCTCTGGGCACTGTCTTTAAGCCCACGCTGCGCTGGCTGGGAGAACGGGCGGCTGCCCTCCAGCCCTTCGTCACGCCCCGGGCCGGGTTCCAGAGACCAGACCCTTGGGGACAGTGCCCCACGGTGTGTGCGTTCCCGGTGAAGCAGCAGGAGAGGCGGCCAAGAGAGACCCTCAGCGTTCTCCCACACGTGACTGAGTCCCAGAAAACCCAAGTCAGGGCAAAAAAAAAGTGACTTGACAAAATAATGGCCAGAATGTTTCCAAATCTATACTCAGACATCCAAGAAACTCAGTAAGCCACAAGCAAAATAACGGTAAGAAAAATACACCAAGGCGCGTTATTTTAAAAACACAAACTCTGAGAGCTGCTTATAAAGAGCCGCCTTAAAAGCAGCCAGAGGAAAAGGAAAGATTATCCCGGAGCAAAGACGAGAATGGTGCGCACGTGGAAACGGGCTGAGCGTGAGGGTCGTGAGGGTGTGAAGAAAGACCATGGTACAGGGATATTGTAAGCTCCCCAAAGAAAAGAAAGACATACAACTAAGAAGCCAGTAGGAGAAAGGAAACAAGATATTTTTTAAATAATGATTTATCCAAACTAGGCAGGAAACTGAGAAAAAGGAACAAAGGACAGACAACACAGAAAACAAACAGCACATGGTAAATTGCAGTCCAACCATACTATAATTACATCAGATGGAGCCTAAAACCCCTCAATCAGCTGGCCGTCCCCTTCTCTTTAGACAACCAACTCCCTGAGATTTAAAGGCACATGAAAGTGTTTTAAATGGGAGCGATCCAGACCAGGCCAACAGGACCGTAAGGTCAGTGGGCTGAGACGGATGTCCACCAGCCAGCAAGTGGGCACGGAGACGAGGGGATTCCCCTGCACGACCACCCAGGGCTCCGTTCGGCCGGAAGACACCACAGTCCCAAAGGTCATGTACGGGTACCTAACGACACCGCCCAAATATATTTAGCCAGTGTGGGCAGAATTAAAAGGAGAGAGAAACAAATCGGCAAATACAGGTGGGGATCCTAACACAGCTCTCTCGGTAATCGATAGAAGCAGCAGGGGAGAGACATAATTATGGAGAAAATTTGAACGACCCCATTTAGCAAATTGACTTAATTGCTCTTTCAAGGGCACACAACAGACCACCCCTCGGCTGGAGAGCACGTCTCTGTAAACTTCAAAATATTGAAATCATACGGCGTGTGTGTCCTCATCAAAATGAAGCTACACAACGTGAATTCTGCCCGCGTTGCAGGAGCCGGGCTGAGCGCTGCGGCCCACCAGACTGCACCAGGGACCAGGTATCCACCCAGGAGCAGAGTGGGAGCTCCTCCCTCACAGCGAGAGCTGGTTAGGTTCTGATGAATTCTTTCAAACTTGATGGAAGTTAACGAGTCCACGGTTTTGCTTCTAGTCAGGCGGGAGAAATGGAGACTGGGTTGACCCTCCCTCCCGGAACAGGCCATTAGGTGGAAAACACCGATGGGATTTGCCTCAGCAACGAGGAATCCTCGCCAAAACACTGCTCCGACCCAACCAAACAAAGCTTAAAAGCAAGACCTGGAAGAATGACCAGATGGTTTACATGTGACTTACCTGTATTCCCAAAGTTCCAGAATAGCCTCAGGAACGTCACATTACCCAGCACCCCACAGGGCAAAATGCACAATGCCTGGCATCCAATCAGAAATCGCCAGGATGCAAGAAAGCAGAAAGCTGTCTACTTGGCTGAGCCAGCCCCGCCAGGACCGGGGTGAGGCCATCCGCAGGCACAGACAGCGTGGTCCACAGCTCAACTCTATCACCTGCCAGCGGGGCCAGTGTGCAAGGTGTCCAGTAGAGAAGTGGAAAATATCTTTGAAAAGACACGAGTCTGAATTCTAGAGATGAAAAGTACAGTGTTAGAGTTGCAAATGCACGGGTTGGGTTTAAGGGTGGATTTGACAGGGCAGAAGACATGGCAAGTGATCTTGAAGATAAAGCCATGTCAACTATTCAAAATGAAATAGAAAAAAAGAAAAAACTGAACTTTGCATCAGTGAGCAGTGGGACCTCAGTTGCCTGATGGGGTCCCCAAAGGAAAAGGGCAAAGAAAAAGTATTCAAAGAAATAACTTCCTAAATTTGATACAAACCATAAACCCATGGATCCAATGTGCTCAATGAGCTCCAAGCACAGACCCCATGATGGCAAGTCTACCAGACACATCATAATCAAACGCTAAAGACAAATGCTAAAGAGAAAGTCAGCAGCCCGAAGAGAAAGACACATTTCATACAAAGGAGCAAAGATAACGAGGTCATTAGAGACAACACACATTGTTAAGACAGTGGAATGACACGCTTAAAGTAGGAATGAAGCAGAAGACCGCCAGCCCGCAATTCTTTATTCAGCAAAAATGTCCCTCAAAACAGAAATAAAGACATTTTTAGATTTGCAAAAGCTGAAAGAATTCATGACTGGCAGACCCTAACTTATTAAAATAAATACTCAAAGCAGGAGGAACGTGGCACCATCTTAAACCCTGACCTACACAGAGGATGAGGACCAGAAATGGGAATTACATTTACGTTCTTGTTATGTAATTCTTTTAAAAAGATGACTGAGGGTCTAAAGCAAATTTGATTCCATATTCTAGGGTTCACAGCATGCAGAAGCAAAACGTTGACAATAACATCGCAACGGGAGGAGGGGTACACAGGAGACGTCCCCGGGATGTGGCCGGCGGCATCGAGTCAGTGCGGGACGCGTGCCACAAGCTCGAAGCGGGCACGTCAGGAACACAACAGAGATGCAGCGAATGACCCAGCTGAAGGGGGGGCTGAACTGCACAACACGACTCCATCCAAACGGTGGCAGGAAAAGAGGACATGGGAACAGAGAACACATTGGGAAGACAGAAAACAAATAGCAGATGGATTTAAACCCAACCATAGCAACATTCACATTAAATGTCCATCATCTAAACACTCCCTCTACCCCAGCAACAGCAGGAAACTGCCGGATCGGGTATAAAAGCGAGACCTAATACAATGGCCATGAGAAACTCCCTTGAGCAAGGGGCCGGGGGGGAAGGACGATGCCAACTGGACTTGAAGGAAGGAGGAGTGGAGAGCGTTTCCGAGGCCAGGTTATTAGGAGTCAGCGCCCCGGGAAGATGGACCGGCCCTACGGGTGAGCGCCCCTAACAGAGCTTCACAGTCAATGCGGCAGAGACGCGCGCTGCCGCAGGGCACGTGGGCCAGTCCACACGGTCACGCCGGGAGAGCTCAGCGCCTGCCTCCCAGCCGTGACCACGCCCGGCTACACCCAAGTGTGTAAAGGTACGGACTGCAACGGCACAACTAAGTTACCTGTTCGGTGCTGACGGGGCTCCCGGTGACAACAGAATACCCGTTCTTCTCAAATGCGTGTGCAACACCTGCCAAGATCCACCATATTCTGGGAGCGAAAGGAGCCACAATAAACGTACAAGGTCCCACGGGCCACCGAGAGTGTGTTCTCCCATGAAGAAAGCGAGTCAGCTAGGTACCAATACAAGACATATACTCAGAAAAGAGTAAAATGTACAGAAAATCCTCAAATATCTGGAAACTAATTGATATTATATACACATAATAGTTCAAAAGAGAAATTAGGAAATATTTTGAACCGAATATAAACAAAAACATACCAAACCTTGGGAAATTGAACTAATATAGACCTTACAAGGGAACTTATAGTGCTGATGCCTAAATTTGAAAGGAATAAAGGTCACAAGTCGGTGAGAGCCTCCGCCCATAGCGGCCCCAGCAGACGTTTTATAGAAACTGGAAAGTTGGTTCTAAAATTCAGATAAACCTAGAATAGTCGAAACAACTTTGAAAAACAACAAAGTTAGGTGACTTGCATTACGTGACTTAAAAACGCAAACAAAACCATAGTGACGAAGACGGCCTGTGCCGGGCAGCTCGGATGCCGCGACAAAAACACCAGAGACCGCGTGGGTCGAAACAATTTATTTCTCGTGGCCCCGGAGGCTGGAACATCCAAGGCCAAAGGGTTGTGCGATTCATGCCCTGGGGAGAGCTTTCTTTCCAGCTTGCAGAGGGCTCTGCTTTCTGGCCGTGTCATCACAGGGCAGGCAGGGAGAGGGCTCATCCCCTTCCTGGAGGCCACAGTCCTGCCGGATTAGGGCCCCACCCTGAGGAGCTCATTTAGCTTTGCCTCCTAGAGACCCCATCTCCAGCAAAGTCACCCCAGGGCTAGGGCATTTTGGGGGGTACAATTCATCCATAGCAAAAGTGGAACCGACATCAAAATAGAGGAATAGATCAAGGAAATAGCCCAGAAATAAACCTACACATATAGGCCAACTGATTTTTCAACAAAGGTGCAAAAGCAAATTCGTGGAGAAAATATGTCTCACAGCTGGAATGCCACCTGTAAAACGATGAACTTTGGTCCATATCTCAGACCATGTTAATTTAAAGTGGGTCAGGTACATCAATGTACAGCCTGAAATTTTAAACATTTTAAAGGAAAATGGTAAAAATTGTTGTGATCTCGGGTTAGGTAAAGATTTCTCAAATATGGCACTAAAGAGCAAGATCCAAAAAGAAAAAAAAATGGTGACTTAGGGTTCATTGAAACCAATGACTGCTTCTTTGGAAGGCTACGAAGAGAATGAAAACACAATCCAAGATGGGGAAAGTACACGCAAAGCACCGTCTGATCAAGGACTCACAGCACGCCCAGAACTCTCAGAACTCCGGGATAACGTAACAATCCAAAGTGCAAAATATCTGAACAGACACGGACAAGAACTTTGGTGGCAGCCACACTCGGGGAGATTGCTAAAACACCACCTTCACTAGAGAAGGGACATGAGACACGATTACGCAGCTATCAGAATGGCTAAAATCAAAAACACTGGCCATCCTAGGTGTCGCAAGGATGTGGAGCAACTGAAACTTCCATACACTGTTCACGGAAGTGTAAAATGGTATAACTACTTTGCCAAACAGCCTGGCAGCTTTTAAAATCAGTTACACACCATCTACCGGGTGACTCAGCCATTCCACAACTAAGTACTTACCCGAGAGAAATGAAAGCATGTGTCCATACAAAGAGTTGTCCACAAATGTTCACATTAGTTGCATTTGGAATAGCCAAGTGTCCATCAGCAGGTGAAGGACAGATGGACAGCGTTCTAAGTATATGGCAGCATACTACTCAGCCATCAAAGGAGCTCATGCCTGATTTGACACCACGACGCAGAGTCACCTCAAAGATGCTGAGTGGAAGAGAACAGATACAAAGAAACAGCACCTACTGTATAGTCCCAGGTATGTAAGATTCTGAGAAAAATAAACTCATCTATAGCTAGCACATCGGTGGTTACCTGGGGATGGGGTGGGGTAAAGATGGATTGCCAGGGGCAGGGGGGCAATTTGAGAAGGATGAATACATTCATCATCCTGCGTGCGCTCATGCTTCCACAGCCACACAAATAACTTATCAAACTGTAACTTGAAATGTTTCCGTTGTATGTAATTTATAGCTCAACAAAGCCGTTTTTAAAAAGAGGACACATCGGGGCACCTGGGTGGCTCAGTTGGCTAAGCGTCTGACTCTTGATTTCAGCTCAGATCATGATTTCAAGGTTGTGAGATCGAGCCCGCATCAGGCTCTGCGCTGGACATGGAGCCTGCTTGAGAGTTTCTCTCTCCCTCGCCTTCTGCCCCACCCACTCATGCATGCACGCTCTCATGCGCACTCTCTCCCTCTCAAAATAAAAAATAAAAATAAAATTTTAAAAAGCAAGTTAGAATTCTGGTTAGGATTGAGTTGAATCTGTGTATCAATTTGAGAAGAAATAACATTAGCAGTGAGACTTTCAACCATGAACATGGTATACCTCTCCACTTACTTAGGTCTTTGTAGTTTCTCAGCAATGTATTCTAGTTTTCAACACACATCTGGTAGATATTTTATGCCTAAGCATTTTGTTTTAGGGGGTACCATAAATGAAATTATTTTAAATTGCATTTTACAGTTGATTGCTGCTGGTATATAGAAATATAACCGACTTTTGTTAGATCCCATGACCTTACTAAAGTCATTTATTAATTCTAGTAGTTGTTTTGAGGATTCCTTAAGATTTTCTCCATAATTATGCAGTCTGCCAATTAAGATTCTGTCACCAATTTCTTAATTTTCCTTGAAGTCTGTTACTATACAAGTATAGTATACTTGTATAGTAACAGTAGTACTAATGTGGCTTGTACACCATTAGCCAATGCCTGCGAGCCAGTTGAGACCTCTCTCTCTCTCTCTCTCTCTCTCTCGCTTGCTCGCTCTCGGCAAAATAACAGCCTGACACACTGCTTGGGTCCCGACCCACTGAGAACATCTCCCTGCTTGCCCCTTCCGGGTGCCCCTGTGATCCTGCAGCCCGCTACACACTGGTGGGCTCAGCAGAGAGGGTACGACATATGGGATCCATATGCTTCCTCAGGCAGCCATGACGCTGGAGGTAGGGGGTTAAGGGGTGGTAATTGTGCAACAAGAGTGGACACTTGTTCATGCAGCGTGGTGTGTCTTCAGCCCCTGCTTGAGCCTGATTTTGTAGAGATTGCTTCCATCTCATGATGGCAAGTTGCTGTCAATACCAAACTTTTTGGGTTTGTGAGTTAGTTTATGATGGGCTGCTCTGGTTCTGTGTAACTTGGAGTCCCATGACTTTCTACTATGGCTCAGGGGCATACTTATTCAAAAGGCAAATAAGTATTTTCAGTAGAATATTAGACTATTCTCCAAAACTCTAGGACTCCGCACTATGGGTCACCAGCAGAGACAGGGTGACGTCTGTGTTTCATACACAATAAGGCTTATTTAGGTGATTACATGCATGCTTAAGTTTGAGAATAATCCAGACTATTCCAGAACCTTTCTTGCTCTGGGGATAAACTGAACACATTATGGGTAACTCAGTAAATGGGTCATAGAAGCACTCCCAGTTAGAAGCCCCCAAACCCAAAGAATCTCACAGGTATGGTGATGCTTCCTTAAGAGCAGGACAGCCGGAGGCAGCAAGCTATCTTTCATTGTGGATCCTGACCAGTCCCAAATCTCTATGGACTCACAGAGACTTCACCAAGGTGGCAAGCTTCAGAGTATGTATCTACATGCGTATTTACATTTAAACATACGTTTTCCCCGATCTCTAGCACGCATGTGTCTTACCACGGCGTCTTGGTATTTATTTCTTGCTCACCAGGTAGATTTGGCATGACGTCATGGTGTCGCAGACCAATGCTATATGCTGGGGTGTGGCAGACAATAAATGTGTCTGGACTGGGCATGACAGTGAGCTGGAGAGTTGACAGAGCACCGAGATAAGATGGGAGGTGTGGCGGCGCTGCTGGCCCTGCCATGTGAAGGGAAACTGGTCTTACGGTCTTTCCCAATACTCACTGGGGCGGGGGGCGGGGGGGTGGGGGGAGGCATTCACTGCACCGACAGTTGCATAGACCAGGATTTGAGTTGAGTTATTCGGGTTAAGAGATCAGATGCTGAAGTTGGAGCTGAAAAGCTCTCTGGGGGGCTGCCAAGAATTTCACATTTCCCATCAGAGCCAGCAACATGCCTCTGGGAACCGTGGAATAATGGCTTCCACTTCTCTTCCAACTACCTGATCAGGTAGGAGTGTCTCTAACTGGTAAATTCCAACCTAATACTACATGGGGCAGGGATCCTAAGAGAGAGACTTCCTGGTTTCTCCTTTGCAGAGATCTGAGAAGCAGGTGGCAGTGAGGCCAACGCAGCACACATGGGGCCCTAGAAACAAGGTTCAGTGCGGGAAAGCGTTTATAAGGGTTCCCAGAGTCATGGTCATGGGCCATGCCAGGACAAAGCCTGGGCGGCGAGACCGGACGGCCAGTGTCCATAAGGGAGCAGAGGCCGAAGATTCTAGTCAGCACTGCCTCCCAGGTTTTAACAAATCTGAAGGAGATTTATATAATTGTTGGAGAGTTTGGAGTTGAATTAATGAAAGGAATGTGGAAAATTAAACAACAAAAAAATAGGCAATAATTAACTCAAGGAACACCAAAAAAATTCCAAGAAAGGAAATGAAATCCTGGAACACTACAGCTCAGTTGAAATGACACAAACACGACAAGCGGCAAGCATCACATACACCAGATGTGCCCCTCCACGGTTCCTGTGTGGAAGCCTTCACCCCCTCCCACGTGTATTAGAAGGTGGGCTTTGGGGAGGGGATTCGGTTTAGAGGAACTCATGTGGGTGGGGCCGTGATAGGATCAGTGCCCTTAAAAAGAGAGACCAGCAAGTCAACTTTCTCTACCTCCCCACGCCGCAGTTGTCTCCCCTCTGCCCAGAACAACTCCCCACCATGCGAAGACAAGCCCGGAGAGGCTCACTTAGACCCAGACCACAACGGGGCACCCAGATCTCCGACTTCCAGCCTCCAGAACTGAGAGAAATAAATGTGTGGAAGTGTTTTTAATATATAGACCAGACCTCGTCGGTTCTAACCAGATTCCCTCATTTAAAAGAAAATCTTTCTTTGGTAGCCATTTAGTTCCTCGGCGTTGTGAATTAAAGCGCTGCCATTAGATTACCCTATTTTCTTACCACCTGAATTATTGAGCCAGTGTGGGAAGACACAGCCCCTGGATGATGGCCATTGCTGTTACAGATTCAAGGTGTACGTCATCATCTTCTGAAATCCCTGTCACTTCCCTCAGCTCTAGGGACTGAACTGCATCTCCCCCCAAGTTCACATGTTGACATCCTGCCATCCGTGCAGGGGTACTAGAGGTGGGACCTTTGGGAGGTGGTTAGGTCCGGAAGGTAGAGCCCTCCAGAATGGGATTGGAGACCCAGACAAGTCCCTCCCACTTGCACCAGGTGAGGACACAGACAAGACCCCGCAAACCAGGAAGGAGGCCTCACCACATTGTCAATGCACTGAGTATCTTGATCCTGAATTTACCACCTGCAGAACTGTGACAACGTCCTTTGTTTATAAACCTCCCGTTCTTTCCTATTTTTATTATTGCAATGAAAGCAGATGGAGTCACTGAGTCAAGGATTCTTTCTGCTGATGCTAATTCAGCCTGGAGCACTTCCTGGGGCCCTTCCTGGGCAGGGTTCCTGTCTAAGGCAACAGCCTGGCTGGCAGGAGGCTGGGAGAAAGATGGTGAGGCTGGAGTGAGTGGGGGAAAGGCCACTGGGGAGCAAGGGCACTCCGAGGTCCCCTGACAAAGGGACACGGCTTCTGTGTTGTGCTGGGCCAGAGTGAGTGGTCCAGACGGGCTGGAGAGAGGAGGACCTGTGCGCTCGCCCCACCATAGCAAACGCACAGCAGCAAAACCGAAGGAGACTCAGGAGGAAGGTTATGCCCAGAGACTGGGCCACCCAGAGGGTAAAGCCAGTGCACGGTCACTCACCTTGACACCATTCTGCACACCTCCTGGGCCTTGGTTGGTGGCCTGTGGACTCCGTGAATGTAAAATCTTGTAGGAGGCATTTTGGCAAAGATTCCAGTCTGTTCCCTCCCCGAGTGGTTATCCACCGCCAGTGGCTTTCCAGGCTTGTCGGAGAAATCGTTTTCTCTGCACATCATTCCATCTCTGTGGCTTCGATCATGGCTCGCGTACCAGGGGCAAAGCATGGTGATGGCACCGCGGTGGTGGCTGCGAACGGGGCCACAGAAGGACCCGGGCGACCATCAGGTGCCTGGTGGCCCGGGGGGCTCTGCACAGGGGTGCGCAGCCCGCGAGGTAGAGCAGGGACCAGGGTTGCTCCAGCAGGGCCGGGTTTGAGTTGAGGTTCCTCACCAGTCGCCCCTGCTCCGGGCTAGACTCTGCTGGGAGAAGACCCCAGGGCGCCGGACGAGGGAAGGGCGGTCGGAGGGGGAGGGGTCGGTGTAGCTGGGGAGAAGGGTCCGCGCAGCAGCGGGTCTGGGGTGGGAGGGAATCGGCGGGCCGGGCTCAGACCGCGCGCCCCAGCGCCGTTCCCAGCGCGCGCGCCACGCTGCCCCCTCCGCCGCCAGCTGCTCCTCGGGGCATCTCTGTGGCCCAGCGTCGAGCGCTCCCGGGCGCCCCAAGGCAGACGCCTCGGAGGAGCGAGCAGCCCCGGGGGTGCGGGCGACGGTAGCAGGGACGCCGAGGCTGGTTCCGCCGCGAACCCGCCGTCTCAGTCCTGCGACTCCTGGGCCCGGGAGGTGTCCCCGCTCCCACGCGTCGGAGGCCCTGGGATGCGGCGGGACTCCCGGCGGGTGAAGAGCTGGTACCCGCCGCCGGCCGCTGGCCACCGCCAGGCTGTCGGGTCCGCAGGCGGGGACGGGGGGCGCGGCCGGGGCTGGTCCTCCGCCCACCCGGGGCGGTGCGAGGGCGGAGCCAGGGCGGGCGGGCGCCCCCGACTGCGGGAGGGGCGGGGCAGGCCCGAGACACCATAAGAGCCCGGAGGCCGCGACCGCCCAGCGCAGCGGGAAGGGAGCGGGTCGGAGGTTTTGCGGCCGCAGGCGGCGGGACCCCAGCGCAGAGGTGAGGCCGGGGCGGGCAGGTGAGCCAGAGCACGGCGAGCCGCGCCCGCGCATCCTCGGGACGCGCCGCTCCCTCCGCGGACCCCGAAGTCTGTGGCCCAGAGGCGCCAGGCTGGGGCGGGCACCGTCGGGGACACCGCGTCTCCAAAAGCCGCTGACAGGGGCAGCGCGCCCCGACACCGCCACTCGCGGTCTTAGGGAGGCCGGTGGCCGAGAGGTGTGTGCGCGGGAAGGGGTGAGGGACTGATCGCGCGCCGGGGACCTCTGGCCCCCTCCTGCGGGCCGAGCGCCGAGTACCCTGGTCCCGTGGCCGCCCTGCGCTCTGGGCGGCGAGGGAAGGGGCGTTCGTCGCTGGGGTCCCCAGGGCGCCAGTTCCGGGGGGTCGAGCGGCCTTTGCGGCGGACTCCTCCCTGCTGAGCCATGCCGCACGGTGAGGCGGGCCCGTGGGGTGAATTTCTCCGCTGAGGCTCCATCCTGCAGATGTTTGCCCCATCGCTAAGATGGGGTCCCCGAGGCGCTGGGTGTGCGCGCCGGTCTGGTTGCAGGGAAGGAGCGGAGCGGGCTAGTTCCTCAGCGGGCTCTGTTTCTCCTTCTGGGCACAGAAGGAAGCTTTCTGAGACGCCACCTTTTGCTTTCTGTACCCAAACCTGGCCCCCGAGGTCGTGGTTTCAGGAGTTAGGTTGGCTCACTGCCAGTCCCAGTGTCCGCTTCCCTGGCAGGGGATGACTGGGACCCCCTCCGAGTGAAAGGCTCCCCATGCCTGCAGCTCCAGCCCACTCTGGAGGCCAAGGGGCCACAGGGAAGCAGTGGGTAAAATCACTTTTATGGTGAGTTGTTCAAATTCGGACGCAGAGGAAAATGACCCCAGTAGAGCTGCCGTCCCATTATTCTTTTCCTTCGGCCAAGCTGTGTGTGTGGGGGGGGAATGTGTGTGCTTGCGTGTGCGTGTGTGTGTGTGTGTGTGTGCAGCTGAGGCAGTGCTGATGGGTCCGAATACCAGAAGTGCTATTTGAAGCTCTCTCGGCCGTGTCCACGTGTAACTGCTCTCCTGGACTATGTTACACGCAGCTTTATGAAGGTGCCCAGAAGCAATTCCTTGGTAGAGTTACTACCTACAGGAACTCGTCTGCCCCCAAGTAAAGCCGGCCAGCGCTCTGCTGTGCCCGCGTGCTCCGGGCAGGCACGGTCTCCCGGGGCCACAGGAGTGCATGCACCCTGCGGGCATTCCTGGAAGAAGCTGTTGGAATCGCTATAGCTAAACTTGCATCATTGTGGCTGATTTTGATTATAAGGATTTGCTCTCTGCTTTTACTGCTGTGTGTAAAGAATACATGTGCACTGTTGTAAAGACTTCTTTTTTAAAGATTTTATTTATTTATTTCAGAGACAGAAGAGAGAGCACAGCAGGTGGGGTGGGGTGGGGTGGGGGGAGGGGCAGAAGCGACTCCCCACTGAGCAGGGAGCCTGAGTCAACCTGGGGCTCGATCCCAGGACCCTGAGATCATGACCTGAGCAGAAGGCAGACACTGAACCAACCGAGGCACCCAGGCGCCCAAAAAGACTTACATTTGGGTGCCAGGTGAAGATTGCGAAATTAATCCCTGGCCATGTGGGGAGGGTGGAGGTGACATTCGGCATCAATACTCGAAGCAGAACTGGAGGGTCTACGGCTTTGCCCTGTAATTGGCACAGAGACGGCTGCCGGGGAAAGAGGGAGCAAGGCGGTATCTGTCGTGAGGGTCCCGGGACCCACCCCCCGCCCCGGCCCCCACGCGATCTAGCCCGTCTCTTGCTGTCCTTGACCTTGGCTCTGTCAGTCTAGCTGCTTGGCATGGATTCTGCCCCAAAGACACGGAAAGAGTCACCCCCGAGCTCTGCTTTTGCTGTGCTGGTTCGGGCTGCTAAACCGTTGCTGCCCTGTGTGCACTTGTTTTCCCGCTGAAGGCCCCGAGCGTGGAGTCCGAGGCCCCCGCGACCACCCATGAGCAAAAACAAGCGCCCGGCGGCACCGATGTCTTCCGTCGCGGCCCCTGATAAGGAACCCAATGCCATGGGCCCCAAGGCGGTGGAACTCGTCCTGGTCAAGGAGCAAAATGGGGCGCAGCTCACGAGCTCCACGCTTGCCAACCCCGCGCAGACGGCCCTGGGGACCCAAGAGCGGGAGACGTGGAGCAAGAAGGCGGACTTCCTCCTGTCTGTGGTCGGCTTCGCCGTGGACCTGGCCAACGTCTGGCGGTTTCCCTACCTGTGCTACAAGAACGGCGGCGGTGAGTCCCGGGCCGGCTGGGCGGCCACGGCTCCTGACCGCGCCCGGGCAGGGCCGGCATCCGGGGCGGGGGGACGCGCAGACGGTAGGAGCAGGGGGGGCCCCCCGCAGCCTCCTGTGGGACCTGCCCTCTGCAGCCGGGACGCTGAGCCCAGGAGGAGGTGCTCGGAGGCACCAGGGCTCTGCCTTCCATTTCCAAAGATGACTTTTGCTCTGGAAAGAAAGTCCTCGAACACCCTCAGGCTTGGGCCGACCTCAGTCAGTGTTACAAGTGTGCATGGAGGCCCTCGACTTTGGAGCAGAGCCCTCACCCCGCTCCCCGAACGTGGGGCAGTCCAGCCCGAGGACCACACCCGGCTGGCTCTGGGCTCGAGGCAGAAGAGGAAAACAAGGGACAGGGTCGCCCACAAATTGAAGCCAGTTCAGCTGGTGCTCGCTCCTCCGTGGGCTCTGTGGCCCGTCAGCCCCTCGAGGCTGCGCTAGGCGGGTCGGAGGAGCCCCCCGGGGAGGACCTTCCCGCACACCCGCCCTGAGGGGGCAGCTCAGAGACCTCCCTGCCTCCCCCTCCCCGTCCCAGGAAAGGAGCTGAGCCAAAGGCCCCTCACCTGACGCAGAGCCGTGGGGCCGTGGATTAGTGCTTGGGGCAGGTGCAGCTCCAGGAGGACGGGGCGGCACGTGGGGGGGGACCCCGGCTCCTCCAGCACCCCCGTCCACTGTAGGCCCCGACCGAGGTGGACGCTGAAGACGGGGGTGGCACACCCCCATGGGGTCAGACTTGGACCTCAGAGCCCAGAGGACCGACAACGTGAGAGGGGCAGAGGCCAAGGTGTGCGGGCGGGGTGGGCAGCTCCAGGAGCCAAGCTGTCAGGGGGGCCTGCCCTGCTCCGCGGCTGATCTCAGGACTTGGCACCAGGGGTGGTTGGGGTCCAGCAGGGACATGCCAGGGCACTGCCGATGGGGGGCCCAGGCGTGGTGGTCAGAGGCTGCCCTGCACAGCCTGGGACTTCCCTTTGGAGGGCAACCAGGCAGGGAGCTTCCGGAGAAGCAGACGGTTGTGCCCAGGACATGGCGGTGGGATGGCCTCGCTCTGGTGATCACAGGTGGCCTCCCCCTGCCCCCGGGCTGAGCCAGCTGTCCTGTCCGCAGGCGCCTTCCTGGTCCCCTACCTGCTCTTCATGGTCATTGCCGGAATGCCCCTTTTCTACATGGAGCTGGCCCTGGGGCAGTTCAACAGGGAGGGGGCTGCTGGCGTCTGGAAGATCTGCCCCGTCCTGAAAGGTAACGACCCGGCCCGCTCACACCCTCCTGTGGCACAGGCTGCGTTGGCTCGGGGCTCCCAGAGCAAGCCCCCCGGTGTGTGTGCTCGGCCCCACTGTGCTAGGTCTCTATGCCCCTCAGAGTCCGTGTCCCTGACTCTGTCTCTCTCTCTCCCTGTCTCTCTGTCTCCGTGCCTCTGTCTCTGTGTCTGTGTGTCTCCCTGTCTCTCTCCGCATCTCTCTCTGTCTCCCTGTCTCTGTCCCTCTCCTCCCCTTACAAGTGCATGAGCTCAGACCCATTTCCATTTGGGTCCTACCGTAAGAGGCCGAGCTGACGGAGGCCTCGGGAGCACGCGCCCCTGCTCTCCGGTGAGGCCGGCCTCTGCCAGTGCGAGTGCTGGTGTCCTCACTAATGAGCAGATAGGCCAACCCTCCGCCCGTCTGTCAGTCCGTCCTCCCCGCGCTCTCTGTCGCTCTCTCTCCGGCTGCCGCAGGACCTCCGCACCTGGGTGGTCTAACCGGGGGACATTTGTTGGCTCACGTGACCAGAGGCTAGAGATGCAAAATCCAGGTGCGTCGGTAAGACTGATTCCTTCAGAGGGCTGGGACGGAGGCTCCGTTCTGGACCTTTCCTCTGCACGCGTCTCTGGAACTGGATGTCCCTGTCCTCTAAGGACACCCGTCACCCTGGACTGGGCACGTCCCGACACCCGTGCCTTAGCTTGCCCGGCTGTGCGGAGACCTGCCTCCCCGCAAGGTCGCACCCGGCAGTACCGGGCTTCGGCTTCAGCAGACGAGCTGGAGGGACGCGGTGCAAGCCGTGGTGCTCTCTGTCTGCCGGTCCTCTCCGGAGCCACCCGGCTCCCCGTCACCCGCGGGCCATCAGCTGTCTGTTACCGCAGCCTGTCGTCCGTCCCTCCGTCCACCACCGTCTGTCTGTCTGTACCCGCGGTCGTCTGCCCCTCTGCCATACAGACCAGGCCTCTGCTCTCTCGGGCTTCCATGCGGCGGGCCAGCCCTCTGGGTACTCCCCGAGCCGCCGTGTCGTGGTCGCGGCGAAGTCGCGGCACCAGGAAGCAAACACACGTCGTGTTGAGCCGAGGGGCCGCCCTGTGGCCGGCCGTTCCGTGGTCACCTCGCCCTACCCTTGTGGGAGCCCCGGGGAGGACACACACCGTGTTGTCCCCATTCTGGACATGCAGGCACCGAGGATTAGCGGGCTTGAGGGGCTCGCCCTGTCCCTCATCAGGGGCAGGGGGCACGGGCTCCAGACCCGTCTCGAGCCCCACATCCAGCCTCCGGGGTGCACCCGCCCACCAGGCCACACCAGGTCGCAGGAGCCCGTGGCTCAGGGAGGCCTCGTGGGGGAGAGCCGGGGCCGTGGCGTGGTCCGCACCCCCGGCTTCATGAGGAAACTTCCTGTAAGATCGGTCGTGGCAGTTCCTCCCGAGTCGGAAAGTCGGTGTGTTTGCAGGCGACGGAAGCCCTCCTGGTCTCTGAGGACGCGCGGGGTGGGTCGGTGGGTCGAGGTCAGAGAGGGCAGTCGTCGGCTCACGGCTGCTGTGCCCGGGGCTGGGGGCCGGGGGGCTCCCCCGCAGCAGACGTTGAGACCGGCCGTGAGGCCCCTCCCGCGCCTCCTCCGAGTGGCCGCTCCCCAAACCCCGGCCCCGGCCGCCTTTCCCTCCGCGTGCGGCCCCGAGACGGAGCCAGGCGCGGCCTCCCCGCCTCCGCGCCACACGCGTCTCCGGAGCGCGGCCGGCCGACCCCGTCCGTGTGCCAGGGGCTGGGCGTCCCTCTTGCGGGGTCACTCGCGGGAGTCGAAGCTTAAATGAGGTGCCCGACGCCGGCCTCATCCTCCGCAAACCCCCGCCGGAGGGATGTGACAGGAAACGGCGGGCCGCGGGCCCGAGGGACAGCACGCGGGGGACCACCGCCCCGGCCGCCCCGAGCCTGCGGGGGCTCAGCGCCTTCCCCACGGAGGCATTTCCGTCCAGACTGAGATGAAGTGCGCCATCCTCGGGTGCCTCCCTGGGGACACGTGGGGGGCCGCTGGCCCCCTGCTGCCGCGCAGACTGCGGGCCGTGGCGTCCGCTTCCGTGGGCTTCCAGGCTTCTCAGGGACCCGAGCCTGCACCCCCCACCCAGAGCAAATCCTCTTTCCTGAGCGCCCACGGCTGGCATCGGCTCCTTCAGAAACTGACCCCGTGCCGCAGTGCCACATCCACACTCCACACGGCCTGACAGCTTTGTCCAGTTGTGGAAACCTGTCCGCATGGAGGGCTGTGCCCCAGCCCGCGTGGCCCCTGTGGGGGGACTCTCTCTCTCTCCCTGTCTCTCGCTATCTCTCTCTCTGTCTTCTCCTATCTCTATCCCTGTCTCTCCCTCTCTCTATCTCTCTATCTATGTCTCCCTGTCTGTCTCTCCGTATCTCTCCCTCTGCCTCTCCCTGTCTGTGTGTCTCTCCTTATCTCTCCCTACCTATCTCTCTCTCCCTGTCTCCGTCCCTCTCCTCCCACATGAGCGCATGCGGCAGACCCAGCAGAGGCTAAGGACGCCCAGCCCGACGGTGGGAGTCTGCGGTCCTCACGGTGACACGCAGTGATCCTTGTCGGGAAGGCCAGGTTGCTCTGTGAGGACCATCTTTCATGGCGGGTGTCCCTGACGTGCTCCTGAAGCCGGTGTCCATGCTGGTGTGACCCGGCTCGGGCAGGTGGTGGGGAGGGACAGGGTGGCCACACCTACGGGGCCCGAGTGCTCGCTTCCCCAGGATGCCCCCTTTCTGTGCCCCATGCAGACCCTGTCTAACGTGTGCCATGGAAACTCTGCCGCTCTGTTTGTTTGTTTAAGATTTTATTTACTTATCTGACAGAGAGAGAGAGATCACAAGCAGGCAGAGAGAGAGAGGAGGAAGCAGGCTCCACACTGAGCAGAGAGCCCAATGCGGGGCTCGATCCCGGGACCCTGGGATCATGACCTGAGCCGAAGGCAGCGGCTTTAACCCACTGAGCCACCCAGGTGCCTCACCACCCTGTTTTATGAATATAAAATAAGGATGATATTTTGTACTCCACAGTATTTTAGTGTGAAATATCAAGCTCCTCTTTCTAAAAAGAATTTGAAGTGGTTTAAAATAAGATAAAATACACCCAGATTGATGTAAAGGTTAAAGGTTATAGAGTTAATGTAAAGAAATACTAAGGAAAACAGAAGCCAGCGGGAACTGATGATGAGACCGGAGCTCACGCGTGGGCCCAGGCCCCGCCAGTGTCCGGCAGGGGCAGGCCACATGGGAACGCAGGAGAGGGCTGAGGCCGCTACTCTGGGGTGGCGGGTCACTGTCCCGAGCCGGCCTGTGATGAACGACACGTCAGGGGAGCTCATGAAGCTCTGTCCACCCCACTCACGGCCGCTGTCCTGGGCAGCCGTGCCCTTCCCCCTGACGCACGGGCCCTTGGGGGCAGCAGCTAGTGTGCCGGAGCCTCTGGTGCCGGGCAGCCAGGGAGCGAGCCCATGTGTTCTCGGGGGCGACCTCATCTCCCTGGCGTGAAGGTCAAGAAACCTGGCCAGTGCAGAGGGAGGGCCGTGCACTCAGCGTGGGGCTTAGCTCTTGGGTCACATAGTGGACTCCGATCGGCTCTGCTGTTGGTTCACAGGCTGCCTTGAGTTTCCCATGTTCAAGCTGAGGGTCTTGCACACAAAGTTTAACTCTTAACATGATTTCAAGTCAAGCATCCACCGTAGGGCGCTGCCCGAGAAAACCTTCCGTGATGCTCTTCCCAACACCACGGCTCCCGGGAACACGGCTGCCCGACGGCACGGCTCCGGGTGGGTGTGCTGTGAATCACAACCGAGCCTCTGTCCTCGGGAACTCAGGGAGCGGAATAGCGACGTCACGTTTTTCAAAGCTGACCACTGCCACCCCGGAGACGCCCGTGCAAAGAAAACTGCTGCTTTCATCATCATGGTTTACGACACACGTTTTCCAAGAGGGTTTACGTACCAGAACTGGCTCAGTCCTAGCACGTTCCTGACGCAGGATCTGTCTGATGGATACGCACGAGTAGATGTCAGGCTTCTCTTTCTGCTTCCAGGGTAGGAAGAGAACTGTAATGATGCCCTGAGCATGAAGATTGCTTCTCCTCGGGGGAGACATCCATGAAAGACACCTAAGCCGCTTCCTTTAAACACCGCCTTGAAGGCGTGCTCCCCCCAGAGCCGCGGCCTCAGCCACGAGTGAGCAAGACCAGGCTTTAAAAGAGCAAATCAAAGCTCCAGGCCAGTCGAGTCATGTCCGCAAAGCCGGGAAGGAAGCTGAAATGGAAAGAGCTGCCCATGGAGCCTGATGGGGCCCCGGAGCGGGGAATGGAGGGGAGCTTACCTAGCACTGAGCAAGAGGGCTCCTTGGACGGTGGAGGAGGCCAGACCCACCTGCCACTAGGCAGGATGGCACAGCCCCAAAGAGCGCTTGCCACTCTGCCCTAGGACCAGGAGCCAGGAGCCCCTCGATGACTGATCCCAAATCCCAGGTTTTGTGATCCTAGAAAGGTCGCCATGAAAGGCCCTGGCTTGCTTTAGGAGACTGAATGGTCAGGGATGGCCCTGCGTGACCCTAGATTATCAGGGATGGCCCTGGGTGACCCTGAACAGTCATGCATGCTTTTGGTGACTCTGGACAGTCACATATGGTCCCAGTCGTGCATGGCTCTGGGTGACCCTAGACGGTCATGCATGGTCCTGGCTGAGCCTGGATGGTCATGCATGGCCCTGTGTGACCCTGGACGGTCATGCATGGCTCTGGCTGACCCTGGACAGTCAGGCATGCTCTGGGAGACCCTGAGTGGTCATACATGGTCCCAGCTAATCCTGGATGGTCATGCATGGCCCCAGCTGACTCTGGACTGTCATATATGGCTCTGGGTGACCCTGAGTGGTCAGGGATGGCTCTGTGTGACTTCAGATGGCTCTGGGTAGCTGTGAAATGAACTGATGACTGTTTGCCCTGGGTAGTCTTGAGGGGTATGAGCAGCCATGAGTGTCCATAAATGTCTCTGAATGGCTGTGGGTAGCTGTGGGTGGCCATGGGGGACCTGCGTTTCTAAGGACCATTGGTGGCCCCGGATGGCTCCGGGAGATCTGGGTCCTCCTAGGTGGCTCTGGATGTCCCTGAGGGACCCTGAATGGTTTGGGGTGGTCTTTGCTGACTCTTGGTGGCCCTGGGTGACCTCAGTTGATGCCGAGTGGCTGTGAGTGGTGGTGGATGGCCACATGTGGTCGTTAGTCACCCTGTATGTCTGTGGGTGACCTGGTTCTACCAGGGTGACCCTGGATGATCTGTGTGCACACAGATGGCCACGGGAGGTTTGGGGGTTCGGGTGCAGCCCCTTGTCTGGGATCACGGCATGAAGTTTGGCTCCCTTGCTCTCGCGAGCTGTCTCTGGGCGTGCAGAGACGTGGCCCGGTTTCTGGTGCGGGAGCACAGCCAGCACGGCTGAGGGAGCGCGGGCGGGCACCCTGCTGACGGCTCTCTGCTCTCCCACCCCAGGCGTGGGCTTCACGGTCATCCTCATCTCGCTGTACGTTGGCTTCTTCTACAACGTCATCATTGCCTGGGCGCTGCACTACTTCTTCTCGTCCTTCTCCGTGGAGCTGCCGTGGGTCCACTGTAACAACACCTGGAACAGCCCCAACTGCTCGGACGCCCGCGCCGGCAACTCCAGCTCTGGCCCCAACGACACCTTCAGGACCACGCCTGCCACCGAGTATTTCGAGTAAGTGGGGGACCGAGGCTGCGGTACTCAGCGTGCTCGGCGGCCCCGGGAAGGAAGGGACATGGGGCGACGTAGCGCTCCCCCTGCTACCCCACAAGGGTGCGGTGAGGACCCCTGTCCCGTGCCCGCACTGCAGTCCTCTGGGCTCTTGGAGGCACATTCCCAAATCCCGCTTCCAGCGGCCTGGCTGCGCCCTCGGAGGGGGAGGCCTCGGCGGCAGGGGAAGGCAGAACGGGCCACGGCTGCTCATTCCCACTGTGTGCCACTCTGTGCCTAGCGGGGCGCTGGCCAGAGGCTGCCTGGGGAAGGAAGGCGAGCCTGCCCGGCGTCCACAGGGCCGCCTCCAGCGTGGGCCCGGCTCAGCCGCACTGGCCTCCCGCCCGGGGCCCCGAGCACAGAAATCACCTTCCAGCCAAATGGACCGGCCCTACCGGGGCCCCCACTGTTGCTTTTCCTGACAAGTTCTTCTTTCTTTACAAACCCGGCATCAGTTCTTGCCTGAGTCCCTCCTCCGCCCCCACATCCAGGGCCTTCCCGGTGCCCTCCCGTCCCCCGCACTCCACACCACGTGGCCTCCATGACCTGCGGGGGCGTGGCTCTCCCCAAGTCCGTTCTTCTCTGGGTCCTCTCGGAACAGGCTCCTGCCCCCCTCCCCTTGCCCCCGTCTGGGTGACTGAGGCTAGAAGGGCTGTTGATGCCCCTGTGGGTGCATCGTTTCCCCTCAGAATCCGGACACTTGCCGAGGAGCCCTCCTGAAACGATGCTGAACCCGGCCGTCGCAGCACCCGGCGATGCGCTGCCGGCGGGGGTTGGGGTCGGGCGGGGGGTGTTCGCAGGACAGACTGAGAAGCTGAATGCTTCGTTCCAGAATTCTGTGCCCCGTGTGGGCACCGTATCTCCATGGTGGAAAGTGGCATCAAGGGGCAGGAACGTGGGAGGCAGGTCTGCCAGGTCTGGAGGTGCAGCCGGGAGCACGGGTGGTTTCCTTGAGTCGTGGTCAGAAAGAGTGTGGCCAGGGCAGGGTGACGGTCACATGCCACAGGACGTGCTGGTGTGTTTAGGAAGATGTTGTTGTTGGTTTGGGACTGGAGGAGAGCGCGCGTGTGTGAGGGACAGGGAAGGGAAAGAGAGGGGGTGCGAGCCAGACGGAGCACTCAGGAGGGGCAGGCTGGTTTCAGGGGCCAGCGGAGCCCGCCTGCCATCTGTCCCTCTCGATTTGCCCGAAAGACAGCAGCGGCGAGAAATGGAGATGCAGGGAAGCTTTCAAGGGTGTGGATGGGAATCTTGCTGTGCCGAGCAGGTGAGAGTGGTCCCGAGGAAGAGAAAGCTGTTTGTTCTTCTTGGTGAAAAATACCGCTGTTGGCCAGACGTGACGTCGTCTCCCTGCCGGACCGTGCCCGGGCTGCACCCAGCCTGGCTGTGATCAGGGGGAAGGAGTCAGCAGGGACCCTCTGCCTCAGAAAGTGGAGAGGCAGACGCATGGCAGATGAGCACCTGGGGGCCTGTGCTCAGGGCCCCACACTGAGGGGCACTCGGAGGTGTTCAGGGCTGGCTCGGATTCAGTCCGTCATTACACCAACAAAATGAGGACTCCGGTTTCCAGCTAGGATGTCTCTTACAATTCTGAGATGGAAAGCTCGCAGAGAGGTTGAAAGGCGCCATGTGACAGCACTGGGACCACCTGTCTTTGTCTGGAGGTCTGGAAAGGGTTCCACCAAGACTGCAGAGTGAAGCACAATGTCACTGCTACTTTCGTTATGTCTTACCCGAGAAAGTGGGGCCTTTGGTGTTTGCCCCAGAAGCGCTATCCTCAGCCCCAGCACCTGCCCACACCCCCGACTGCAGTCCCTGGTGGGCATGCACGAGGAGACACAGCAGGCTCAGAGCCGAAACAGAGGCTCATGGCTGTGGCTCCAGGGCTGAGAGATGGCGCAGGGAACTTGCTGGATGGATGTGAAGTCTGAGTCAGGACAGGGCCTGTGGGCTTAGAAAGCCCAAAACAGGCCATGTAACTCCAACCAGTTCAAATGTCCCCCATTTCTATAGACACTTAGCCCACCTTCGCCGACTTTCTACTGTAAACTAGAAAGCTACACGTTTGCCTCTAAGAGACAGCTTTAGCTGCCTCCACAAAGTGCCACATGCTGTATTTCCACTTCCATTCAATTCAAGGTACTCTCTGATCTGCTTTGTGATTCCCTCTTTGACTCATGGGAGACTTGGGGAGCTTCCCATTTAATTTTGAAATCTTCGGAGGTTTTCTAGATATGCTTCTATTATTGATTTCTGATTTAATTCAGACTGAGTGACATACTCTACTTGTAAAGCTCCATTATCCCAAAACATCCTGAGACCTTTGGTGCCCGGTCTGTGTTTAATCCTGGGGGGTATCGCAGGCACACTTACAAAGAACAGGTGTTCTGCGCTCACTGGGAAGCAGCTGCACTGTGTGCAGGACGGTGGGAGCTCCTCACTGTCCACTGCCCCCCACCACCCACTGCTGAGAAGGAGTATTGACTCTGAACTGTGATTGTGCGTCTGCCTCCTTGTCTTCCCGATTCGATCAGTGTTGACTTCATTCATGCCTGTTGGGGCGGTGTTACAGAGCGTGTGTGTGTTTACGAATATCAGGTCTTTGAATGGACCCCTTTGCAGTCCCAAATGTCGCTCCTGGTCACTTTCCTCACCCTGAAACAGCTCTGCCTGGCAGCAAAGTGATCACCCTTGTCTTCCAATGGATCGTGTTTGCATTGGTACCTTTCCCGTCCTTGTGTTTTTAACCCATATGGGTTGTATCCTGAGTGCATTTCCTTAGACCGTGTCAAGCTGTTCCCTGCCTTTTCATTCAGCAGAACAATGTCTGTCTAGTCGTTGGGGTTCCCAGTCAATAATTAACCCTATGGTTGGGTTTAAGTCTTTCATCTTTATTTTTTTTCTATTTGTCCCATCTCTTTGTTTCTTGTCCCTCTATGTGTCTCCCTCTTTTGAATTAATTAATTTGCAGGCTTCCATTTTAGCTATGCTCTTGGCTAATAAGCTTTATTGTAACTTTTGTGGTTATTTATCGGGTTTACAACGTACATCTTTAACTTCTCATCATCCACTGTCAGATGACATCATCCCACTTCTCATGTAATTTAGGAGCCTTACAACATACTCCCATTTTCCCAGCCCGTCCCTGGTTGGTTTTTCTTCCTATGGGATGTTATAAACTCCATGCTATGTTGTTCCTCTTCTTGCTTTAAATAGTTACATTTTAAATAAATTTGAAATGGAAGAATAGCTTGTGTATTTACCTGCATAGTTGCTATTTCTGATGATCTCCCATCCTTATGTGGATCCAGATTTCCATTTTGGCTTCATTTCCTTCCATCTGAAGAATTTCCTTTAACACGCCTCACAGTGTAGGCTTGCTGGCAATGAATTTTCTCTGCTTTAGTTTTCCTGAAACATATTTTGCCTTCATTTGGGGGAATTTCTTTAAATTGTGATAAACTATACACAACATGAGACGTATCATTTGGACCGTTTTTAAGTGTGTTCAGCGGCACTAAGCACACTCGCAGTGCTGTGCAGCCGTCACCGCCGTCCGTGTCCAGGACTTTCTCGTGCTCCCAGACGGAAGCTCTGCTCCCGTGCAGCACCGACCCCCTCTCCGCCCCTTCCAGGCCTGGCCCCCAGCACCCAATGTCCTACTCTCTGGCTCGATGAGTTTGACAACTCTAGGGACTCATATAAGGGCAGTTGCCCAGCCTTTGTCTTCTGTGTCTGCTTATGTCACGAGCACGACGTCCTCCAGCCCAGCCACGCTGTAGCCTGTTTCCTTCCTTTTAAGGCTGAACAATAGTCCATGGACGGACGGACATGTTGTTCATCTGTCCCTGGACAAGGGCTGTTTCGGTATCTTGGTGTGGGAAACAGTACTGCAGTGAGCATGGGGGTGCAAATGTATGTTCAAGTTAGTGTTTCTATTTTCTTCAGATAAATACCTGGAAGCGAGATTGCTGGATCATGGGGCAGTTCTATTTTTAATGTTTAGAGGAAATTCCGTACTGTTTTCCAGGGTGGCTGCACCAGTGTGCATTCCCAGCAACTGTGCATGGAGGGTTCTCGTCTCCACCTTGTTGCTAACATGTGTCATTTCTTGACTTTCTTATAAAAACCTTTCTGACAGGTGTGAGGGGCTAACTCACTGCGGTTTGGGGTGCGTTTCCCGGGCAGTGAGGGGCGTTGAGCCTCTCTCCCTGTGTCTGTTGGCCAGCTGGATGTCTTCTCTGGAGAAATGTCTGTTCAGATCTGCCCTTTTTTTTTAATCAGATTATTTGTTTTCTGCTGTTGAGCTGTATGTGTTTCTCATATATTTTGGGTATTCACCCCGTACGAAATACGTGATTTGCCAAAGTTTCCTTCCATCAGCAGGTTGACTTCGTCTGGGCGGTGGCTCCCCTCCCCGCGCAGAAGCGCCCCGGGGCAGACGCACCCGCTTTGTCCGTCTTCAAGCTGAGCCTTCCGGAGGGGTTTTCTGTTCGGGAATCTTAACTCTTTACCTATCCTGATTATTCGTCTCGTGTCTGATATATGATGTGGAAATATTTTCTCTCATTCTGTGAGTTTCCTCTTTACTCTGCTGATAGTGTCTTTGATGCACAAAAGGTTTTTTATTTTGATGAAGTCAATTTACCTGTTTTGTCATATCAGAAAATCCATTGAGAAACCCAAGGTCACAAAGGTTTAGCCCTACTGTTTCTTCCGAGAACCTGCAATTTTAAGTTTTTAAGTTTAAGTTTAAGTCCTCTGCCCATTCTGAGTTAATTTGTGTCGTTCCCGCTCTGTGCCAGTGGCTGTCTGTAGTCCCTGGGGGCGGTCCCCAGGCAGGGTCACTGTATGCTGGCTCCTGTGCCCCGCGGGGGCCCTCTGCAGCATCCTGTCCCCTAAACTGCTGAGGACTGTCAAGGAAGCTCAGAGCCAGATGAGTTTTCGTCTTGGGGAGGGAATTGAACCTGTACAGACACGCTGACTCCAGAGTCGATCTGAAACGTTTACAAGTGAACCCAGTGTGTGTGGGGTTGTGGAGCCTAAGCAAACCCCCCGGCTAGGAGGCTACACAGGCCACCGGGCTCCTTTCCTGGACAAATGAGTAAATGGCCACCTGCCGCCAGGCCGAGGTGTGTGACCCGCACGCACGTGTGAGGCCTCGCGAGGAGGCCAAGGTGTGACGGGGCCTTTGGGCGTGTGGCGTCACCCATCACTGTCATCCTGAGGAGATTTCTGTCAGTGACAGGAGGCTGGGGACAAGGTCTGGCTGGGGAACCAGGACATGGAAGGGGGAGGACCCTGACACAGAGACGGGGCTTGGAGGCTTTGGGAAGTCTGCTGCCAGAGGAGGGCCCAGGGAGGACAGGCCCGGGGCCCATCCATCTCCTGGAGCAGCAGCACAACCTGGCGTCAGCTTCGATTCAGAATCCCAACTGCGAAGGTGAGGCAGCAGGTGCACGGCCCACGTTCCCGCAGGTGGTCGGGGGATCCGAGGGGACGCCGTGCAGGGAGGCGCCCAGGACCCCGCAGGTGGTCACAGGGATCCCCAGGGATATTGGCGCACAGGGCGTGCTCCCACAGTCCCGCTCTCTCTTCATGGCCTCATGTTCTGCCTTCGTGATGGATCCCCTCCAGGAGACGGGTCTTGAGCGAGCCCAGAGCAGAATCATCCTGGGTCTGTCACCCGCGGACCCTCCTCAAGGCAGCGGAAGCCGGGAGCAGGCGCTGTCAGCTCCTCGCCCCAGAGGCATCTGCCCGTCCTGCGTTATTGCTCTGAGCCTGCCCACCCCACACCCCTGGGCACCTGGTCCCTGAAGCTCCTTTCCTTCGGGCCAGAAGCACCCACTCCTCCTCTGGCTCCCAAATTCAGGGGTGCTGAGGGTGGGAGGTGAGGGCCGGGATGCTCTGGGCTCCCTCAAGCGCACAGACCCCGCCTCTCAGCTGGGGCTGGTGGGCCTGACCCTCCGGAGTGGGGGTCTCTGGTCCCAGCGGGCTGGGACACACTTCTTTGCGCTCCAGTTCCAGTTCGGGGGGGCCACACTCCTGGCAGACCCACCTCTCCCACCCTGTCCCCCCCAGGCGCGGCGTGCTGCACCTCCACGAGAGCCGCGGCATCGATGACTTGGGCCCCCCCCGGTGGCAGCTCACATCCTGCCTGGTGCTGGTCATCATCCTGCTCTACTTCAGCCTGTGGAAGGGGGTGAAGACTTCTGGGAAGGTGAGGCTACAGGCCTTGCCGGCTGGGGAGTGGCCGTGGTTAAAGGATGGGGTCAAGGGGAAAGCACGCACAGCGGGGTGTTTCCAGCATGACCACAAGCACAACATAAATTGTTTTTTACTGATGAAAATATTTGGGTTTTTATCTGGGCGCCCACAGCGATTTTCACCAAATGCGCCATCGCCGTATACAGGTAGTGAAGGGCCGACACCCAGAGCCTCAGTGAGGACAGGTCCTCCCTGCCCCCAGCCCAGGGCCCACCGTTTACACACCACGGGTGTGCGTGTTTGCACAACCAGTGAAAATTCAGGGCATCTCACTCCTCAGGAGCGCAGCACACACACCCCCGCCCACTGCTGCAGACCAAATGCAGAAGAAGAATGTCCCCTCTTTGCCAGATTATCTGTCCCATTTCAGTCCCTGGGAAAGTTTCGGGAGAGAGCGCGTCAACAGCCTGTGCGGGAGCCTTTGCTGAGCCAGC
Organism: Mellivora capensis; assembly: GCA_004024625.1. NCBI lineage: Eukaryota > Metazoa > Chordata > Mammalia > Carnivora > Mustelidae > Mellivora > Mellivora capensis. The sequence continues at coordinate 188,761 of PISX010000415.1, read as the reverse complement.
ACCCTGCGAGAGTTTGGGATGATGGGCTTCCCAGCAAAAGGCCACCCACCAGGGTGACCCTGAGGCCGCCCTGCCAGCAGGTGGCTGTGCTGCCTCATGACGCTGTGCTCTCCCAGGTTGTGTGGGTCACAGCCACCATGCCGTATGTGGTCCTCTTCGCCCTGCTTCTGCGAGGAATCACTCTCCCTGGGGCCATCGATGGCATCAGAGCGTACCTGAGCGTAGACTTCCGTCGGCTCTGCGAGTCTTCTGTGAGTATGCCCTCCGCTCGCGGCTCCACGCCATGGGACTGCTGTGTTCTGGGGCAGGAGATCCCGGAGGCACCAGCTGGGCCGGAATTTCTGACTCAGCCTGTAGATGTGGCACGTGTAGGCGGCCCGGCCAGACCGGCTGCACGCGGGACCCCACCGAGCAGGGCTCACCGTCGGGTGACGTGGGCACAGCAGGGAGCTGAGTGGACCAAATGAGAAAGTTAAGGGAGGAGAGCCCTGCTCTGTCCCTGGGAGAACAGACTGGAAGACGTCTTTCCCTTGACCCATCCTCCTTCCCAGAGGAGCCCTCTCAGGTTCCTCTGACGCATGCCGTTGGGCCGCCCAGCCTGTGCCCGGAGGCGCGGCCACCCGCCCGGAGCACAGCTCTGAGCTCCGGCTCCAGTCCGTCGTGGTTGCGCGAACAAGGGCTCCGCCCCCAGGAAGCCAAAGCTCACCGGTGAAACACTCATGGTGCCCATGGCACGAGGGACGGAGTTAACTCACTCACATCAAATACTAAGTCTGCAGGTGGGCCACACACTTCTTCGACAAAGAGAACAATCATTCTGTACCACGATACTTAGAGACAGCCTACAGAAGAGAGGGGGCTTGGCCAGGCCATGGGACAGACAGAGGTCTCCCAAGAGAGGGAGAAAGAAGGGGCAGCAGCATTTCAGGGAAACAAGGCCCAGAAATGTGAATGACCATTGGCCGGAGGCAGCAGGCATGATGGAAAAAGTAGCATTCTCAGGAGATCATGGAAAATGCAGGTGCCCTCGATTTTGGCAGATGGTGGGGACTCCAGTGGCTACCCAGGGGACTCACTGTGGCAGGACCATGAGACATAATGGGGAAAGGTAGCTGCGGTGTGGGGGGCACAAAGCTGGGGCAGGGGGATGTTTGGAGGACCGTTACCCAGTGCCACTGGGCGTTGGGGAGTCAGGTGTGGCACCCATCAGGATGCAGGAAGGCACAGCCCTGAAGTGGAAATGAGTAGGAACAGATAGAAGGGGAGCCAGGTGTGGCTTGTAGCCCCAGGAAGTCCCCAGGAGTGGAGGAGCAGCAGAAGGAGGCACTCATGGGCAAGGGCACTGGGTGGGCCACTGGGAAGTCCATGTAAGGACAGGCAATAAGGCCAAGAGAACAGCAGATACACGCTCTGCACGGGCAAGGGAAGACAGTGTCCACGCGCCAGAAAGCCAAGGGCAGCCGCAGATATGCTTGTAGGGGGAGTGGCTGTGGGGTCAGAGGCCAGAGGCCATGATGAGGAAATCAAAGAAAATAACATGAGGGCAACATAAGGAAGCTAGTGCTTGGGCAGGAAGACCAGGCAGCGCACAGGAGGAAGCTAGATAAGTGCCCGTGCGTGCGCAGAGGCTCGTGTGTGAAGCAGAGAAGAGTAAATGACAGACAGAGGTTGTCAGAAATTAGACGATAGAGGACAGGTAGAAGGTGGAAGACGATAGGTACACAGAGACAGATGATGGATGGATGGACAGACGGGTGATGGATGGGTGGACACATAGATTATGATGGATGACGGGTGATGGATGGTTGGATGCACAGACAGCTGCATGGATGACAGACGGCTGGATAACCGTGTGCATAGGCAGGTGACTGATGAACACGTAGTCGAGGGGTGGCAGATGACAGATATCTTCGACCAACCAGCATGTCTCGTCCTCCCCAACCACCTGTCAGCTTGGGGCTAGGGAGGGACATGGACCAGGACAGAGCCTACAACCCCAGGGCTCCAATGAGCCTGAGGTCCCAAAGGGACAGGTCCCTGTGATCCCCCGTCCAGAGGCTGGAGCCATTCCTTGTCCTGCTTCGGGGTCCTGGCTGACCTTTGGATAGGGCAAGGGCAGGGCCTCACGGGCTTGGAGGTCATCCTGGGGTGTCCTCCTGGGGTTCTTCCTGGCCCAGGTGCTGCCCATACTTCCACCCCCAGACTCTTGGTGGCCCCATTCAGAGATCAGTGGCCCTGGGCATCCTTTTCTGGGGCTTAGCTATTGGAGGAAGGAGCCCCAGATGCCCCCAGGGACACAGCTGCAGGAGCTGGCCCTGACCAAGTCAAGGGCTCCCCAGCCCTATCCCAGGCCTGACCCTCACCCATCCCCTGGGGTTCTGTCCGGCGTGACCTGATGGCCAGGATGCCTGGCCAGCATCCCCACTGGTCCACGGCAGGTCAGGAGCAGAGGTGCCTCACAGGGGCCCTTCCAGAGCAGACACGACAGAAGGGCCCATCCGCTGCGGCTCTCCCACATCCCTGGCACTTCCAGCCCTACTCCGCTCTGACACAGAGGACGCCGCACGTCCTGGGGGTCCATTTCCGGATCCCTGTATGGACAAGGGATCCCCCTTAGGGGTCAGCATCCTTAGAGGGCATCCAGACCCTCGTTCGCTCGTCTGCAGCCCTTGGGGCAGTCGCACAGGGTGGGATAGGTCCAGGCTGGGGCACAGAGTCCCGTCCTGGAGACCTCCCGTTCCACCAGGAGAGGAGGGTATGGTGGTGAAGGGAGGCAGTTCCAGGATGGGCCCTGGACCGGGTCCAGAGCTGGGTCCTCAGGGTAGCAGCGACCAACGGACACTTGTCCGGGAGGCACATCTCAGAGGGGGCATCACATGTGCGAAGGCTCAGGGGTGGGCACTGACTTGGCGAGGGCCAGGCACGAAGCAGGGCAGGGCTCTCCCAGGACTATGGCCCCTGGGGCGGCCAAGTGAGCTGACTGATGACCAGCATAAGCGGGACAGCAGAGCCGAGGCCCCTTGGCCCCTCGCCCCTCAGCTACTCGAGGCTGCACGCCGAGTCCTAGCCCACTGCCCGGAACACACTGTCCCTGACAGCGGGGTGATCCCGAGACTCCGGGCAGGCTGCCTGCAGGACAGAGGCTCAGCCGGCCCTGGAGCACGGGCAGCCCTGGGCTCCGGCCTCCTCTGCTGCATCCTGTCCGGCTCCCTCGTGAGGTCATACTGAGGCCAGTCACCCTGGGGCATTCCCAGCCTGAGCTCTGCTGTCACGGCCTGAGGGTTCTCACCCACCGGCCTGCACCGTGGGCTGTCTGGACGCTCAAGGACAGTCCCCAGGGCCAGGCAGCTCCCAGAGCCCTCAGAGCAAGTGTGGTCCTCCTGGGTGATGCCAGTTGGGGGGGGGGGGTGTTCAGCTGCTTTCCACCCCCACCAGGGCTGTGTAGGGGCGAGGCAGTGCCCACATCCCCAGGTGGTCTCTGCGTCACCCTGACGGGACAGTTGTGGCTTTTAAAATACCACGTGGGTGCAGCTAGGAGCCGCGGGCTTACACTTGGCACGCGTGCGCCCCAGCTGCACTGCCCCGGGCGAGCACACACGCTGCCTGGTCTTCACGGCCTCTGCGCGGGTGTCGCCGTGTGCATACCGTGAGCCCGTGGCTTTAAACGCCGTGGGAAAGACGCGGACGTCAGTGGGCACGTCTGACCAAGGCGGCCTCGTCCGTGGTGTCGTCATATGTGACCCACAAGTCTGGCCGTGCGCAGAGCGGTGCTGCTGTTCAGGAGAATCGCCAACGAAGCACGCAGACAGCGCCCCTCCGTGAGCCTTTCTCGGGCCGGGGACGCGGCAGCGCATCCCCGAGACGGCATTTGCCCCGATCGCATCACTCAGATGGCTCCTTGATGACGATCTGCGTGTCAGTCCCCTCTGTCCCGTGGAGCCCTCGGCGGCCCTGTGATGGCTGGTGTCCCAGGCCCCGCGCACCCCCGCGGACACCTCTCTTGTCTGGCTCCGCACAGGTATGGATAGACGCCGCCACCCAGGTGTGCTTCTCGCTGGGCGTTGGGTTCGGGGTGCTCATCGCCTTCTCCAGCTACAATAAATTCACCAACAACTGCTACCGGTAAGTCCCATCGCAGGGTCTGCCAGGCCACTGACTTCTGACGTGACATGTCCCCAGAGACAGGGAGGGGGGACACGCTGTGCTCGTGGGGCCTCTGAGCCGGACCGGCTCCTTCACAGAAAGTCAAAGGTGGAAGCTACAGGTGATTTGGTTCTTGCTCTAAGGAAAGTACTAGAAGAGATAAAGGTGTTCACCAGCTCCCAGAGTTCCCACCAAGGGCCCCGGCCTCTGCCCCCTCCTCCATCCGCTGCCAGACCCCAGCTGCCGCTGCCTCCTGGTGCCCAGGGCCAGGCCTCCCTGGGGTGCTCAGGGCACTGGGCTCCAGTGCGGGCGGACCCGCAGCCAAAGGCTGGACCCAAAGTCCATCTAAAAACAAAAGTGAGTCCATCTGGGACCCACTTTCTCTGACCCTTATGGTCTTGTGTTTATTTCCTTCACATCATGAGGACAGAAAATGCAGTAAAAATACAAAGCATGCACAGCAAAGTGGGCACCCCACACGGAGGGCAGCCTCTGCCTGAGTCCCCCCAGGGTCTGGGCGCTCGGCAGACGTCCTTCCCTCTGACAGCCCTGCTCCCCCACCTCTACTTCCCTCTGGCCCTCTGAGTTCTCAGCCTTCCGAGTAGGGTCCCCCAGGCTGGGAGCACACAGACGCATAGCATCGGGGCCCCACCACACATCCCCAAAACCGCATTTCTCCCAGGTCCACGCAAGCCATCTAGACACCCTGCCAGACATCCCCCTGCTGAGTGTGGGTGGGGACCCCGTTGGTTTCCATTTGCCCAGAGCCCCCAAGCTGCCGGTGGGGACCATCTCACCTTCGCACAGAGTCCTGATGTCAGAAGCCCCTTGGCTCCTGGGCAGACACGTGGGACCGGCCACCACGGGGTCTGCCTAGAGCAGACACCCGGAGCCTAGAGCCACTCCGATGGGGGTCTTGCCACCCTGGGCACCCGCCTGTCTGTGGTGCTGCCCGTGGGAGGGGCCAGGGAGCCCCCGGAAGAGCACCCTCCAAAGCCCGCCTGACCCCGGATGGGGTGCATCGAGGACAAAGGGAGGGAGTCACCCCTCCTGCAGTGCGTGGCTGGGACGTGTGTCTTGATTCCCAGAGACGCGGTCATCACCACCTCTGTCAACTCCCTGACGAGCTTCTCCTCCGGCTTCGTGGTCTTCTCCTTCCTGGGGTACATGGCCCAGAAGCACAGCGTGCCCATCGGGGACGTGGCCAAGGACGGTGAGTCCCCCTAGGACCCCCGCCCCCACAGCCGTGTCCACCCAGTCCCCCCGAGTGTTTTCCCCACACAGTAGGAGGGAGATGTGCAGGCTCTGAGTCCGAGTCACACAGGTTCGGGGTGGGGGGGGCGGTGCGCAGAAGGACACAGCCCCCAGGGCCGCGACACACCCACCACACTCCACCCCTGCCCCACTAGCCCCCGGCTCCGAGCAGAGGGCCTGGGGCTGCAGGTCGGGCTGTGGGTCGCAGCCTCAGGGTAGGCCCTGTCTTTGTTTACACTGGAGAAGGGGGCCCACACGGCTCAGGCGTGGGAGCCCTGGCCATTTCCGAGCCACGCAGCCGGCAGGGCGGGAGAGCAAGGCCGGGGAGAAACCCGGTGGATTGGCACACAAGCCTTTCATCAGCCAAAAGCTTTTTGGAAAAGCCAAAGCTTTTCCCTCCAAACACCCAGTGATCGCAACATATGTAGGTGGGCTTTGGGTAATAACCAGAGGAATCATGAAATCTTGGGCACGCGGACAACGGAAACCCTTGCTCCCAACCCACTCGCCCAGCCAGCCGCACACACCAGCTGTCTGCATGCAGAAGTGGGCCGGGGGAGTGGGCACAGGTGACCCAGCGAGCAGGCTGGGCCCTGGGAGGAGGCCAGGTGTAGGTGTGGGGTGCGGAAGGGGCCTCCTGGGCACTTGTGGGGCTGCTCGGTCCTCACACTTGGGAGGAAAGCCGTGACACTGGGTCAGTCCGGGACCCTGGGGTCTCCTGAGACCACCGCAAGCCCTGGCCTGCGTCAGATCCTTCTGGGGGTGAGCGGGGAGGGCTCTTCCTCTGGAGTCTGTCCTCACCCCTCCACTTCCTCTGAAAAGGCCCCTCGTCTCCTGGGGCTGCCTCAGGCTCAGGAGAGCCCACGTGGGTGTCACTGACTCATCTCCTCCTGAGTCTTTTTACTCGAGAGTGGGGGCGGGCTGGCTGCTCAGCGAGGGGCCGAGGGGAGCAGAGGGCCGCCCCGCCCGTGCGCGCTGCCTGTAGCCTCCATGTGACTCTTGGCTCTTGCACCGTTGTGCCTTTGGACCCCACTTTGAAAGTAGGAAGCAGAGGTTCCGCCCCCCGGGACTGGTGGGGAAAGCAGGGGCTGGGCGTGTGTGCTTCCTAAGTCCGCATTCTTGCCTCCAGGAAAAAAATCCAATAAAAGCAGGAGAATGGGAACATAAAGCAAATAAATACAGAGCAGTGAAATTTACTCACTGCTGCATTTATGCATTTCCCATGCTTCTGCCCTTTTTTACGATAAATAGCAGTGGCTTACGAAACCTCGATTAGCCCTGGAAGTGGAGTGAGCGTCTTCTGTGCATTTCCGCGACCAGTAAAGTAAATGTCATTTACAGCTCTAATTCTCAAGAAAACAGGGTGAAATGTTAGCTCAGGTACGGGAGTGAAAGGTGAAGACACGGACAGGAGCCGACCCGCCTCTTCCCCGGGCCTGCAGCTCATGCCACGGAGGCTACGGAGGCTTCAGAGCGTCTGGAATGAGCCTCCCTCAGCCCCGCGCGGGGACGGTGCCCCTTGCCAGGGGCGGGAACTGCAGAGAGCCCAGGCCTCAGCTCGGCCCTGGGGCTCTGCTCTCTGCAAAGATCCCTCAAAGCCCCAATCCAGCGGCTGGCGCCGCAGCGGCCCCCAGCGAAGAGAGGTTAGGGAAGCTACATCCTCGTGCCTAAGGCCGTGCGACTGACTTAGCAGGCCTGTCTTTTAAAAGTGACCCTGAGACTGATTACAGCTTCCGGTGGGAATGTTTTTGCTTTGGGGTCATCACGGCCGCAAGTCCTGTGGTGGCCGCACCGTCTTCACGCCCAGGGCGTGGTGAGGGGACCCCAGGGCCGGGTGAGGGGCGGCGCCCCTTCCAGCGCGCCTGTCTTCCACGCAGCGGCCCCACTCCCCACGCCCCGGCAGGGAATGGTCCCGGGGAGCCGCTGCGCGCACAGAAACCTGCCCCTTTGCCGCACTCGCCGAGCCGAGCATTTCCGTGTTCTTCACGTGGTTTTTAAAGATCAGACGCAGGGTAATCACTGGCACGGAAAAATATTCACGGATTGCTAAATGCACCACAGTGAGTGTGAGCGTGCGAGTGCCAGCACGGATGTGTGCGCGTGTCAGCCTGTGTGCGTGTGTGAGAGCACACGTGGGGGCGTGCACGCGTGTGTCTATTATGTGCAAAGAACAGACCAGGAGGCCTGCGGGAGGTTGGCCAGGGCGGCGGGCAGGTAGCCCCGGCGCCCTCCCCTGGGTTGGTTCCACCCCCACCCGCCCCCGGCCCCCACAGCCCCTCACAGACCAGAAGGACCCAGAGACACAAGGTGCGGGCCTCCAGCTGACGTCAGCTTTCCATTACCTGGAGTCCCGGCCCGGTGTCCCCTGTGTTCCCCGAAGAGAGGACTCCTCCGGAGGGCGGGAGAGAAGGCGCTGGCAGGGGCTGGTCCTCTCCCCGCGGGGAGCGGAGGCTGCTGGCGGCAGCAACAGGGCGACTCATCTGCAGGGCCCGGGCTGATCTTCATCATCTACCCAGAGGCGCTGGCCACGCTCCCGCTGTCCTCGGCCTGGGCCGTCATTTTCTTCATCATGCTGCTCACCCTGGGGATCGACAGCGCCGTGAGTGACCTTGGCACCCCGCACGCTGGGGGGCCTGCGCGGGACGGCCACGCCCCTCCCCACAGCCCTCACGGGGCAGGTGAACCCAGCCGACCCCGAGGGGGCCCCGCATGGTGGGAGGAGGAGCCCCACAAGTGCTCAGAGCCCTTCCTGGGTGGGGTGTTGGACCAAACCCTCTTCCTTCCCCTGGGGCGGCCACCGTGCCCTCTGCCCAGGCCACCACAGACCCTGACACACGCACACAGGCCAGCAGTGGGAGGGCAGCACAGGGAACGGGGTGAGGACTTCCCAGAGGCAGGGCCGGTCCCTCCTGCTTTCCTTGACCCCAGAGCCCCCAGGAGGGACGGCGGCACCCGCAGCAGGCCCGCAAGGGCTCCTGCCACAGCCCAGGCCCCGCCCACTGAGTATCCCGGGTGCGGCCCTATGGGTGTGTGTGCACTGTGGGGCAGTGAGCTGGGGAAGCAGAATGTGGCTTCCTCCCGGGGTTCCTCCCGGGTCCCCACTGCCTGCTCAGGACCGACAGCTGAGACCTCAGGGTCCCCGTGAGTGGCCATGGGTGCCCCGTCCCCCGGAGCTTCCCGGAAAGTGTAGAGAAACACACATGCCACGCCCTGGCCCTCCACTGTCATCTCCCAGGCAGCCTGGTCAACGGCTGCTGGGGGGCCACGGCCCTGGACCACACGTCTGCCGGGGATGAGTCCCACGAGCAGCACATCCCAGAGGAGGAGGGCAAGGAGGTCACCACGCAGGGCAGGAAGCTTGGGGGACCCCCCATGATGACACTCAGAGTCAGGAAGGCTACGCCCGGGGCCACGCCAGGTCCTCCCCAAGAGCAGACTAAGGGCCTGCTGTGGGGGACATGTGTTTGGGGTGGGTGGGCCAGGCTGGGGTTTTGTGGCAAGATCGGCGGATGGTGCCGCCTTACCCACGTGGGCCTCAGGGCTGCTGAGCACATCCTGTCGGGGACAGCGTCCACCCCGGGTCCCCACTCCAGTGGCCGAGGGCTTGCACGCAGGGCATGCGGCGCCCCAGACGCTGTGCAGCCCCCACTCACGCCCATGCCCCCGGTGTAAGTCCGCTGGACTGGACACAAAACGCGCCCCGCCCCGCAGCGCCCCTGCTCTGTTGGCTGCAGATGGGCGGGATGGAGTCGGTGATCACCGGGCTGGTGGACGAGTTCCAGCTGCTGCACAGGCACCGGGAGCTCTTCACCCTCTTCATCGTCCTGGCCACCTTCCTCCTCTCGCTCTTCTGCGTCACCAACGTACGTACCAGCACTCGCTTCGCCGGGCGAGGTCGCGTTAGCATTTGGGGTCGGGCAGCACGGCTGAGAGCCGCTGGCCGTGACTTGTCGTGATATGTTAATGATATGCGGGTTGCTGTGGTCACGTGTGGGACTGTGTGGTCGCACAGGGTGGCCGTGGTCACCAGGAGCAGCTGTGGTCACACATGGTGTAGCCGTGGCCCATGGTCCTGCCGCTCCCAGACGGCCCCCTTGGAAGCAGCCTGGGCTGAGCACCTGCCTGTTGGGTCTGCGGGGCCGGGGAGGCCTGACCATGGGGAGCAGGGCTGGGCCACCTTCCCTCCCACAGAGTCACTCCCAAGTTCGGCCGCTCCAGTTTCTATTGCTTTCGCCTCTGATTGCCAGAGTGCGGGAGGGGAGGGGAGGGGAGGGGAAAGGAGAGGTCCTTCCCATTCCTGTGCAAAAGGCACATCTGTGAGAAGCTGTGCGTGGACTGAATTCCAGCGGCTCCGACTGGAGTCTATGGAGAGTAAGATAGACTATGTCTGTGAACTGGGTCCAGCTTAAACTGGGCCTGGTGTCTCCTCGGGGAGAGCATCCCTGTGGGCTCCCCAGGGAGACGTGCTGTGCCAGCACCCCGGGTTCAGCGGGCACCCCCTCTTCCAGGGCGGCATCTATGTCTTCACGCTGCTGGACCACTTTGCGGCCGGCACGTCCATCCTCTTCGGAGTGCTTGTCGAGGCCATCGGGGTGGCCTGGTTCTACGGTAAGGGCGAAGCCTCTCCGGGGCCGCGGTGCATCCACAGGGAGCAGACCCGGCCGCGGTGCCGTCGCTGTGACCAGCCGGCTGGCGTCCTTGCACAATCCCTGTGCTGCCTCCTTCCTGACGCGTCAGCTCCTGGAAGGTTCGAGCGGTGGCTGCCGCGGCACCGCGAGGACAGGAGGCTGGAAAGGGTCTGCTTCGCCGCATCGATGAGCACAGTTAGCCGGGGTACCCCAAGATGCTTACCGTGGTCAGAACTGTTCTGACCCCCCGATTGTGCTGGGCCCACGTCCTTGTGGTCGCTGAGGGAGAATGGCTCACGGGGGCCAGTGGAGGGGAGATCCCCGCCATCAGCCCGGAAACAGGCCTGTTCCTCACTGGGGACCAGGGCCAGCAACGCAGTTCACAAGGTGGGGGCTGGTTGGCACACTTCACGCGCCACGGCTCACGCGCCAGCTCCTCACAGGGGCAGAGCGTCCACCGTCTCCGCCACCACTGGCCTGCCAGCCGCTGGCTCCTGAGTTAGAACTCGGAACTCCTCTGGCGGGCGGCCAGCCCCCAGGCAAGACGGGGCTGCCTGCAGCCACGGCTGTCCCACCCCTGCCAGGCCCCCAAGTCGTCCTGGTCACTGGGACTGCCACGGGCCCCCGAGCTGGAGAAAGCCCTGTTCCTTCCCCGCGTGCTGACCTGCTGTGCCGCAAGGAGAGAGCACCCGACCGGGCTCCTCTGGACAGTCAGCAGGGACAGCTCTGGGAACAGGTGCGCCCCTCCCTGGCTGGGAGCCCCAGCCCAGAGCTCACGGCCTGCCGTGCTGTGCCGGCTCCCCTCCTGTGGGAACCCTAGTGTCACACAGGGGGCACGGCCTCTGCCCTGGGGCCGTGGGCAGCGTGGCCTGAAGAAGCATGTCAGCTTCGAGAGGCTGCCCCTGACATATAGCTCATATTTTTGGAACAGATTTTCAATTCTAGTTTCTTTTGTACAGGAAAAGGAAATACTGCATTTTGGGCTTTTATTAGCACCTGGAATCAATACTTGATCCTTTTTTTTTTTTAAAGATTTTATTTATTTGACAGAGATCACAAATAGGCAGAGAGGCAGGCAGAGAGAGAGAGGAAGGGAAGCAGGCTTCCCGCTGAGCAGAGAGCCCGATGCGGGGCTCGATCCCAGGACCCTGGGACCATGATCTGAGCCTAAGGCAGAGGCCTTAACCCACTGAGCCACCCAGGCACCCCAATACTTGATCCTTTAAAATGGGGCTCTCTCCCCTGTCCCCAAAGGAAACCCCACAGTGAAAGAGAGGAAGTGCCCCAAATGCGTCCCTCGGTCATGAGCCTGGCAATGGTGGGAGAGACGCTGGCGACCACGCGCCCCCAGACCCTCGGGAGACAGAGTCCACTTGTTTCTCCAAACGGCCATTCCCATCCCTGACCCAAACACAATCTGTATTTCTTGCACGATGCATCAGAGTGTGTCAGGCTCTCTGTGCACCAAGGGTCCCTGATGGTATTCAAGCCAACAGCCCAGCGCCGAGAGGGGCCGTGGACTTCCCTGACCGCTCATGGGGCCGACTCCAGAGGGGCCAAGGAGCTGGACTTGGGTTCACCCTTCTCCCTTCTACTGTGCCCCTGGTCCATCTCCATGTCCGGGGTTCTGATGATGGGGTTGGTGTGCACAGAAGGAATTCCAAATGGAGGGGTCTTCCCAACGGGTCCCCAGTGTGACGCCCGCGAGACTCACCCAGGATGAGTGGACCAGCTGTGGTTGTCTGAGCAGAAGCCAGGCCAGACTCGTGGTGGGAGAAATCACCGCTGAGATGTCCTAGAGCAGGTGCCAGTTCACTGAGCTCCTAGAAGTAGCTCTCCTTGAGAAATCACGGTGGCAGGTACAGCCTGGAACGTCGTCCAGGACGTAACAGGACTGCACGCCCGGGAGACAGAATGTGACGGCGTGACAGCGTGACGTGCTGGTGTGACTGCGGCCGCCGGGGGGAGGGGAGAGTCGGCGCTGCACCGTGATGGCGCTTCTGTCCCGGGAGATGGGACGGTTCTAGCCAGAACCATCCCATGGTGGTGACGGCCGCACAGCAGTGTGAGTCGGCGCCTCTGGGCGCCGCACGTAAAAATGGCCTAAATGGTAACTTTGTATGTTATGTGCATTTCTCCAGAATTTTTTTAAAGAATTTATCTATTTATTTATTTATTTGACAGAGAGACAGAGATCACAAGCAGGCAGAGAGGCGGGCCGACGGGGGGAGGGAAGCAGGCTCCCCACTGAGCAGAGCCCCCGATGCGGGGCTCGATCCCAGGACCCTGAGACCATGACCCGAGCCGAAGGCAGAGGCTTAACCCACTGAGCCACCCAGGAGCCCCACACCAGAATTTTTTTAAAGAGAAAAGCAGTTGTTCCGGCCGAGGGGAGACAGGACAGCCCAGGGCATGAGAGGAAGGGCTGCGGGAGGAAGAGGAGGGGGAGAGGGCGCTCGGAGCACATGATGGTTGACGTGTGGCCGCAGTGAACATGCGTGGAGACCCGGCCGGCAGGCCCCCTGGGAGGTCGGGCAGGGAGGAGCTACAGGAAGCGGGGCCGGGGTGGGCTGGGCGCCGTCCTGACCGGCCGCGCGGCTCCCGCACCGCAGGTGTGAGGCAGTTCAGCGAGGACATCAAGCAGATGACCGGGCAGCAGCCCAGCCTCTACTGGAGGCTGTGCTGGAAGTTCGTCAGCCCCTGCTTCCTCCTGGTAAGCACCCCCCGACCGCCCAGGTCCCCCGAGGCCGCACACACCCGGGCTCTCTGCTCCTGTGGGGCTGGGGAGGGGGCTGGGCCCTACAATCCTCCATGGTCTTCGGGAAGGCAGCCCCCACCCTCTGGACCCACTGAGAAACCTCACGGGGGACCCACGGGGATTCTACCCCACGCCTCGCAGCTCTGCCACAGAGGGGAGGCCAGAGCTGAGCACGGCCAGCGGCCGGCCAGTGGCTGGCTCCTCCCCTGAGGACCGTCATGCAATTGAGACTTCTAGGGGGAGGGGTCTCAAGGACTCAAATGCCAAAGACAGGAGTGACTCAGATGCTGTCACAGCACAGCCACTGAGAGCACGTCTCCTAGCCGCCTGGCGCTTCTCCTCGGGGCCAGAGGACACCAGCCCAAGCCCATGGGCCATGGCTGCCGGGCACCAGCCTCATTAGAATAGGGCCACTCGGATCCCCTTACCATGGCCCACAGCTGCTTCCCCACGACAGCAGCAGACGCAGTCCTAGTGTGGCTCACAGAGCCTGATGTGTCCTGCCCAGTATGGACAGGTGACCCCAGGGGCCGTTCAAGGACTGTCCTGCTCCGAGCAGAGAGCCCCAGGAGCTACTCACAGAGATGCACGTCTCCCTGACCCATGGCATGTCTGGGACCGGCAACCAGTGAAGAGTGTGCTGTCCTGCGCCCACCCAGCTAGCGAGAGGCAGAGACGGAAACAGAGGCGGAGACAGCAGGGATGGAAAGGCAGAGACAGACGGAGACAGAGACAGAGAGGCAGGCAGGCAGGGAGAGAGCAGGAGTCCGACGGCTGCCATAACCCGCAGTGTCTCCCTGAGCTGAGCCCCGACACCCGGGTGCTCCCGAGGCCCCCGCCCCACGCCTGGGGCCTGCTTCCAGCATGTTCGCATCAGCTGTGCTCGGAGGGCTGAGGGGCTGGTGTGGACGGAGGCAGGGTCTCCCCGGCACGACCACCTGTGAGGCACCGCACAGGGGGTGGGCATGGGCATCCCCGCTCCCGCCTGCAGGACCCGGGCCCCCAGAGCTGCCGTGGCCGGGAGACCCTCTGGGTGAACCCGGGCGCCGGGTCCCCCTTCCCCGCCGTGTCCCCCTTCCCCGCCGCCAGCTGAGAGCCGCCCTCTGCCCTCCGTTGCAGTTTGTGGTTGTGGTGAGCATCGTGACCTTCAGGCCCCCGCACTACGGAGCCTACATCTTCCCCGAGTGGGCCAACGCGCTGGGCTGGGCCATCGCCACATCCTCCATGTCCATGGTGCCCATCTACGCCGCCTACAAGTTCTGCAGCCTGCCCGGCTCCCTGCGGGAGGTGCGTGCTCACGCGGGCCTGCCCTGCCCCGGCCTCGGGGACGCAGCAGCGCGGCCGGGCGGGCGCCCACTCTCGGGTCTGACCCGCGGGGAGGGCGGGCGGGGGCCGCGGCCGCGGAGGAGGACACGCCCCGGCCAGGGAGGGCCGGAGCGGGCTGGGCCTGTGCGCGCGTGCGCGTCCTCCTGTGTGCGCGCGTCGCGCGCGCGTGTGCTCGCCCCTGTGCGCGTGGCCGTGCGCGTGTGCGTGTGGCCGTGCGCGTGCGTGTCCACCCGTGCCTTCCCGCGTGCGCCTGTGCGCTCCCGCCGGAGTGTGCGCTCCCGCGCGTGCGTCCGCGTGCTCACGCGTGCTCCACCGGCTGCGGTGCGCGGGGGCGGGTCCCCAGGGCACCGCTTCTCCCTGCGGCGCTGGCCTCCCTGGAAGGAGCGCCCCGCACGCCCACGTGTTTCCCGGGACCTGTTCCTGCGGCGGCACCCGCGGCGCCCCCGCACACTGCGGTCCTCAGCAGTCAGGCCAAGCCTGGGCCGGCGGGGTCCCAGGGGCTCCAGGGAGGGCGGGAGAGGGGGAGCCCCCACAAAGCAGGCCGCACCACGCAGTGGGGACCCTCTCCCACGCCTCGCCATGCCCGCGGGGGCCCAGCTGAGGCCCGCGGGGGCCCAGCTGAGGCCCCTGGGGTGGGAGGACGGGAGGCGCGGCCTGCAGCCCAAGGGGCGGGACTCTGAGCTAGCCACCCCCCCAGGGTCCCCTGGCCTCGAGACTCCCGGGGGCCTGCATGCCCTGCGCCCTTGCTCTGAGCCCTTGCTCCTACCGCGAGCCCTTGCTCCGAGCCGTGGCAAGCGCACCACAGAGACAGCAGCTTGTCCTCCCTGCACTGAGCTGGGCTGCGGGGTCTGGGGAGGCCCAGCCCTCAGCCCCAGCACCTGACCGCTGTCTGCAGGGGCCCGGCCTCGCCCAGCGCACTGCTGCCCATGCCTGTCCTTCTCTTCCAGAAACTGGCCTACGCCATCACCCCGGAGCAAGAGCGGGAGCTGGTGGACAGTGGGGAGGTGCGTCAGTTCAGGGTGAGTGTGGACCTCCCCGCCACCCTCCGCTCGGAGGACTCAGAGGCCTTATCCAAGCCCCTAGGCCGTGGGCCCCTGCGGGCCACAAAGCTGCGCTGGGGAAGGCAGGAGAATGCTCGTGCGCCCGTCCCAGGTGCCGCCTGGGGCCACCCTCCGAGGACCCCTGAACCGATGGGGGCATGCAGTGGGCAGAATGAGAAAGCTCGGGAGAAAGAGGAAGCAGAACGGGGGAGAGGCTTGGAGTACAGGGAGAGGGCCGGGAACAGCTCTGAGCCTTGCCCTCACGGGGTTGTGGTGCGGGCCTGCTCTGTCAGACCCCGACCCAAGGGGTCCCTCAGGCTGCTGCAGACTGTTGGGGTGGGGGCTGCCGAGAGCCGGGACGCCAGGGGCCTCCAGTGGGAGAGGGTGGAGGTCTCACCAGGCCTGTGGCAGGATTGGGTCCGTGCCTTCCTTGGATTTGCTCGCTTATACTTGTTCTGACTCCCCAAATGAGACCTTAGGTCCCTCGTTCTCCAGCTCTCTTCTCTCCCAGTAGAAGCTCTCAAGGCCCTGTCTGGGGCGCAGGGGCCACACTTAGCACAGCCTTGCCCTTACCCTTTGGTGCTAAGGGTATTTTAGTTTTCATTGTGATTTTGTCCACCCGTGAGTTGCTTGAAGTTTGCTTTACAGATCCCCAAATCTGTGGGCATGCTTCGTGGAGGTCTGGGGGTCAGCGTCTGCTGTGATTGCACCTGGGTCCCGTGCTCTTGGGGGCACGTGAGGACTTCGGAGTGGCAGAGCCCCTGACCCACCATGGCAGGCGTGCTGCACATCTGTGGAAGCAAGTGTGCCCTGTAGCCAGTGGCACGCGCTCCTCCTTGTGCTGTCGTGTTGCGCTGGTGGCCTTGCCGCTCCGATCGCGCAGCACGTCGCTGACTTCAGCCGCTTCCCGTGAGAACTGGGGGGGGTTGCACGCTGTAGCGAACTTGTCCAGGTACCCCCCCATAATCCCACCAGTTTTTTGCTTTATATATCGTGCAGCTGCTTTCCGGGGTAACCACACGTTTGGGATGGCCATGTCTCCCCTGGAACCTCACACATCCTCTCTCCCTCGCGCTGCTTTTGCTCTGGAAGTCCTCTGGTCTGACATGGTAGTTGCAGCAGGTTCCCCCTGAGTTTGCCACACAGTCCACACACAGCTGCTTTGAGTCATTTATCTAAAAATACAACCGCTCGAACCTCTGCACAAAACGTTCACACTAACCATAACTCCCGTGCGCGGCCCGAGGCCCCCCACCTGCCCCCGAGGCAAACACGCTCCTGCTCCGGTCCAGGCCTTCCGCGTGCCCCCTGCCCCATCGTCTCCTTGCGTCTGGAGATACTTCTGTGTTCCTGAAAAGTCCATCGGTCTGCAGTGGGGCGTCCCATGGAGCTCTAGAGCTCTGGCTCCACAACTCCGTCCCACCTGTGTGCCCTGCACGGCCCTGCTGGGCGGGGTCTGCCCGCCCCTCCGGCCCCTGGGGAGCCCAGCCCCGGGTCTCCCAGCGGCCCTGGGGGGTGTGGGGGGCAGTCGTGTGCCAGCCGCGGGGGGGTCGGGCCCCTTCCCACCCCGGGCGTGGCTGTTTCGGGGCGGGGCCTGCGGCGCTGGGTCTGAAGCATTCACGCTCGGTTCTCGCCGTTGGGCGTGATCGCACGGCTGGTGCTCAGAGCCACGCGGAACCGACAGCCGCCCGGTACCGGCAGCCGCATCTGCCAGCGAACTCCACACCCGCGCTCGTCACTCTTGGCCTCCCCCGGCGCACCTGTGGGCTCATGCCAAGTGAGACACAAGTGTGGGTACAGCCTTGCCCTGGGGTGGGAGCAGAGGCCCCAGGGAGGCGGCAGAAGGGGGCCTCGGGCCATCCCTGATCTGCCGCCCCCCCCAATCTGTCCCGTCTCAGATGTGCCCCTGGCCCCGGGGCCGTGGTGGCTGCTGCTCCCTGCCGGGCCCTGGCGGCAGCAGCGCTCTCTGCTCTGCCCCGAGACCTACTCGTGCGCATCTGCATAGGCTGAAGGTCGTTCACTTCTGGCGTTTAACTTAAGGGTGTGTGTGCGAAGCGGGTTTCTGGAAGGTTCACATGGGCACCAGGCCTGAGCTTCCTGGGCTGTGCGGCGTCTCCTGGAACTTGTCGGGTCGGCAGCCAGGAGCCGCCTGGAGCCAGGTAGCCCCTGCTTTGCTTCTGAAAAAACCCTGTTTCCTTCCTAGCTTCGCCACTGGCTCCTGGTGTAGCCGGCGGGCAGGGGACGGGGATGGCCACCCCAGTGCAGGAGAGACACCCGCAAAGAAGAGACCTCGAGCTGAGAGAGAAAGGCGGGGCCGCCAGCTGCGGGACTCCTGCTCTCCCAGAACCGCATGGAGCCTCCGCCTCCCGGCTCTGTGCGCCCTTCCTTTGCCACCGGGAGAGGACTGGCCGTCGTGCTTGTCTCTGTGACCACGTAACGTAGATCTGTGCCCCCTCCTGCAGGTAGAAACCATCCGTCCGTGTTGTTTGTGCCGAGCCCGCTCCCTCCCACCGCCACCCCCCGCCAGCTGCCCCGAGTGCGGGTCTTGCTGTCACCCATGTGCTGAGAAGAAAAGTGGCTCGTGACTTCCTGGGTATTTTATTTTGCTCCAACTAGAAGAGCCAAATGTCATATGTTGCCTAATTGTGTAGAAGGTGCCCTGGGGAAACCACAAAAGGCAATAAAGTGGGGCCACCACGTGTCCCCACACCACGCACCTTGTGTGCGCGGAACCTGCCCAGGGTCCCAGTGTCTGATGGGGACACTCTGGACTTCCTTCTAGCGAACAGAAACACAATGGGGTCCGTGCACACTGCCACCACCCCTGCCCATCGTGGGCTGCGCACAGTCACAGCCACCTCGCTGCAGATCCCTGGCCCCAGGAGGAAGGGGCGTGTGCCCCTCGGCCCCAGGCCCTGACCCTGCCAGGCACCCGCGGCAGGTGGCCCGGGGACCCCGGGACCTGGGGAGGAAGCCGCCGCTGGGGCTCCTGTTCCTCGGTTCTCGTCCTCCCGCAGCAGCACCATCCGTGCTGGGGAACGGCTATTTCAAATCCTGTCTACCTGTGAACCGAGACCCATGCTCAGGAGGCAGGGCTGGCTTCTGAAGACCTGTCCGTCATGTCCCCGCCGCCCTTTGTGCGCACGTTGGCAGCACCAAGAGAACACGGCAGCCACGCTGCTCCCTGCACGCTGGCGTCGCCCTGAAGGGGACCTGGCCGCCAGAACCCGGAGGCCACATGCAGCCTGTGCCCCGGGCCCCGAGAGGTCGTGCTGTGTGCCCCGGTGCGGCCACCGCCTGCGAGGGGCCCTCGGTGCCCAGGGCTGAGGAGCTGGCCGTCAGGGAGCCAGCTCGTGGGCGGCAGGGGCCGGCGCCCTGAGCGCGCGTAGCTAGCAGTGTCGGCGTCCGTCTGTATCCGTAGTCGGCGCCTCGTGTGAGTCGTTGGCAACAATAAATCCACGTGGGAAAACCGACCGCAGCTGTGTGGGTGCCTTTCTTTGCTCAAGCTGCGGTTCCCCCACTGCCCCCACCCGGAGGGAGCACTGCTGGCCTTGACCTGGACCCGGGACCCCGTCCTGCAGACCCCCCTCACACCCACCAGCCCTGCCACCCCAGCCCTCCTCTCCTGAGCCTTCCTCAGTTCCCCCGCGGGCTCCCCACGTGTCCAGACCACTGCCGCCCACCCCACCCAAGCCCGTCTTCTGGGGACAGCACCAGGGTCCTGAGTGGTTCCCTGCCCTTGGCCCCCAGAGGATCTCTTGTTCACTCTGGGGCCAAAAGGGTTGATCTAGATACCAGTCAGCTCTGGCCACGGCCCGGAGAAGACGTGTATAGCTTCTCACTAAGTTTGGAATAGACACCAATGCCCCTCCATGACCTAAACACTCGGGCAGTGGGTCTGTCCTGCCAGGCCATGACCCACCTCCTAAGATGCTGGTCCCTCCCACCAGGCCCCCAGCCTGGCCCCAGACGGAGGATCCTGAAGGCGGACCCACATGAGGGCTTCGTGCCCCTGCCCCTGCGATCGCTCTTCTTCCGAATCCCCCGAAGAACACCGTGCTTCCTTCAGGTGTCACTTCATCAAGGACCACAGGACACACACAAAGCTCCACCCCCAGCCACGTGCCAGTGAGCCACGCCTCGACCATCCAGAGCTGCCCACACTGCTTCCCTAGAGCCCTGTCCCCACGGTGTCTCCACCTCTGCCCGCCCCGGATGTGAAGGGGAAGATGAGCCATCACAACAGACCCCAGGGGGGACAAGACACCTGCCCCAAGGGGATGAGCCACGGCCACAGCGTCATCATGCCCCCCGCCACCAGTCACCAAGGGGCCTCAGGAGCAGAAAAGGTCCACGCAGACTCCTGCTGGTGGTCTCCTGTAGCACAGGGAGGACCCTGGCCCGTTCTGTTCCAGCTGTGCCCTCACCCCAGGGGCAGCGTGGGCACCTGCAGGTCCTTGGAATAAGCTGGTAAAACAGCTTGATGGTGGCCACAGTGCCACAGGAAGGCTCTCAGGAGTCACATACCTGGGAGAGCCGTGGGGCCAGAGAGACGCCCCCAAATTCCTGGGGGTCAGGTTGTCCTTCTTCCGTATCCCCAGACACAGGGACGCACCTGTGCGCACACAGCATGCAAGCTACCTGTGCCCCACATGAACACGCAGACACGCAGGCTGCACACGTGCATGCCCACGGCGTGCATACGGACACAGCATGTGGACACGCACATTGTGCATAGACACACGTGTACGTGCACGTGGGCCCATACACACGGCACGTGGACACACATTGGTGTGCACATGGACACTCGTGGCACGTGGACGTGGACACCCACAGACACACAGAGTCTGCAGCAACCAGCAGAGGTCCTCGTGGAAAGCCAGGCACGGCTTGGGCATGAGCACTTCTCCGACCATCCCAAGAGACCTGCTTCCGTGGAGCCCGGCCACCCCGCATGGCTGAGAGGTCTTGTCTCCACACCCCTGGGGTTGTGACAGGAGTTCCACTGGTGTCTTGGCCCTGGGGGGCTGGGCTGGGCTCCTGCCTAGGCGGCCCACGGACAGACAGCCATACGCTGCCCAGAACTGAGCCACATAGGGAAGTGATCTCAATATATAAAGAACTCCTACAAGTCAATAAAAACTGGGGGACATCGTCAGTCCATGGTCAGTGTTGATTCTGAATCTGGTTCCGACATGAGGCAGGGTTCCCTTCCCCAAGCAAGTCTGTGCAGCCCCAGCAGGGTGTCCTGCCCTTTGACCCATCCCTGACGCCGTTCGCCTGGACTTGGCGTCTGATCCCACAGGCTAAGGGCTCTGTCCCACGTGAGCACCCCACTGCCACTGCAGACGTTGGTCACAAGTCCAGGCATCACCTGTGCTTCTGACCAAATGGCCATGAGTCAGAGGCTCCACAGTCCCCTTCTCGGGTTTGGCTAATTTGCGGGAGTGGCTCACAGAACTCAGGGAGACTAGTCCACTCACTAGATTACTGGTTTCTTCCCAAGGACGGTGAAGGGTGCGGACCAGCCTCTGGAGGACAAGATCACAGAGCGAGGTCTGTAGCAAAAGAATTTCCGTGCCCCTGCAGTTTGGGGCCAGTGTGGTGGCGCAGGGAGGCGGTCTGGTTCGCCGGCCTGGACGCTCTCTGATCCCCGTCCTTTCCAGTTTCAGGAGGCTTCTCTACACAGGTGTGCTCGGCCACTGCTGATCGATTCAACCTCCCCCGGGGGCTCCCCTGGAAATCAGGGGGCGGGACTGAGATTTCCCTCAATTCAGGGCTGGTTCCCTTGGCAACTGGTCCTTCTCCTTCAGGCATTTGCCCAAGTCACCTCATGAGCACAAACCCGGTTTTGGCGTGAAGGAGTTTGTGAACGACAAGACACACATCTGGTCCTGGTGGGCAAAAAACAAACGTATATGTATGACAAGTTCTGCTGCCACAAAAACCCGTTAGGAAAGCGGGCGGGCTCACAGCAAAGGTGGCGTGTCCCAGTGGTGGACACCCACGTAAAAAGACACTCAGTGGCGTTAGGAACGAGGGGGTGCAAAGCAGATGGGAGGCGATGCCACCTGCCACCTGGCCCCGCAGCTGGATCTGAGCCGTCGTCACCCATGACAGCGGGCAGACGGGAGCCGGGAACCCAGCTACATTTCGGGTAGGAGAGGAGATCAGCTCACGCACTTGGGAAAGGGTTTGCATTGCCTACGAAGCTGACCGTCCAGTAGCAGACCCAGGTTTGGGGCCTGGAAGTCCTCCTGCCGCTGGGTGTGACCATTCCCCACCTGCTCAGGGTGTGACTCTCACCCCCGCAACACCTAGGACAGCCTCCCCCCGAGATGCCTGGGACTCGAGCCCAGCCCTCGGTGGCCTGCTGCCAGAGGCCGACCGATCAGAGCATGCAGGCGCCGGGCACCGCGGTCCGGGGTAGAAGTGCGCTCCTGAGCCCCGGTGGGTCAGGCTGGGCTCGACCTCACCTGAAGCCGCACCCGTCCCTTCCTCGGGCTCCTCCTCTCTCTCTGGGAGCATCTCCTCCGGAGCCGGGTGCTCGCCCAGCTCAGGTTCTGCTTCTCAGGAGTTCCAGCCGGGACACGGTAGATCCCCAAACGCCCCAGAGCTCTGCACCCAACAGAGCGCGCGCACTGTGTGGGACACCCGTGCGCACGGTCCCGAACGCAAAACAGGAACCGACAGAAGTTATGGGAACAAGTGCGTGTCCACTCAGCAGGAGAGGACTGCAGGCAGGCGGCGTGGACGCCCGGGGCGGCACCGCAGGTAGACCCTGTCCCCCCGCAGGAGACGTTGAAGTGTCGGCCACAGCACCTCAGGCCGTGACCGTCCCTGGAGGTGTGCAGTGACTGCTACGTTCATGTCGTTTCGGGGGTATTCGAGCTGCGAGCACCCCGTTGCCCCACCCCCCAACACGAGGGGCTCTCATTGTGCAGGGCTGGTGGTAGTGGCTCGTGAGAAGGCGTCTTCCCATGTGGGAAGCACGTGGACCAGCATGTAATTAGTTAACATGAGGTCATATGGAAGTGTGACTGGTGACCCTGTAAGGGACGAGAGACGCACACGCAGACGCACCAGGGAGAAGGCCGTGTGACAGGCAGAGTTTGCAGAAATCACGGGTCACCGCCTGAAGCCGGGAGAGGAGCAGACCCTTGGCGGGATGGAAGGAAGCAGCCTTGCCCCAAGCCAGACACGGACTCCAGAACAGTGAGAGCACAACTCTGCTATGTTCGGCCACCCGGCCTTGGGGACTTGTTCAGCGGCCCCAGGAAACTAACAGAGGTGGGTCACCCGGCACGGCAATTCAGGTTCCCTGAGGCCACACGCTGGGTCCAGCCTGGTCAGACACCTTTCCGGTCTTCTCCTCTGCCTGCCCCTCTCTCCAGAAAATCGGCTGTCCACTCCCATTCCCCACTTTCCCACTGCTGACCCCCTACACCGTCCCAGCTTCTCTTGGACATCACCTCTGGAATTTGTTGTAACCCCTGTTTCTGGGGTCAGCCCTGGTCAGTGCTCCTTGAACCCCCCTCTCCAGCCCTACCCAGCAGAGGTCCCATGTCTCCCATGGAGATCTCCTCATCTCTCTTTTCAGTGGGCTGGGAGCGCCCCTGTGAGCAAAGACTGACCTGGCCTTACTCATTCTTGCCAGGGCCTTGAGTGCCGGCTCCATGGTTGGCAGTGGCACTTGATACCTATTTACACATACATGAGTGAATGGGCGGACATTTACAGGAACACGGGTGAGGGTCTGGTGAACGGATAGACGGGTGATTAGATGATAGGCAGAGGAGGAGGAGGGGGGAGGGACAGAAGGATGGACAGGAGGGTGGGTGGATGACGGATGATGAACGATAGACGGTGAAGGGATGGGCGGGTGATGGTCGGGTGGGTGGATGGTAGAGGGACGGGTACATGAACGCGTGGGTGGGTGGATGCGTGGGTGGATGGCAGATGGGTGGATGGGATGGGTGAGTAGATGGGTGGACAGATGATGGACAGATGGGTGGACAGATGGGTGGACAGATGATGGACAGATGGGTGGATGGGATGGGTGGACAGATGG
>PISX010000415.1:150082-165441 GCA_004024625.1 Mellivora capensis | reverse complement strand
GACAGATGGTGGACAGATGGGTGGACAGATGAGGGACAGATGGGTGGACAGACAATGGGTAGATGGGCGGACAGATGGTGGACAGATGTGTGGAGGAGTATCTGGATGGATGGCCACACTGACGGATGAGTAGTACAAGCATAGACAGTGGATGGCTGCATGAATAAGGGGAAGGTCCTATATTACACCTAAAAATCTATCGTTCTGGTAAATCCCCCCGTGGGGCTTGACTCACGAGTGCTATATTTATTCTCCAAGGAGACGGCAGGCTTTTTGATACAAGTGGAACTAATTTCAGAAACACCTAAAGACTTGTTTTCCTTCCACACTGACCCGCTGCAGAAAGCAAGCTCCCTGAGAGGGGAGAGTCTGCTCTCCCCCTGCTTCTGTCTGTGCCGCGTCTCAGTCCCCGTCCACACTGCACTTTACCATCGGATTTACAGTCTTTGCCAAATGACCTTTAGACACAAAGTCTGGGTGTTAAAGCCCAGAAAGGCCGTGAGATTTTTCCTTTGAGAGGAGCATTTTAATAAAGGCTCCGCATCAGGGAAATAGGTGATTTACAGGGTAAGTGGATTCTCCCTGCTTGGCTTTTCTTGTTTTGATTCCACAATCCCCTCTAATCTTGTGGACGCATCTGACCAGCAACCTCATGGCCTTTACCTGCCTCCCGACTACTGACGGCAGAACAAGAGGTCGCCTCGTGTAAGATGAGTTCATGAGTAAAGTCCTATGCTCCGTTGTCCCCCACGGGAGACACTGCCTGCCGCCCTCCTCCTCCCGAAGGTCCTGGGTCCTGAACGCAGCACAGAGCCTGGGGCGTCGTGCCCGCCCAGCAGATCACGGTCCTTAAACCCAGCTCACCTGGCTGCTCAAGGCAGTCTCACCCCGGAGCTGGGAAAACAAAGCAAAAGCCGGGGGGCCTCCCCCTCCACCTGCTGGGTGGGCCCTGGAGACCCCTTCAGCCAAGCCTGAGACCCCCGCTTCTGCTGCTGCCCTGGCTGGTGTCCTTACATAGAATGGAAACGTCAGGATACATCCATTAGTGAGGCCGGATCTGCTTTCTTTTTAGTTTAACAAAATAGAAAATGTCAGAGTCAGGTGCCCCTGAGAAGGGCAGGGTCTATCTTGTAGAACATGTGCCTCAGACGTGAGCATGTGCGAGCAAGAGGGACAGAGGACCGGAGGCCACGGAGGCAGGGAGGCAAGGGTGAGGAGGCAGCGGGAGGGGGAGACGGGAGCTCGCAATCTGCTGGGTCGCAGACTCGGGGCCCTGCCCTTTGGGGTTGGTCACCTCCAGCTGCAGGTCCCTCCGGCCCCACACTGCCCATCTGCCTAAGCTGGCAGGTGGGGAGGGGAGGCCCAGGGCAGACAGGTCTGAGAAGGGGCCCTGTCCTGAGGGAGAGGGGACTGGGACGGGGCTGGGAGGGGGCTGGGAGGGGCCATGGCGCCCCAGCGGACAAGGTGGGAGCTGAGTTATCCGGAGGTCCCAGAGCAGCACGCTTCATGACCTTTAGTGCTGGAACGCGTCTCCCTGTCTGCAGCAGGAATAAAGTGCCCCGGGGGTCAGGGCCACAGGTCACAGACACCGGCGCAGGCCAGCCCGCTGTGGATGGAACGGCTGAGTCACAAGGACATGGAAGCCCAGTGTTGGACAGTACATCTGAGCCCGAAATGCAGACTCACACTCAAGTGTAGAGGCCTTTGTGCCAGGATTGCTGGTCACCTCCGCCCAACTCGAGGACCTGTGGTCACTCACAGACGCCCCTGGGAATGGCTGGGAGGCTGTGCAGGGGACACGGGGAGCCGGCCTGGGGGCAGGTCTCCTTAACACCCCTGCGCGCCGCCAGAGCTGAGACCACAGGGGAGGCTGGGAGACCATCGTGCAAGTCCCAGGCGCCCTACAGAAAGCCACACGGGGACTGGAACGCCCCCTTTCCCACCCCAAGCTGGCTGCCCTATAGCCTACCCGGTCCCAAGCAGGGTCCCAGGTAGGGCCCTTTCTTGTGCCTTCCCTTGGGAGGATGGTGTGATACAGAGACCCCAGGGGCTGAGACGCTGACTCACTCCGGCTACAGGCCTCCACCAACATCCAAGGTACAAGGACCATCTTCCCTTCCCCTGCCCAGCTTCCCCTCACTGTCCCAGGGGGCTTAGATGGACATGGGACCCTTGTGACACCAGAAAATTCCACCAGGAGCAGCAGAACCCCCTTCTCAAGGGGGGGACATTTCCGGGGAGGCTGCCCCTCTGAGGGCCACAGTCCCCCCAGGGTCCCCGAGCACACAGT
The DNA here is from genome assembly GCA_004024625.1 of Mellivora capensis. NCBI lineage: Eukaryota > Metazoa > Chordata > Mammalia > Carnivora > Mustelidae > Mellivora > Mellivora capensis. Next base: position 163,151 of record PISX010000415.1, on the reverse strand, counting down.
GCAAATAGAAGTCACCATTTGCTTAGACATCTTTTTCCTCCAACTTGAAGGCAAAAACCTTCCGTTTCTATAGCTGAACTTTAAAAACCAAGCCCGTATTGACTTATGCACCAAATGTATTTATCTAGAATTTAAATCATTTTACTTATTCCAGGAGCTAAGCTCCTCTTTCTTAAAGTTATTTGTTGTTTCGATAAAGAAGGGTCCATCAGACACAACATTTCCTTGTGTCAGAGGCCGAAGGTCCCAGCCGAGCCCAGGCTTGGCTGCAGGTGCCCCACAAAGCCCCCACGGCCTCCTGGCGAGCTCATTCCCTGTCTGGATCTAAGGCTAATATTTGGATTGCCTTGTGACAAACGCTTTAAAGGGTGGGTTACAACCCACCAGCTGTTAAATGTTCTGATATGCTCTAAGTCTTTTTCACACTGAAAAACTAAATCCTAAATCTAAAATTCCAGAAAGTTCTATGACACCACAAATGATCATTTTAAAAGCTGAGAAGGCGAAGCGGACCGTCACCTCCAGGTCCAGTCCACCGGGCGGCAAGTGAAGGCTGTTTCCATCTTCCCCGCGCCGGGGGCGGTCTCGGGGGCCTGGGTTTGTCTGCAGCCGGGCGGGGGGGCTCCTGGCCGGAGGAGGAAGCCCCAGTGGAGAGGCAGGTGCCTCCTCCCCTGCACCACCCTCCCATCCCCCTTTGACCAGCGGAGGTCCAAAGTGGGGAAGGAGCTGACACCCGGCGGAGTCGGGCAGAGGACCTGCTGACCTGGCGGTGGATGGCGGCTGTGGCATGGACCCTGGTTCATTGGCTCCCCGGGGCGGTGGTCGCTGATCACGGCTAGTGCACAGAAAAGCAGGTTCTCTTACGGCTCCAATGGACTCTTTAACAAGAAATGCAAATATATCTGAAACACGCTGGCCCACGCTGCTGGCCACAGCCAGTGGCTGCTGATCCCCCCGGGTCCAGGAGGTGAGGGGCTTCTGCAAGAAGCTGGCCCGAGGCTGGTGGCCGCCTCTGACGGGGCTGCTGTGCCGTGAGGAGCGGCGGAGCCTGTGCTCACCCTGCTCCCATCCCTCCCCTGCGGTTCCTTCCCCTGGGATGACACACCATCACGGCCTGTTTGCTGAGGTCTGCTGAGTTGAAACCGGAGGGCCTGAGCCAGCAGGCGCACACACTTGGCCCAGCCACGCCTGAGGCCAGCTCCTCTCCGTGCAGCCAGAGCCCCCTGGGCGCAGCCGCCCACCTCCTGGGTGCTGGGGGCCCCTCCCCTGCCTCCTGTCCCTTGGTGCTGCCCCCCAGCCCCTCCTGGCCTGGCCCAGGTCCTTGGAAGCGTTGTGACTAACCGCTACGCGACAAAGAGAACTGTGCTTGGACACTGGGCCCCGGTTAGGAAATCTCTTTTGCTCGGAGAGGCGAGTCAGCAAACCTGAAATTACCACATCTATATTCTAGGACTGAGCCAGCCGCCAACATGCTGCCGACGGCCCAAAGCCACTGTGTGACTGCCGGGCCGGCACAAGTCGAGAACCCAGGGCCCTTTCCAAACTCTCGAAGACATTCAGGACGGCGGCTGTGGGGCTGAGTGCAGGCCCCCGCGAGCATGAGGCCCTGGGGATGGCAGGGTGTCACTTGGGGAGAAAGGAGCCACAGAGACAGGGAGGGACATAGGGACGGCGGGGGGCGGGGGGCAGGGGAGGCATGGGGATTGCAGGGGGTGTGGGGGTGGGGCGACAGCAGGGGCAGCGGGGGTGGGCGTGGGCATAGCAGGGGACAGCGGGGGGACATGGGGATGGCAGTGGGGCGGGGGGCAAGCACACTGGCATCTCTACTTACAAGGCTGCTGATCCCACCCTGCGGGCCCCAGCCCTGTGACCCCATCTAGCCTAAGGGCCCCCCCAAAGTCCAGCCTCCTAACACCATCACAGCGGGAGCTGGGCTTCAGCCTGGGAATTCAGGGACACAAGCATTCAGTCCTAAAACAAGAGCCCACAAGTCCACAGTGAGCACAGAGCCGGCTGGGGGAGAAGCTCCCCTTTCAGCGTCAGCGGCTTCATCCCGTTGACCAGCCTATGGCATGTGCGTGGCCACCTATGGCTTCGCATGGGCACGGCTGGGACACCCTCCTCCCCACCAACCGGATCCCAAGTCTGGAGGTGCTTCAGGGCACTGCTGACCCCCCCAGCAGCTCCCCCAGCCCCTGCGGCTCCCGGATCTGAGACATGCCCCATGTTGGAGCTTTCCGCCTGCTGGAGCTCCTGGGCCCCGCAGCCACAGGCACATCCACCCCATGGAGGAGGCTCAGGCTCCAGAGAGGCAGGACCCAGGGCACCCCCAGCCCTGCTTTCCTGCCCAGGGAGACCCCGCACGTCACCGATCCCCGGCCCTACCCCTCGGACCCTCAGGGGTCCACCATCCAGCCCCTCCCACAGCTGGGCACGGCATGAGAACCGGCCAAGGGGTGGTCAGCAGCCTGGAACCCAGTCCCAGATGCTTCCTGCCTCAGTTTCCTTATCTGCAAATAGTTCGTGCGGGGTAGGTGGTGGGGAGAGCCGGTGGCTGCTGTTGTCAGAACGGCACCATTGGACAGCCTTTGTGGTTTTCAAACACAGGGCTGTCGGCTCCACGGGGCCACACCTCATGTCAGAGCCGCACGCGTGGCCCCTGCCGTTGGCATGCACCCGACGGGGGTCTGAGGAGTCTGCTGTCGGAGCGGACTGGGGGCCTCGGTGCGGCTGTGCTCCCAAGAGGGCCTAGGCACATGGGCATCCACGGGGCAGGTCCACGGCTGTCATTACCACTTGTGGTCAGCCGTCAGAGCCCAGGGCTGGAGCTGGGGGAAATGTCAGCAGGGAGGACGAGGAAGCTTGGTCAGACCCAGTGGCCGTGAGCTGACTTCCTCCGGCCACGTGAAGAGCTGCTTCCGCCCGCACGCTGGCGTCCAGAAATCGTATGGGCCTGCGTTCCGGAGAACAGAATCTACGATTTGTTCGAAATAGGTTTCCTAAGGTGACTGCAAACCACAGTATTGACACGAAGTCTTATTACAAAAGCTCCGAGGGAGGCTAGCCTGACTTTTTGTTAGATAATAATAGGGCTTGTGTGTCCTACGGCTGCAACCTGTAATTTCATTGATTTTCCTCCCGGGAAATAGGGCTGTCAATGAGGGCATGACCCTGGGGGACCATCAGCACCTCCCGAGGGCAGTGGAACCCAAGGGGCACTCCCAATGCCTGAACTGGCCAAACTTCCCTGTCCGTGACCCCACACCTGATGCGACACCAGCCCCTCAATGACAGAGGTGCCTGCCTCCTTCCTCCCCAGCAGGTGGGGGGCGTCTCCAGGGACCAGTGTGGAGCCAAGTGTCAGAGATACAGGGGAGCACTGAATACCTTGGAATGGTCTGTGTCTCCCCTTCCCAGGACCTCATGCTCCCCCGGCATTTCCCCCGACCCTCCAAACAGCAGGGATCATAGCGACACATTGGCAGGGATGAAATGGGGGTGGAGAAGGAGGGGGCCATTAGGGCATGAATTGTCTTCTGCAAATTCATCTATTGAAACCCTGACCCCCAGCATCTCAGCCCATGACAGCGTGTGGACGTGAAGTCCTTACAGAGGCAATCAAGCTAAAGGAGGTCATTCGGGTGCGTCCTGACCCAATAGGACCGGTGTCCTCACAGGAAGAGGGGAGCAGGACATAGACATACACAGGGACGACCGTGCGAGGACACGGAGAGAAGTTGGTATCTCAAACACAGAGATTCAGGAGAAACCGGCCTGCCTGAGCCTGATCTCAGACTTCCAGCCTCCGGAACCAAGGGGGCATAATGTGTGATGGCGAAGCCGCCTCTCTGTGGACATGGTCACAGAAGCGCAAGCCTCACACAGAGCCCGGGGCCAGCCGAGGCCGCCCACATGCCCGCGATCTAATGACCCTCGAAGATGAGGACAGCGGCTCACACGAGGTGGCCGTGTGTGAGCCGCTGTCCTCTTAATTCTGCTCCATGGGCTTCCAACCCTCCCTCTTCCCAAGTGCGCTGCCCATCAGCATGTTATCCTGATGTCATGAAGAGGAGGTTATGCATTTCATCTGATGACGCTGTCCAACTTCCAGGACTCGCCAGTGGTGGCTTCCTTCACTTGCGAAGATGACCTCTAGAGACACGGAGTTGGCTTGGTTCCGGCAGAGAAGACGCACAGAGTTGGGCACTCAGCCCTACTGACTCTGGCAACCATTGGATTCTAGTGTGTGTACCTGGTTGCACCACAGCTGCACTTTTCAGTTTCCCAAACCCATAAACTCACTCAATGGGATTTTATTTTCACTGAATGAATCCTGCAGAGCTTGTCCCATCTCAGCACTGAGAGGAAGGGACTGTGGTGGTGGCTAGTCCTTGAGCTCATCAAACAGCCTGGGTGCAGCTCAGAATGTGCCCAGAGTATCTACTGCTCCTGCTCCAAACATGGCCCGTTCTTTTTCATGATCAGAGAAACATAAATGAAAACAACTTGAAATGACAACATCTTGCCTAACAAATTGGCCAAACCCCAGAGGTCTGACACTGCCCTCTGACGGCAGAGCTGTGGATAAACAGACATCCTCATACTTCCCGGGTTGGATGTGAGCCCTACACCACCCAAGGGAAGGTATTTGGTGATAGCTGGAAAACTAAGCAGACATTTATCATTTCAGTCAACAATTCCACTTCTGAGGATCTATCCCAAAGACACGCTGGCAAAAAAAAAGAAGGGGGGGAGAGGGAGGAGGAGAGGGAGAAAGAAAACGAAAAGAAAAGGAAAGAAGGAAAAGACGTATGTTCAAGGTTATGCACTACAGTTCTCATTTAACAGCTAAAAGCTGGAAACAACTCAAATATCTACGAACACGGAGACAGTTGAACACACTGACGTGCCCACAACATGGAGAGGTGCCCCTGTACAAGGGTAGACTATCTCCATTTACTATATGGTGTTTTCTCCAGGATACACAAAAAATTTAAAACCCAGTGGAACTTCTAGAAATGAAAAATATAACATCTGAATTGAAAAATTCACAAGATGAGCTGAGCAGCAGTTTGGAAACTACAGGGGGAAACAAGAAAACCAGTGAACCAGAATATACAACCTTAGGAAGTGTTCAAACCTGAGCACGGAGCAGGGGAAAGCTGAAGAAGTAAGAAGACCCTCATCGGCATCAGAGCAGCGTCGAGCCGTTCATACCACCAGAGTCACAGAAGAGAAGGCGAACAGCGTTTGAAGACGTCTTAGCGGCAACATTTTCAAACTTGATGAAATTCACAAATCAGTTTGCTAAGCCCCTAGCAGGACAACGAGACGAGCCACACCACAGCTATCACGGATCCATTGCGGAAAAGTAATGGCTTCTTTAAAAAATTCGAAAACCAGTCAGAGGAAACAGACACATTATATACAGAGGGACAGGAATGGGAATCACTGCTCATTTCTCGTCAGAAACAGCGTAAGCAAGAAAAATAAAACAGTGTGCTTTCACATGCTGGAGAAAACATGCCCGTCGACCAAGGACTCTATAATTAGTAAAAATATCTTTCAAGAAAACGAAAACAAATTAAAAGCACTTTGGGATGCTCCTGGGTGGCTCAGTGGGTTAAAGCCTCTGCCTTCGGCTCAGGTCATGATCCCAGATCTCTGCTCTGCGGGGAGCCTGCTTCCTCCTCTCTCTCTGCCTGCCTCTCTGCCTGCTTGTGATCTCTGTCTGTCAAATGAATAAATAATCTTACAAAAAAAAAAAGATTTAAAAGCATTTTCGTACAAATGGTGATGGACAGGATCCATCACCGCCAGCTCTGCATAAGGACAAAAGAAAGCGATGGAGGGTAAAGGAACAAATCGCAGCCAGAAGCCAGAATAGGTACAAAGGAGCAAATAGCATAAACCTACTTACAAAGTGCGTTTGTGCTCTTGTTTGACTTATTCAACATATAATTGTTTAAAACAAAAGTTACTATGTGTCATGGACTTGATGGCGTACACAGAAGTGAAACGTATGACAATTTACAAAGAAGCAAGAGGAGAGCAGAAAGGAACTTTATTTTTTACAGTTGTTACAACCTACCATAGCACACTTTTCCTAGATACACCTGCTCAGGGGAGGGAAAGGAAAGCAAAAATAAACTGTTGGGACTTCATCAAAATAAAAACTTCTGCACAGGGAAGGGAACAATCAACAAAACTAAAAAGTAACCTATGAAGGAGAGAAGATATTTGCAAATGTCATATCCAATAAAAGGTTAGTATGAAAAATATATAAAGAACTCATAAAACTGAACACCCAAAAAACAAATAATCCAATTAAAAATGGACAGAAAAGGGGCACCTGGGTGCTCAGTTGTTAAGCGTCTGCCTTCGGCTCAGGTCATGTTCCCAAGCCTGAGATCGGCCCGGCATCGGGCTCCCTGCTCAGCGGGAAGCCTGCTTCTCCCTCACCCACTCCCCCTGCCTGTGTTTCCTCTCTGGCTGTGTCTCTCTCTGTCAAATAAATAAACGAAATCTTTTTTTAAAAAATGGACAGAAGACACGAACAGAGATTTCTGCAAAGACATACAGATGCCCAACAGGCACATGAAAAGATGCTCACCATCACTCATCACCAGGGAAATGCAAATCAAAACCACAGTGAGATGCCACACCTGTCAGAATGCTTGAAATCAACAACGCAGGAAGCAATAGGTGTTGGCGAGGATTCGGAGAAAGGGGAGCCTCCTGCACGGCTGGTGGGAATGCAAGCTGATGCAGCCACTCTGGAACAGTGTGGAGGTTCCTCAAAACGTTGAAAATAGAGCTACCCTATGACCCAGCAATCGCACTACTGGGTATTTACTCCAAAGGATACAAAAATACTGACGCAAAGGGATACATACACGCACCCCTGTTTACAGCAGCATTATCTACAATAGCCAAGATACGGAAGCAGCCTAGAAGCCAGGTCGGTCTCAAGTCCCTGCACAGCATGGAGTTTGTATCCAACCCTCCAGAATGCCATGCAAGACCTTTCTACAACTTTGACATAAGGAAACTGAAGGACTCCATTTAAAAAAAAAAAGATTGTTTTCCTTCCTTTTCCTGCTTCTTTCCTTGCTAGAACCTGCTCTTCCGCTTTCCACAAGTCTCATACTATAAATAGTATATGTCCTCCTTGTAGGGGATAAGGAGTTAGTGATTTCTCTAGAACAGACAACATCCAAGGAAGGACCAGGCGAGAACGACCAGATGAAACCAGCATATGTGCGTTCCCGGCACTAAACATCTCAATGCTATGACCCCAGGCTCCAATGGATAACTGACTCACGAAAGACCTCTGGATGTCTGAGAGAGCGTACACCAGACCACCGTCCCAATAAAAACCCCAGGTCCCAAAGACGAGACTCTCTCCTTTCCCAGCTGAGTCTCCCAGACTCTCTCAGAACCCGTACTCTCTCACGCCATAAACTCTTTCACGGCTGGCTAGCTTGCGTTCCATTTCTGTCCCGTGCACACCCAGGGACACTCTGGGCTGGTCCTGCAGGACCCCCTCGGGATCCTTGGACCCGACTTGCCCGCATCAGCTTCTAGATGCAGGAGCAGCAGGACACCCTGTTTCGTGGTGTGGCCTTTGTCCCTGCTTTGCCGACAGACCTCTGCAGGTGGGCAGAGTTTGAGCTGGATCAAAACTCAGTCTGAGAAGAGGGAAACGGGTATGGACCTCAGGCTTCCCAGGGCTCTGCAGCTCCTTCCCGAGGCTTGGCTGCGCGCGGGCCTTCGACTCCGTCAGACCCCCATCCCGTACACCCTCCCAACCCCCTCTCGTGGCTGCGCCGTTGGAGCTGGTCTCCGTTCCCTGCGGCCCGCCGCGCCCCTGGGAGCAGCGGCGTGGACCGGGCCGGCTCTGCAGGGGCTCCTCGGGCGTGGCACGAGCGCAAGGCCTGCCGGCTCAGCGGTCAGACGCGGCCCTGTGACTTTAGGTCCCCCTGCGGAGGCTGGAGTGCCCGCTCCGGCGACAGGAGGCAGGTCTGCCAGGCCCAGGGCAGACGCGAGAAGCGGCGCCGTGGCACACCGTTCCGATGCTCGAGCCGACGGGGCCGTGAGCGGGGCCCGCGGGCGGAGAGACCAAGTGCACAGGGTGGTGAGGAGCAGGGGCAAGTCCCCGGCGGCCCCAAACCAGACCAAGGAGCGCGTGGCCCAGCGGCGCCCCTGCGGGCGGCCGGGCTCCCTCACCCCCGGGAGGCCTGCGCCCCCCGCCACCCCGGCTCCCGGCGCCGTCCCACGCACCGGGAAGCAGCTCGCCCCCGGCGGAAAGGCGTGCGCAGGGCGGGGGCCAGCAGCCGCGCACGTGCCCCCGACCGCGGGCCGCACACGGCAGGACGCGGGCTTGTGGCCCCGCGCTCGAGCCCGGCCGCCCCCGCAGCGGCCTTCCGGGAGGGGGTACGGCCCGCGCCCCCCACGGAAACCCTAACCCGGGAACGCCGCTGCCTCCACATCGCCCCGGCGGGTGCACGGACCCGGACGGCCGGGCTCGCCGCCCGCCCCTTCCCCCCGCCCCGCCGCCCGCCGCCCCCATCCCCCTAGTATCCCCGCCCTCGCCCCGCCCCGCGCCCACCCCCGACCGCCCCCCATGTCCCCGCCCCCACACCCCCGCACCGCGGGCACTCGTGTCTCTGCCGGCCTCCCCCAGGTCCCCGCCCCGCCCCCCACCCGGCGCCCCCTTCGCCCTCGGACCCCCACCGCCCCCTCGCAGCCGCGTCGCCAGCCCCTGCCCCTCCCCGTGCCCCTCCCCTCGCGAAAACCCCGCCCTCCACAGGCCGAGGCCCTCGCACCGGGACCCCGCGAGGCACGCCGGGAGGCCGGCGCGGGCAGGAGACGTCAGCAGCGTGCGACGCGCCCCAGACGCGTGCGTGCGTGCGTGCGTGATGGGCGTCGGCTGGACTGCGTTTCCCGGGAGGCCGCGCGGCACGCCCACTTCCGGCGGACGCCACGGGACCCGGAAGCCGCCGCCGGACGGCGAATCCCGGGGCGACAGGTCGGCCGGAGGGCGGCAGGAGCATGCGGGGCGGCCGGCGGCCCGCGGCGCGCGGCGCGTTCGTTCCCCCGCGGCGGTGGTGGCGGCGGCGCGCGGCGGCTCTCGCGTGAGCGGCGGCGGCCGGAGCAGCCGGCAGCGCGCCGGGCGGGCGGCCGGGCCCGCGGCTGCGCGGCGGGCCGGGCGGGGCCGAGGTGGGCGCCGCGCTCGGCCCGGGGGGCGGCGGCGCCATGTGGAGCGGCCGCAGCTCCTTCACCAGCCTGGTGGTGGGCGTGTTCGCGGTGTACGTGGCGCACACCTGCTGGGTCATGTACGGCATCGTGCACACGCGGCCGTGCGCCGGCGGCGGCGGCTGCATCCGGCCCTACCTGGCGCGGAGGCCGAAGCTGCAGGTGAGCGCGGCCCCGGCGGGGGGAGGGCCCTTCCCGCGCGGCCGTGGGCGGGGACCCGGGGTGCTGCCGGCGGGGCAGTGAAGCGTCCCGGCTTTGGGGGCGGTCGGGGCGCGGCCCCGGGGTCGCCGCTGGACGCGTGTTCCGTGCCGGGGCTTTGCCGCCCGGCGGCCCGCGCGTGTCCCCGCAGCTCAGCGTGTACACCGCCACCCGGTCCAGCCTGGGGGCCGAGAACAGCGTGGACCTGGTCCTCAACGTGGAAGACTTCGACGTGGAGTCCAAGTTCGAGAGGTGGGCGCGCCCGGCGCGGCGGCCGTTGCCGGCGGGACGCGTGGGGAGGCGGAGCTGCGCGTGGCGGGGCCGCCGGGCAGCCGCGGCCTCGGGAAGCCGCGGACCGCGCAGCCGGCTGGGGCTCCGGGGCGGGCGGCGGGGGGAGCGGACGGCAGCTCATTCCTTCGCAGCTCTTGGGCCCCCGGGCGGGAGAAGGCGGTTTTGCGGAAAATTAACCTTGAGTGGAGCTGCGGATGGAGTCGTGTAAACGTCCCAGTGCCTACAGCGGCTCTTAGAAGCGGCTTTTACCCCACGGCTCCGGTTTTTGAGATCTGGGCAAGGGTAATTGGAAAAGCAGCTTGCTCGTCAGGAGTCCGTTTTCTTTCTCCGGGGCGTCTGGGAGGCACCAGACAGGGCAGCGGGACCCCGGGCGGTGCTGGAGGGAAGGTCCTCCGGTCAGCCCGCCTGGGCAAGAGCCGTGGGAGGCCGTGCAGGGGGCAGGGGAAGCGATGAGCCTGGGGTCGGCCTCCGCCTGCCTGGCCACCGCAGCACGGCCACGGCCAGGAGCTAACTTGTCTGAGCGCCAGGAGACGGAGGCAGGAACGGCAGGTGCGTTCAGTGCTCCGCACAGCCGCCGGCGCCTGTAGGGACGGGCACTTGGGGTTTCAGTAAGCCCCGGCAGGGGGGTTTCAGTTCTAGTACTTCTGAGCCGAAATTAGTTCGAAGCAGCAGAACCCGTGAGGACGCTTGGGGTAGCCTGCCCTGTGTGTGCGCATGAGTAACCTAACGTGGACGCCGCTGGAAAACAGTCCTTTCTTTTGTTTTAGGACAGTTAACGTTTCTGTACCCAAGAAAACGAGGAACAACGGGACACTGTACGCCTACATATTCCTGCATCATGCCGGCATCCTGCCGTGGCACGACGGGAAGCAGGTGCACCTGGTGAGCCCTCTGACTACCTACATGGTCCCCAAACCGGAAGAGGTCAATCTGCTCACCGGGGAATCTCCTACCCAGGTGAGTGTCTGCGTGACGTCACCGGCCAGCTGAGGCCTGCGCTGTCCCCTGGGAATGCACACGCATGTGTTGCTACCTGTGTGCCTTCTGTCTGGAGCCGCAGTGACCCTGGAAAGTGAAGCAGATCGATGTCACGGGTGTGACAGCTGAATCGCTTCCCATGGGTTTGCAGACAGCTTTCACCCCAAGTTAGTTGCATGTGGTTCAGGTGATCCAGTGATGGGTTTTCTTCTCAAGCCGTGGACCCTCTCAAGCTCGGGAGCAACTGTGCCCCCCAGCCGGGCATGGGGCCATGTCTTCTGTGAAGCTCACCCACAGGCTTCCCTTGCAGCTGGGAGGGCCCCCCCCCCCGCCCCGCCGGCCGTAGGGCAGGACGCCTCTTCGGTCTTTACTTTGTTCGCAATCGTGAAATGGGGACTTGGGTGGGATTCGTTTTTTGTATTCGTAGAAAAGTTCGTGTACAAGGAAACTGGAATTCTCTTAGGTGGTTACTTACGAAGCTGTGGGTAAAGCAAAGGCACGTTAGTATTTGAGTCTGTGTGGAACAGAACACGAGATCATTTGTATGCGGACACGTAGCTTTCCAGGAAGCATCTGTGAGCCCGCCCCATGTGGGGTCCCCTGGAAAGACCTCTTCAGCTCCTTTCTCTTGGGGACAGCTTGGCCCGGCCTTTCGGGGCTTTCCTGGGGCATCAATGAGTTGGTGGATCTTAGGGGTGTGAAGGGGTCTCTGGAGTGTACAAGAGCTAAATAAGCATTCGCTGTTAGTGTTACTTGAAAATGGTTTATAAAATAAGTTACTGTAGCTGAACCACTCTGTTTAGGGGGGAGGTTCACAAGATGATCCTGGAGCACAGAATGTGTCAGATCTGGAAGATTTTCCTGGCAGTCCTGGCTGCTGCGCTGAATATAGCTCTGTCTAGGACTGACGCCCAGTCCCAACATCTGTCCTCCAGACGACTTGACAGACGTGCTCAGGGAGCTGAGTCTCGGTGCCAGTGGCAGGGCTGCGAGTTCCGAGCGCCCATGCCTCCTGCAGCTGGCCCGGGACTCACCCTTCTCAGAACCCCCCCCCCCCCCAGGAGCGGGCCAGGCTGAAGGCCTGAAGCAGGAGTCGGTGGTGCACAGTAGGGACCCTTTGGCTTGTCTTGGGAGAAGGGGGAGAGCCTGTCACTCTGCCAGAGCCGGCGGCCATGGGGCCCCCACACTCTGCCAGGCACTGCTCCCTGGTCATGCTGAGCCAGGATGTGGTCCCGGGTCCCCAGACCGGGCCCAGGGACGGCCCCTCCCCCCCCAGCACCAGGCTTTTCCTGCTGAGTCATTCTTTTCACATAGCAGCAGCTAGAAGCGGAGAAGAAGCCACCAAGTGCCCTGGACGAGCCAGTTTCTCACTGGAGACCGAGACTGACCTTGAATGTGATGGTAGAGGACTTCGTCTTTGACGGCGCCTCCTTGCCTGCCGACGTGCATCGGTACATGAAGATGTAAGTGCCGCTGGTCCTGTCGGGGAGAGGGAGCAGCGCTCCGTGGGCTGGCGTGGGCGGGGGGACGCCTGTGGGAGTGGGGCCCCGCAGATCCCAGAAACAGATGGGCCACACCAGCCTTCCTGAGCCACCCCTGCAGTAAGAGCCCAGAGGGGTCTGCAGTGCTGCCTGGAGCGCCCCAGACCCTGTCCCCCCACTTTGGAGTCTTGCTGACCGAGATGGCCCCGGAGCACGAGGCTGTGTCATGCCACAGCCCCTGGAGACGGTTGTCTGTGTCCTCGGTACCCCGTTAGCGCTGTTTTTGGCTTTGACCGGACTCGCTCACGTGAACTGAGAATCGGTCTTTACGTCGTTCTGGGCCGTAGTGAGGTGAGCACGAGTGTTGGAATCACTTGGCCACCTTAGACTGTCCTGCACCGTAACTAAGATCTGGCACCGACGGCCACGCGGCTCCTAGAAACAGCTGTGGCGAGACTTGCTTTCCTGATTCACGTGTCAGGAGTAAGTGGTGTCGTCACAAGACTTTTTTCTGTTGTTTTAAAAGTTAAGTTTTATTGTTGAACGTACGAAACAGTTGCATAATTAGACACGTAGAAGGTATAAAGGGTCATGAAAAGCCTCCTGCCTCCCCACCAGGTGCAGACAGCAGCTGGGTTTTATTTCCATTTTCCCTCTGCATCCCTGGGCCCTCCCGGTCTGGGCATACATGGGCTTGTCGCTCTCCAGCGGCCTGCGTGGTGTCCTGCTCTGTGGCCCCTGGAGTTTCTCTCCATGGCTGTGACCAGGGAAGAGCCTCTGGTTAGACCCCCTTGCTTCCATGGGGAAGGTGTGTCCAGGGGTCGTGTGACCAGAGGCCCGTGGAGCCGTGGCGGGGTTTCTCT